>PVLD010001510.1:0-198818 GCA_004027595.1 Dinomys branickii
GATATCAATGGATAAAGCAACAACTACTGTTGAGACCATATCACCTTGTCTATAGATTAGTTGTTATTGTACTATTTTCTATGATAATGGGTGTCTGTTTGTCAATATGTTTTTGTACTTTTATGTTTCTAAAATTAAAAAAAAAAAAATTATGAGCTGGGCTAGGTAGCAGGTGAGATAGCGCCTCCCCAGTATGCAGGGAGAGAGAGGTATGCCCCGAGAGTAATTTGCACAACACAGCCTGAGGAAGTATCTTGTGTTTTGGGGTCAGGGCTTCAGCTTTGATGTGTAGTCCACATGTTCTCAAGTATTAAGGCCTCTTTCTTAGGCTCAATCCCAGGGGACAGAGAGCTTCTTTTGACCTAGCTCACACATACTAGTTGTAAGCAATAGGCGGGGCATCATCGACCTGTCCCATTGCTTTAAGGACTACACTTCAGCATCTGGGCTAGACACATTTGCATTGCTTAAAGCCGGTTAAAGGGATAAAGAAATATCCTAGCCAGCTCGTACCTAACAATGCATGGAGTCAGGGCCAGGTTTTGCCAAAATTAAGACAAATTATCTTCTTTCAAGGACAGCCATGCTGGTGCTTCTCCACATATTGATATTTGGAGACCTATGAAAATAAATCACCATTAATTCATGGTTCTCAACCCTTATAACACATAAGAGTCTAAAACACATTGTGTATATTTCAACTCAGAACAGTTGGTCACCTTCTCTGGTGAGTTTGCCCAAACATCTTCCTGTAGTGTACAACTCCCAGATTATTCAGAGAGTCAGTCAAGGCCAAGGATTCCAGTTCCTGGGAGGGCCAGTTTCCAGACAGGAGGCAGAAAGGGAGTTAGGAAGGCCTGGATACCTTGGCAATTGAATGGGAAATCTGCATTGGCTTTTGTTTCTTCTCTTCAGGGAGGAGCCTTGGGGGGGGGGCGCGCGCGCGCACGCGCGCGCGCACGCGCACACACACACACACACACACACACACACACACACACCACACACACACTCTCAACCCTGCCCTGAATTTACTGTAGATACTGGAAGGCTAATTATGGGCTGCTTCTGAAGGAATATCATTATATGGCTGAAATATCAGAACATTTTACTCTTGTTTTTATGACCCAAAGACATTACTGTGCTGTGGATAAAAAAACTTAAATATATCACATTCTTTTGACATACTAAATAAAGGAAGGAAGAATTCTGTCTCTGTCTCGGTCTCTCTCTCCCTTTTTCTCACCTTGTTCCTTCTCAGCTAGAGTCACCTGGACTCTGCCCCTTCATTCCTTCCCTAAAGGTCCGTAAGGGATCTGGCATTGGAAGGTGTTTCCTCAGGCGGCACGATTGGGCTTTCTTCTTTGCCATCAGTGACACTGTCCTCCTGGTTCTTCTGTTTCCGCACCTTAAAGTCAGTTTCTTTATCCAGTTCTATCTTAGCCTGCAAGCCACGGCAAATCTCACTTCCTTACTTCTAGACAAATGAAGGGTCAGCTCCGTCAACAGACACATTCGGGAAATGATTTCTTGAATTCTTGTCCTTCGTCTTGGCTTCATCGTGCGATTCCCTGTACTGATACGGCTCTCGCTCTTAAATGATTTGTTACTTCAGCTGTGGGCCTCAAACATAAACTTTCGCTTCACATGTTGCTGGCTTTCTTGTTTCTATGAGTAGTTTCAATATTTTATTTCATCCGTGAAAAGAGACCCTAAACTAAAGCAGCTTCACAAATAAATTATATAAGTTTAGTAATGTTTGCCTTGGTATAGTTTCATAATGGCCTATGGGAGGCTTTTCCTTTCACCTATATTCCCACTACTGCTGACTTATGTCTGTGTTCTTGCTGCATCTGTGTCTCTGTGCTCCTTAACACCGGTCCCGGAATCTCACCGAAACCTTGGCTCCGCTCTATTTAATCCATCCCACCAGGGAAGGGGTTGCAAAGCAGCTTCTGAGATCATAAACTTTTTCCTAAGATGGAGGGAGAACAGTTATTCTTATTTAAACCATATGTATGCTCTTTGCATTCTTAGGCATATGCAGTACATTTACCCAGATTGGTTACTGTGTGTTATGAAGTCCAAGCTATGTCTTACTGCACTCTAGAACCTCAAGTTGAAATTCTGAAGTCAGACATCAGTTAATTTCAAGTGAACTGTCCGCTGCCTTCTCTGCTGCTTAGTTCAGTTGCCAACCACGTTATAGTCTACTTGGCCTATTTTGTTTGTTTTTAGAACATTTATCATCTGTCCTCTGCTACTTTATTTTGAATCTTATGCTACTTTGTTTTAAATATGTTGGAGGATGCTGCATCTCTTTGGTTTAATCATGATGAGTGTTGAAATAATTCAGGGAATGTTACTTGCAAATATTGAGGGCGCCAAAAATGCTGAAGGCCAGATGTAATCTGTGAGCACTGAGAACAATGGCTTTTGAAAAGGACCTGAGAGCTCTGCCAAGTGCAGTGGTCCACAGGAGATTGCCTTGTGGGACTTTTTGCTCGGAATCACTTGTGCTAATGTTGTGTTTCCAACACACTTTAGGAAGATGGGCTAAAAATTGCCATATGGTATGTGTTTTGTTTAATCTATTCACTGGGTGTCATCAGAGAAATGCTTTTTTATTTTAAATTTCCATTTTTAGTCTCACTTTTATCAGCTTTTAAAAATAAATACCACGCAAGGCTTGGTTTCTGTGTTTTATACTTTTTTTGTTGTTTGTCACATTCATATAGGACAATTACTAAAAAGAATCCTGGAAAATGATTACTTTCTCTGCAGCCATGTGGGCTTGTGTTTAACGGTCAGCCCATAAAAATGGCCAAAACTTTTAATTTACCTCAGTCTATAAGTTAATATACAAATTTATCCTCCAGTTTTAAAATTTATTTTATTGCTTACCTATTATCATTCCAAATAATATTTCCTGATTTACACTGTGAATTACCATGTTCAATATATGTTAATTGTGCTATGACTGAAATGTTCAAAATTTATTAATTTAAATGCATATATTTATGTGAAAACCCATTATTTTGATGACACATACAATTAAATTCATTTAAAGATTGAACTATGTTATCATAAAACTTGCATGATTTGGGTTGCAAGAATTTACTGGGATGTCCACTTTATGCTCTGAAATATACAAGTACATTGATACATACTTTTGATAGACATTGACATTTTTTATAGAGCAAAAACTCCCCAGTTCCCCCCCACACACACACACATACACATGCATAAATAAAAGAACATTATGTCGGGTAATTTGAGGTAAAATTTTCATAAAACTCTTAAGCAGAAATTATTCCAGAACATACAAAATTAGTAAATCTCATTTTATAAGTTATCTAAACCTAACAGGATTTTAAAGCCAAACTCTATGAATGATAATATTTTATCAAGGAAAGAAACCTAGAGCTCACATACACTAACAGGATGCTAGTATTTTTCAGGCCTTGCTGTCCAATAGGTACAGTGATGAGCCTTTTACTGAGTTCAGGCATTAAGAAATTTGTTCTGAATCATAAAGTCAGTAGTAAAATTGTACATAAACTTCAGGTATATTTGAATTCATACATAATGTGACATTAATGATACATTATCTTTGCTTCCTGAGTGTAAAAATCCTAAATAAAATGTTTGGAAGAAATTGAATCCATGAGGTTACAAAATAACCAGGTAAATAATTCTAGAAATAAGATACTGTAATTTAACATTATAGCTCACATTAAATCAACTTTTATAATCTACCCTGAGTGATAGGATCATTCATAAATTCAACATCCATTTTTAATGAAAATCGTTAGGTAAGGGAAGATCAAAGTACCATCTTTTAAATAACTGGGAGATATATTAACAGTATCATATTTAAGTCGAATATATGAGGCACACCCCAAAAAAGATAAAAAGGAGCTGCCTGTGCTACTGTATACTCAGCACTGTTGAGGGAACTTTTAGCAAATTCAATAACTGCATGAAAAGAAACTAAATAGAACTACTAGAGAACAGCAAGGAAAGTGACGCTCTTTGGGGTTGCTATGATTATGTGGTATATCAATGCGTTGGTCTGAATTCAGATTGATCTAAGTTATTCTCCAGAACTCCCCATTGTTGATTTGTAACCTGATATGTCCATGATTTGTTTGTAGGAAAATAGATGTGCCTTGAGACCAGAAGATCAAGTGAAACGAATCAGACACACAGCATTAATATTACATGATGTCTCTTATTTGAGAAGCCCAAAGTATAAATAAATTATACAGCAAAGTGAAAGACAAATAATAGAAAAGAGTGAGACAGAACTTCTGTAAAAGTGAAGGACATCGAGAAATGGAGGGAGGAGGGGTGGAGGAGAGGGGTGGGAAAGGGGGCCCAAAAGCCTGAGATGTGTTTTGTAGATGTACAAACTCTCCACAATGAATGTAATCATTCTGTGTTCTACATATGTGCTAATAAAAAATTTACATGCAGATAATGTAGGACTGAACAGTGTGATTTGATTTTTGATTACCTTTCAGAAAGAGTATTTTTAAAATGCTGCTTCCAGCCTAAAAATGTTTTCCCCAGCTAACTCTCTATCAACATTAGCAAATCGTCATGGAAAATAGTTACACCTATGACTGGATTTTAATTTATTTTATTTGCTCATTATACCTGTTCCATTTTGTTTTGTTCTTACTTTTCAGAACAAAGGACTTTCCCTGGTGTTTCATGCACTATTGAATAGCTATTGAATGAATGCATTTTCTCTCTGTTTTTCAAAGGATGATGATTTTGTTGCCTTGGAGTAAACTTGCATTTATTCAACTTCTTAACCAGTCTTGATGTTTTCATAATTTCCTATACTTGTATTGGGGTGGGATTAGGTGCATATGCTTATTTGAGAGGAGCTCAAAATCGCACATAAGTTAAAACAGAAATGAATCTAGCTGCTGTCTTCAGCATATGGGTAGCCAGTTTTCCTAGCACCATTTGCTAAAGAGGGTATCTTACCTCCAGCCTGTTTTTGGACCCTTTGTCAAAGATCTGCTGGTTGAATGTATCTGAGTTTGTTTCTGCATCCTCTATTCTGTTCCAATGATCTACATTCTGTTTTTTTTTAAGTTAGAACTTACTTTATTCTTCATGAAGTACTATTGTACATCTATTATGCATTATACTGTAACTATACATTTATCAAAGGTAAAATGAAAATAATGCTGAAGATAAACATTCTGAAACAATAAGATACTGTACATATATTATAAACAGTGGTCTTGACTAAGAAAAGTGATCTACATGTCTGTTTTTGTGCCAGTTCCATAATGTTTTCAAATCAGAGTGTTGTAGTTTTTGTTGTAAAAAAATCACTTCTTGGACAAATTCTGGATTATTTGTTTTTTAAATGTTGCTGAGAATGGTAATGTTTTCCTAATTTCTCTTTTGTTATGTTCTTTATTCTTTACAGGAACCCTTTTGATTTTCATATACTGCTACATTGCTAAATTAGGTTATTAATTCTAGAAGTCTTTTAATGGAATATTTTGTATCTTCAAAATAAAGGATTATGTCATTGCAAATAGTGATAATTTCTTTTTTTCATATACATATCCATTGTTTTTTTTTCCCTTGATTACTGTGGGCAGCAGTACAATTTTGGACAAGATTGTTGATAGTGGACATTCTTGTCTTATTCCCAATTTGAGAGAAACATATTTTCCAGCTTCTTCCTTTTTAATTTGATTTTGGCAGCCGGTTTGTTGTTAGTGGCTTTTATCAGTTCAAGGTAAGGTTTTCTAAACCCTTTTTTTTCTGTTTTTTTTTTTTCATGAATGAATGCTGGATTTTATCAAAAGCTTTTTCTCTATTGACATGATCATGTGTTTTCTGATCTCTCTTCAATTTATGTGGTATATTATACTTATTGATTTGCATATGTTGAACCATCCTTGCATGCCTAAGGTAAAACTTGGTCATGATGTGTGATCTTTTTAATGATTTGTTGCATTCTATTTTCCAATATTATACAGAGGATTTTTATATGTATATTCACTTGAAGATTTTCCTAGAGTTTTCTTTTTTGGTGGGGTTCTTGTTTGGTTTTGGAATCAAAATGACGCTGGCTTCCAGGAATGAGTTTGGAAGGACTCCTTCCTTTTCAAATTCATTAAAGAGTGTGAGGAGTATTGGTGTTATAGCCTTATAGCCTCCCTGAAAGTCTTGTAGAATTAGGCAGTGAATCCATCAAGTTTTGACCCTTTTTTTCCCATTGATAGGCTTTTTTTTCCCAATGTCTTTGTTTGTTATTGGATCGTTCAACATTTTTATGCTTTCTTATTCCAATCTGGGTAATTCCTATGTGTCTAGGGATATTTCTAATTCTTCACAATTCTGTAACTTATTGGAGTACAATTTTTTCTAGTAGCTCCTAAGGATCTCCTGGATTCTGTGGTGCCTGTTGCGATTTTGTCTTTCTCATTTCTAACTGCACTGATATGATTCTTTTCTCTCTTTCTGCTGGTAAGTTTGGCTGAGAGTTTATCTGTTTTGTTCTTTCAAATAACAAGCTCTTCATTTCATTGTTTCTTTGCATTTTTGTTTAACTGTAAATTTCAATTTCTGCTCTGATCTTTATGACTTGCTTCCTTGAATTAGGTTTGGATTTGAATTTTTGTTCAACTATCTGGAGGTACATCATAAACTTCCCTCTAAGGGTTTTTTTCATGATGGCCCATAGGTTCTGGTACGTTGTAGTAGCTTTTGTTGTTTGATTCCAGGAATTATTTGATTTCTTCCTAGAAATCTTCTGTGACTCATAGATTATTCAGGAGTGTATTAAGTTTCCTGGTGTCTATAAAATTTCTGTTATTATATTTGTGATTAATTTCTAGTTTCTGTACACAAAGATCTGATAACATACCCGAGGCAATTTTGATTCTTTTGTGTTTACTTAAGCAGGCTTTGTGGAGTAGTATGAGGTCTGTTTTGGAGAAAGTTGTATGTGCTGCTGAGAAGAATGTGTATTTTGTGTATTTTGTAGTACTAGGGTGGAACACTCTGTAGATATTAAATCTGTTTGTTCAAGGACATGGTTTAGCTCTGATATTTAGTTATTGATATTTCTGGTTAGTGAGCCTTTCTCTTTAAAAGTGAAGTATTGACATCACCCACTATGATTATGGTACTGTGCATTTGATCTTTTTTGTCTAGCAGTGATTTTTTTTTAAATGTAGCTGCTCCAACATTCAGTGTATATATATTTACAGTACTTATGTTTTCCTCTTGAATTGTTCCCTTGAGTAGTATGTAGTGATATTCTTTGTTTATTTTGATCAATTTTAGCTTAAAGTTTATTTTGTCTGACAATAAATTTGCTACCCTTGCTTGGTTTAAGTATCCTGGTGTATGAAATATTGCATTCAACCTTTGATTTTTTTAGTCTATGGATTTCTTTTTTGATTAGATGAGTTTTTCAAATTTGGCATACTGTTAGATTCTGTTTTCTGATTGCATCTGCCAATGTGTTTCTTTATTGGGCAGTTGAGGCCATCGATGTTGAAAGTTATTACGGAAAGTTACCGCTTTAGTATGTGAACGGCTGCAGTAAGCCTTGAAAGTTACTGTTTTATTCCTGTCATTACATGTTGTTTCTGTGGATGATGCCTGTATTTTGCCTTTTTTGCTTAGTTATTTGCCTTGCTTGATATATTTATTCCATCTGATTGTTTTGATGTATTGGCTTTGTTGTCTCTGTCTTGGGACAGTGGTGTAAAGACCAAGCCCTAACTGCAATCCCAAGCTGACTTACTTAACAAAGCACCAGCACTGCAATTAAACCTCAATCCAGTGCTCAGATGTTGGAGCAGCTTTGTTCCTGTGCAAAAGGAGAGGGCTTTGCATGGCCACTGTGGCATGCATGCCATAGGTTCACCATCACTAGTCTAGGGTGTACTTGAGTATTTTTTAGGGTGCTGGTCTGTGTTCTTGTATGTCTTAAGGTGTTCTTTATTGTGGAATATCGCTTTTCTCCATCAATTTTGAAAGATAATTTTGCAGGATATGTTAGTATGGGCAGGAAATTATTTGCTTTTAGAGCTTGAAACATTTCATTCCAAGTTCTCCTGTCCTTTAAAATTTCTGTTGAGAGGGCCATTGTAATCCTAGCGAGTTTACCTTTATCTATTACTTGTTTTGCTTTTCTCTGAAAAGCTTTTAAGACTGTTTTTGTTTGACATCTGAGATTTTGTCCTACATATATTGTTGGGAGCTTCTTTTTTTCTTTTTAGTTCATTAGTGTTCTCTAAGCCTTATTTACCATTATGTTGAAATATTTCTTCATGCTTTGAAATTCTAACATAATTTCTGCACACAGATTTTCTTTTCTGTGTGTGTGTGCTTCCAGTTTTCCTGTAACACCAATTAGCCTTGTATTAGTCTTCCTAGCATCACCTAATAACTATTGAATGTATTTTACTTGTTTTCTTATCAGTTTTAAAGCTTCTCTGAGTAGCTCACAGTGATTTCTCATGTTGTCCTCAATTTCAGAAATGCTATCTTCACATTGGTCACCTGTGCAATTTATGAATTTTATCTAATTTTTATCTCCAGAATTTCTGTCTGGCATGCTTTCATGAAATCTGTATTTTTGGTGAATTTGTCATTTATGTTTTGAACCATTCTGGCAAAGTCTTTCAATTTTTTAGCTCTTCTAACATTTTGTTTTGTTTTATTTTTTCTCTGTCTGCCTTGATCAGATTGCTAGCTCTGTCACTTTTTACGTCATGTTCTCTTCAAACTCACTGTTTCTTTACTCTTCTTCAATCACTTTGTACCGTTCTATACCTGATGTTTGCTTTCTTCTCCATCAGTGACTTTGGATCTTCTTTGGGAGAGTTGGAATTTTTGCTGCCTGTTTTTTCATGTCCATGTGAGTGTGTGTGTGTGTGTGTGTGTGTGTGTGTGTGTGTTGCCTTTATTAGGAGCTGAAGGCTGGGGTCAAGTAGCATGAGAATTTGCTGTTGATACAGGTATCTTTTTAGTTATATTCTGTTTTTCAGTGATGTGCCTGTAGCTTTATTTGCCTTGGTGTGTTGTTCACCTGTACAAGCTTTTCAATTAAATTCAGTTGGGCATTATGTTGTAGAGAGAGAATCTCTTCTGGTTATAATGATGTCACAGAACCAAGCATACACCAATCATAAATATGCAATCTCATTTTGATACTTTCATCGTTTTTGTCAATACCCCTTGAAATCTATATTTTCCTGGTGTGTGTGAGCTGTGAGGGCATAGAGAGGCGGGGCTGAAACATATCAGTGGAAAAAGATGAAGTTAAGAGAGATGTCCATAGGTAAAATGAAAATTTGGAGTTATTTTGTAGCTGGAGTAAAAGGCTGGGCATTGCAGAGGTTTGAGCAATTGTGTAGTCAAGAGGATGTATGCAGATGGGCGGCAGTGTATTTAGAGCCTGTGGGGGGCTGTATGAAGGCTTGTGCTTGGTAATATGTTTGTTGACAGTTTTGTATGGCTCCCCTAAGCCCAACTTTTTAAGGATCATCTGATATGCTCTTAAATGGTACTGTTTAATGTATAGCACTGGTGCATCCTTATTCTCTCATGTACTTTTTTTTCTTTCACTTTAATTTTAAAAGTAAAGAAATAAAAACATATTAACAAACAGACACAAAGTAGTATAAGAATAGTACAATCAAAACTGAGTTACAGCCAAGGTGCCAGGGAATCAACAATGCTTGTTGCATTACATATTGATAACTTCTAAGTGTATACTCAGGAAAACAGATATAGACATGCAAAATTGATTAAACAAATAATCATCAACTATTCCTTACAATAGAGTGACCTAAGTCCATAGTACAACTATGACAGATATGCTGCATATACATACATACTTACATACATAATTATCCCTTCCTTTTTCATTTTTTTAAATAATTTTTCTTTTTAAAGTGTGAAAGAAAAAGAACTACATCAACAACAACAACAAAAAAAACAAAAAACAAAAAAACAAAAAAACCCAGAAAGCATTAACAAAGAGACACAAAGTAGCACAATAACAGTATAATCAGAATTGAATTATAGAAAAAGCCACAGGAAACCAACAATAGTTGTTGCATTGCATATTGATATCTTCACACTGTATGCTCAGGAAAACACACATAGACATACAAGATTGATCAAACAACCAGTCATCAACTATTCCTTACCATCAAGTGACATAAGAAAATAGTAGAACCATGTTAGCCATCCTGCACATATGTCCATACATACAAACATACGTACATTTTTGACTCTTTCTTTTCTCCTTTCCCTCATCCCATCTGTTCTTTACTTTTGAACACATTTCCTTCATGTATCTTAGTTTATATTCCCACCCTCAGATTCTTAAACCAGTGACACAATGCAGTGCTTGCACATGTACCTCTGATTTATTTCACTTATGAGTATGGTGTCTAATTGTGACCATTTCCCTACAAAGGTCCCAAATCTGTCCCTCTTTATAGCTGAGTAATATTCCATTATATAAAACTGCCACAGTTTTTTAATCCAGTCCTCTGTGGATGGACATTTGGGTTACTTCCACAATTTAGTTATTACAAATTGTGCTGCTATAAACATGGGTGCACATATATCAGAGTGATATGATGTTTTCAGATCTTCTGGGAAAATACCCAGAAGGGGAATAGCTGGTTTGAATGGAACCTCTAGACCTAGTTTGCTGAGAAATCTCCAAACTGCTCTCCACAGTGGTTGCACCAGTCTGCAATCCCACCAGCAGTGTAGTAGAGTGCCTATTTCTCCACAGCCTCGCCAGCATTTGTTATTGGATGGTTTCATGATGCTGGCCAATCTTACTGGGGTGAGATGAAATCTCAATGTTGTTTTTATCTGCATTTCTCGAATGACTAAAGATGTGGAACATTTTCTCATATATTTATTTGCCATTTGTATTTCTTTATCTGAGAAGTGTGCGTTCATCTCAGATGCCCATTTCTGGATTGGGTCTTTGAATTTGGACAGGTACATGTTTTTTAATTCTTTGTATGTTCTAGATAGAAGACCTTTGTCTGAGGGACAGCCAGCTAGGATTTTTTCCCAATTTGTGGATTTTCTTTTTACTTCGCTGCTGATTTCTTTAGATGTGCAAAAACTTTTCAGTAGGATGAGGTCCCAGTTATTAATTCTTTGAAGTGTTTCCCTTGCAGTTTCATTTTTGTTCATGAGCTCTCTGCCTACTCCTATGTCTTCAAGATTTTTACCTACTTTCTCTTCCAGTAGGTTTAGAGTTTCTGTTTTAATGTTGAGATCTGTGATCCATTTTGACCTGAGTTTGGTGCATGGTAATAGACTTGGGTCTATTTTCAGTTTTCGGGAAGATGCAAGCCAGTTTTTCCAGCACCACTTATTAAACAGGTCATCTTTTCTCCAGTGAGTTTGGTTGGCCCCTTTGTCAAATATTAGGTGGCTGAGTGTGTTTTTTGTTGTGGTTGCATCTTCCAGTCTGTTACATGGATCCTCAGGTCTGTTTTTTAGCCAGTACGAGGTTGATTTTATTGCAGTAGCTTTGTAGTATAATTTCAGGTCAGGGATTGTGATTCCAACTGACTTGTCCTTGTTGCCTAGGATTGCTTTTGCTATTCTGGGTCTCTTCTGGTTCCAGATGAATCTAAGGCATATTTTCTCTAGATCTGTGAGGTATGCTAACGGTAGTTTAATGGGAATTGCATTGAATCTGTACATCAGTTTTGGTAGTATGGCCATTTTCACAATGTTGTTTCTTCCTAACCATGAGCAGGGTATGTTTTTCCATTTATTAAAATGCTCTTTGATCTCTTTTTTCAGAGTGCTATAGTTTTCACTGAATAAATCTTTCACATTCTTTGTTAGACTGATTCTTAAATATTTCAGTTTCTTGGATGCTACTGTAACAGGTATGGTTTCCTCAATTTCTCTCTCAGTCTGTTTGTTGTTCGTGTATAGGAGTGCTATTGATTTTGGGGTGTTGACTTTATATCCAGCTACTCTGCTGAATTTGTCAATTAATTCCAGGAGTTTTCTTCTAGAGTTTTTGGGGTCCTCCATGTATAGTATCATGTCATCTGCACATAGTGATACTTTAACTTCTTCCTTTCCTATCCTTATTCCTTTTATTTCTCTCTCTTGTCTAATTGCTCTAGCTAATGCTTCCAGAACTATGTTGAATAGGAGTGGTGACAATGGACATCCTTGTCTTGTTCCTGACTTTAAGGTGACAGTTTCCAGTTTTTGTCCATTTAGTATGGTGTTGGCTGTTGGTTTATCATAGATGGCTTTGATCAGATTGAGGTAGAGGCCATCTATTCCTATTTGTTCTAAGGTTTTTAACATGAATTCATGTTGAACTTTATTGAAAGCCTTTTCTGCATCTATTGAGATGATCATGTGGTTTTTGTCTTTGGCTATATTGATATGATGTATTACATTAATTGATTTGCGAATATTGAACCATCCCTGCATTCCTGGAATAAATCCTACCTGGTCATGGTGTATAATTTTTCTTATGATTCGGTGTATTCTATTTGCTAGTATTTTGTTGAGTATCTTTGCATCTATGTTCATTGGAGAGATTGGCCTATAGTTCTCTTTCTTGGTTGGGTCCTTCTCTGGTTTTGGTATCAGTATACTTGCCTCCAGAAATGTGTTAGAGAGCATTGCTCCGTTTTCGATTTCATTGAAGAGTTTGAGGAGTGTTGCCATTAAATCTTCTCTGAATGTTTTATAGAATTCTGCTGTGAATCCATCAGGTCCTGGACTTTTCTTTGCTGGTAAGTTTTTTATGACATTTTCAATCTCATTAATTGATATTGGGTTGTTCAGGATTTTTGAGTCTTCCTGTTGCTTTTTTGGTAATTTGTACCTTTCTAGGAATCTGTTCATTTCTTCTGAATTTTCTATCGTATGGGAGTAAAGATTTTCAAAGTAGGTATTAATGATCTTTTGGATTTCTGTGGATCTGTAGTGATTTCATCCTTTGCATTCCTTATTGCACAAATTTGAGTTCTTTCCCTTCTTCTTTTCATAAGGTTGGCTAGGGGTTTATCAATTTTATTTATTCTTTCAAAAAACCAACTCTTTGATTCACTTATTTTTCGCAGAGTTTTCTTCATCTCAATTGCATTAATTTCTGCCCTGAGTTTTATAATCTCCTCCCTTCTTTGGCCTTTTGGTTTGGCTTGTTGCTCTTTTTCTAAGAGTTTGAGGTGTAGCATTAGGCTATTTATTTGCTGTCTTTCTATTTTCTTTATATATGAGTTCATTGCTATAAATTTCCCTCTGAGGACTGCTTTCATTGCATCCCACAGATTCCGGTAGTTTGTATTTATATTTTCATTTGTTTGTAGGTATTCTTTAATTTCGTGTTTAACTTCTTGTGTGACCCACTGGTTATTCAGGAGGTTCTTGTTTAATTTCCAAGTGTTTATGCAGTTTTTGGAGTTCTCTTTGTTGTTTGTTAATTTTCAATTTCATTGCACTGTGGTCAGATAATATGCATGGGACAACTTCAATTCTTTTGCATTTAGATAGATATGCTCTATGGGCTAGAATGTGGTCAATTTTAGAGAAAGACCCATGTGCAGCTGAAAAAAATGTGTATTCTGATGTTGTGAGGTGGAACACTCTGTATACATCTACTAAGTCCATTTGTTCACACTTTTGGTTCAGGTCTGTTATTTCTTTGCTGAGTTTCTGTCCAGTTGACCTGTCTGTTTGCGTCAGAGGGATGTTTAGGTCCCCTATTACAATACTGTTATTAGTTATTTGATTTTTCACAGCTGTTAAGATTTGACTTGTAAAGTTGGTGCTCCATTGTTTGGTGCATAAATGTTTAGGATTGTTATCTTTTCCTCTTGCAGCTTTCCCCTAGCTAGTATGTAATGGCCTTCTTTATCTCTTTTGATTGTTTTTGTTTTGAAGTTTACATTGTCTGCAAATATAATAGCTACCCCTGCTCTTTTCTGGGGACCTGTTGCATGGAGAATTGTTTTCCATCCTTTAACTTTCAGCCTGTGGATTTCCTTTTGAGTAAAATGTGTTTCCTGTATACAGCATATCGTTGGATTGTGTTCCTTAATCCACCCTGCCAATATTTTCCTTTTGACTGGTGAATTGAGGCCATTTACATTAATGGTTATAATGGTTATATGTTGGCTTATTCTAGTCATGTTATTTACTTGTTGTTTTCCTACTTTTGCTATCTGTTTACTTGTTCTGTTTGAGGGTTTCTTTCTATTGTTGTTCTTGATATTGTGGTCATTTTTTTCTCTTTCTACACTATCTTTTAGTGCTTTTTGCAATGCTGGTTTGGCACTCATGAAGTTTTTCAGTTGTTCTTTGTTGTGGAAATATTTTATTTCTCCATTGAATTTGAAGGATAGTTTTGCAGGATACATCAGTCTGGGTTGGAAGCTGTTTTGTCTGAGAATCTGTAATACCCCACTCTGAGCTCTTCTTGATTTCATGGTTTCTATTAAGAAGTCTGCTGTGATTCTGATTGGCTTTTTTTATAGGTGATCTGTTTCTTTTCTTTAGCAGTTTTTAATATTGCGTTCTTTTGCTGGATGTCTGGGATCTTGACTATTATATGTCTGTGTGTGTTTTTCTTTGGGTTATGGCTCATTGGGGTTCTATGTGCCTCGCTTAACGGTACTTCAGTATCTTTTACCACGTTTGGGAAATATTCTGCTATTATTTCAGCAAATATTCTTTTTATATCATTTGTGTTGTCTCCTGCTGTTTTACTGACTCCTATAACTCAAATATTATTTCTTTTTGCCTCATCTTGCAGCTGTTGGATTGATTTTTCTTGGATCCTTGATGACTATGAGATCCTTCCTTTCATGCTCATTAGCTGCCATGCTGTCTTCAAGATCTGAAATTCTATCTTCGGCTTCATTTAAGCAGTTTTGTAAGCTTTCAATGGAAGTTTTAAATTCCTGGCAATCTCTTTGGACCTTTTACAATCATGGTAATTCGTTCCTAAATTGCTCTTGTAACGTTTCCATTTGTTTCCTATTTTCTTCTATTCTTTTATCTATTTCTTCTCTATGTGTGTGGAACATTTCTTCCATTATAATTTTCAGTTCGTTTTTTGTCTGAGAGATTATTTCTTCTTTAATCTCTTTTGTGGACTGATGGAGTTGTTTCTTTACTTCGGGTGTGATCATTTCCAAAATTGCAGGTATGTGACTAATTTCTGCTTCAATCTGTTCTATGGCCTGATGGAGTTGTTTCATTACTTTGGACATAATCATTTCATAAATTGCAGGTATGTGGCTTATTTCTGCTTTAATCTCTGCTATGGCCTGATGGAGATGTTTCTTTATTTCGAATGCAATCGTTTCCAAACTTGCAGGTATGTGGCTTCCTAGTTCCCCTATATCATCGCATCCAGGATTTGTTCTGGGTGGGGTTGAGTTCTGAGGCTGCATTTTGTTCTTCTGTCTTCCCGTTTTTCGATATCAGATTCAAACTATTGAGCTATAAATTACCCAGGCAGTTCACCAGGCAAAGGTCCATTGCAAAGGATGCTCCAACTGCTCCTTCTCTTCAGGGGAATATCCCTTATGCTTTCTGCTAAGAGTTCCTCTCAAAAGGCTGCCCAGATGCTGGTTTGTGGGCCAAGCTACTCCCTACCCAGAGACCTGGCCCGGGCATGTTAACAGCTCACTGGCCCTGGGGTCCCTGCCGGCAGGGGGACTGCCCTGAAATTCCTCCGTGGGCCGAGCTCCTCCTCGACTCAGAAATCCCGTCGCGGATTGCAAACAGCTCCCCCGCCCTGGGGTCCCTACAGGCAGGGGGCCGCCCAGACGTTCCTCCATGGGCCGAGCTCCTCCCCGACTCAGAAATCCGGTTGCGGTGCACAAACAGCTCATTCACCCAGGGGTCCAGTGTGGTGGTCGCTCTGCGGCTCCTGTTGCACATGGTGCATGAGTCCAGTTATTTTTAAAACCTCCATCTCTCTTAGACTCTGATCTAGTCAAAGCTGGTGTGGCCGCCACTCCTGCCAGCCGCCATCTTGATTCTCTCTCATGTACTTACACGGTTTCCTGTTATGTTATGTTTATGCTGTGAGATGATGAGGAGAGCGAAGTCATGAAGAGGCAATGTTGGGTGCAGAGAAGGACTGAGAGAAGGAGAGTTGAAAGATAGGAGGGAAGACACTCAAAGAAGAAACAGGTCAAGTAGGAAATCCTTGAAGCTTAAATTATTATAATCATTTAATGTCAGTAAAGAAGGACCACAAAAGGAACTTAAAAATTGAAACACAAACAAAGATAAAACAGAAACAACATAAACCAATCACGATAGTCCAAACCCAACAAATTAGCAAGGTTGCAATCACTACAACTGCTGATGTAAGAACAGAAATAAGAATAAAAACGTTCCCACAACTGTTACAGCGATAGCCCAGATCTCCCTCCTCACAGCCCCTTCTTCGCTGGTGTCACTGTCTGGTGTCCCTTTGCCATGCAGTTCCCTCCTGTGCTCAAGACAATCACCTGGTGAAGCTTTGATGACTCTTGCTGCCCCCTCACTTGTGTCTTGGTTGCAGGCTCTGGGGGTGTCCCTTGTAGACCTCAGTGGATCCGATTATCTTGATGGATTGGGAAGTAAATATCTAGGACCACTGTTTCTTCCCCTCCCTGGTTTTTCTTGCCCAGTGTATGGCCCAAAGGCCACTGTACCAGGTGCTGGCTGCCACTGTGTCAGCCTCACCTGCAGGAACTGCAGCTCCTTCTCTCTCTCCTGGCTCCTGGGAGTTGTGCTCTTGCTGCACTGTATGTATGTATGCCATTTATGCGTGTATGTATGTATTTTATTACAGAGCTTTTTCACTTCCTTCTGTTCTCAGTCAGGCATTGTTGGGTGCCCTCTCCTCAGGCAGCAAGTTGTGACAATACTGGGTAGAGTGCTGAATGTTCTACATGCTACATACCCATTGTACACAGGAAAATATGCAGCTCATTATTATTATTCTAATTATTATTAAAATTGTGTGTGTCAGGAAAGCAGTCTTTCTCCCCAGTGTCCTGCCATCTGCAGGCTCTGGGCACCAGGGCAATGGTGCATGACAGTTGGGTTCTATCCCATTCTGTCTTCAGCTTCTTTGAGTCTCTGGGTCACAGTTGCCTAGGCTCTGCCCAGTGGAAGGATAGCTTGACTGCAGGTTTATGCAATACACCACACTGTCACTGAAGAACTGACATGTTCCCTCCCTCAGCCCAACCCTTTCCCAAGATGCTGTAGCTGCAGGGTCTAGGATGGGAGAGTGGGGTAATGTGACCCAAACATGTCTCATCCTCTAAACTCTGGATTTTAGTCCAGTTGGTCTATCTTTGCCTTTATCGTGTCATATAGACTTTTATCTCAGAGTAACTGCTCTTCTCCAGCACTAAGTCGTAGTTACTTTCCATTGCCAGTGGGACCTGTTGGACCGTGATGAATCTCTTTCACAGAACTTTAAAGTAATTGATTAATAGAGAGAATAAGGTAGATAGCACATTGTACTGCAAATTAGGATGCCAATGAGAACTGTGTAATGACAATAGAAGATATAGGAAAGTCCAAAGTATTAGCAAACATGTATTATGACAAACTTATTTTATGCCAATCTCTGGTGTAAATGCTTTATACATATGCAATGCATTAGAAACCCTGAATTACTATAATATTCATCACCCTCATTTTCCAGATGTGATGATTAAGATCCACATGGTTCAGAAACATGTCAGAACTCGGCTAGAAAACAGCAAAGCTGCATGTTAAATCCAGGCGCTTGTGCTCCAGAACTACTGTCCTCACCCATTTCACTCTTGGAAAATCATGAGCCTTTCTGCCCACATGCCACCCACCCAGCACACTTTATGGCATGGGATGCTTTCCTCTGAACCAGGAAAGGGGCATGTGTAAGAACTCAGAGGTGCAGCGTTCTTAGTCAGCATCTATAAGTGAAAACTTCATCTCCTTAACATCACAGAAGTATGTTCCACTGTGGAATCACCATTATTACTGTGAATTACTTACTTGAACCATAATAGGCAACATCATCTTTAGATAAAAATTTACATATTTTCTTCTTTGAAACATTTTCCATATGTCTTTGTACTCTACAAACCTGTGTTCCCAAGGTAACTGGTTCATACATATATGATGATAAAATAAGCCCAAGTTTTCTTTAATAACAGTGAAATTGTTGTTTGTCACTTTAAAAATGGGAGAGATTGGATTAAAATAAATGCTAAAATCAGGCGTGGTTTTACCACTACTCTCTGAGAATAAAGTGTGTGTTAAATGAATAAGTAAACTCAGTCTGAAATAAATGATTCACTTACTGTACACCTCTTGAACACTTTGCTAATCAAAAATAAATATCAATATGCATACTAAAGACTGCCCCATATAATTAACCTTAGATTAGAAACTGTAATCTGAAATTATTGTGATATTTTTCTAAATTTTTTGATGGTGGCTTGACCTTTAAAAATATTTCTTTGGGCAGGACCAAAGGTACTGCTTTTAGATGCAAATATGAAATAGGACATAAGATCCAAAAAAAGTAAATAGCCCCAAATATGTGAACTATATTCCAACCCACCTTAATTTACAAATTAGGTGTTTGAGTAACAGAATGATTCTTTGACCTACAGGTTATCATTAATAGTGATTATGATCAGTACGTATTTTACCAAAGCTGACTGAACTCAAGGCACCCATGGTGAACGAGGTTTTTTCTGCTTATTTGCCATCCGTGTCACTTTTATAATCAACTGCATTTGAAAAACTTTAGTTCATTTTTTTCTTCTGTAATTGCTTCATTAATTTTTTTTTTTTTTTGGTACTGGGAATCGAACTCAGGATGTTGCATTTGCCAGGCAGGTGCTTGTGCCACTGAGCTATATCCCCAGCCCTACATTACTATTTTGAGGGTTTTTCCTAAATTATGGATACAAGTCCTTTAACAGAAATGTGTTTTAATAATACTTTCTCTCAGACTAGGAATTTGCATTTCCTTAGAAGATCAGTGAAAGATCTGAAATTGTTTGATCAATTTTTCAAAGTGAATTATACTTTTCATTTTGTGTCTAAGAAACCTTTGATTAAACCAAAGTTATAAATATTTTCTCCTAGGACCCCTTCCATAAGTTTTATATGATAGGCTTTTTAATTCAAGTGTATGATCTATTTCTATTTCGTACTTTAAAAGGTGCCAATTGTTTATTATGAACCTACAGATAGTGAAGATATAAGCACCACCTTTATACCATATTTTGTGTATTGTTATGTTATAGTACCCAGCTCTATCCTGTATTTTAAATATTTTCTAATTTAACTGGTTATGATAACTACTACATTTATGAGTGAATAATTATACCCATTTTTTTTACTTTAAAGAGAATAAAAATATGAAAAAAGAAGATGAGAAAAATGAGGTAAAAGAGGTCTAAAGTTTAAAATCATTAGGTGAAAACATCAGTGAAGCCGTGTTATCTGACTCAAACTCACACTCTCTCCAGTGTTTACAAAAGAAATTGGTAGCCAGGAAAGGGAGGTGGGGTACACCTGTAACCCCAGCACTCTGTAAGGCTGAGGCAGAAGAATAAAAAGTTTGAGCTCAGCCTGAGTAACGGGCTGCCTTAGAGAAACTCTTGTCTCTAAATTTGAAAAATTTTAAAGGGCTGGGATGGCAGCTCAGTGCGGAGGGTCTGGGTGCACCTCCCCCGCTGCCACACACAGAAAAGAGAAAATGTTTGTGACAATAAAGCTCCTGTGATATACACAACCAGTAGCAATCAGAATGGAACTGTGTTTCCCACCTCACAGGAGCTTGCTCATCTGGACTCTTCATTACCACTCCATGAGCTCCCAGCTGCTCCTCGGATGCCCTGGTGAATGCATAAACTGGTGCTCTTGAATTGTAAAGAAACCGATTTAACAAAACAGGATAGCACTCAGCAACGGGAGGATTGAAGTGCAGACACACACACAACAAAGTGGAGGGCTCGCATGCATCATATTGAGAGGAGCTGGTTTTTTTTTTTTTCTTTCAAAAGCCTACATTTATGTGAATATTGGAAAGAGGACCAAAAATATCAGTGACTGAAAGGTATAGTATTAGAATGACAAGCAGAATAATACTACACTGTACCTCCATCTTCGTCTCACTGGCCTTTTGTAGGAAGTAAGGGGTAATTCATAGGTGGGGGGGCAGAGAAAGGGTTCTCTACAAAAGGACTCGGAGAAATGTAGGGTGATGGTGATTGACTTGTACTACATCTCAGTTCTGGTCTTGGTTACATAGCTGTATGTATTCGGCCAGTCTGTGTGCAAAAGGGAATGACTTTATTTTGGGCAAATTATATTTCAATAAACTTGACAACAGAAGAAAAGCTTTTTTAATTAATAAAGCTATGTTATTCTAATAAACAGTGCTGGACCAAGCAAAGCAGTTTTATAAGATTATGGGGAGAGTCTCAGTGCCAAGGTCTCTTCTCTATGGCCTTGAGACCCACCAGGTACCTCCTCAGCGGTGTGAACCTGAACTCAGCAGTCCTTGAACTGCTGCCTCTTTGGAAGTGAGACTTCTTAGCAGATTTACATGAAGTTATGTTTTAAGGATTTGCTCTTGGATCAAAAGTTTGCATGTCTTGATGATAGTACAGTGAAGCCGGGTGTGGTACCACACCCCTGTAGTCACAGCACTTGAGAGGCTGAGGCAAGAGAATCATTGCAAGTTCGAGACCAGCCTGGGCTACAAAGTGAGCTCAAGGCCAGCCTGAAGTGCATAGTGAGATCTTGTCTCAAAAAGACAAAAAGAAAAGAAAAAAAGAGAGAGAAGAAAGAAAGAAAGAGAGAGAGAGAGAGAGAGAGAGAGAGAGAGAGAGAGAGAGAGAGAGAAAGAAAGAAAGAAAGAAAGAAAGAAAGAAAGAAAGAAAGAAAGAAAGAAAGAAAGAAAGAAAGAAAGAAAGAAAGAAAACAGTGAGACTTTAACAAACTTGAAGTAAGCATGTAGGATCTTAGTCAAGCACCTGGACATGCAAATGTATTTGACAACAGTGATGCTATTTGCCCTGAGAACCCCTGCTGCCTATCAGGACATTTATGAATAATACTGCACTGTACCTCCATCTTTGTCTTACTAGCCTTTTGTAGGAAGTCTAATGGGTAATTTGTATGTTGGTGTTCCTCAGGTAAATTAGGTCATTATCCTTTTAAAGGTAGAAAGTCTCCCTTACACGACCGAGCTTTCTGAAAAAGACTTGACCTTTCTTTCCCTCTATTCATGGCGCCTGTGGAGCTTGCTCTCATTAGCCTAAATCTGACTCCATGACATTTTTACTTAATTTTCTTTTTTTTTCCTCCATGTTGGACACATGGGGCAACCATTTATGTTCATTTTTGACCTAAGATGATCTCCACTCTCTTCCCAGCTGTGGAATTTGTCATTCAGTCACTTCAAGATGTGGTCAGCCTTCCTTCTGCGTGGCAATTTCCAAATGTTAAATGATTTATTTTAGACAAGGAGCTAGATACGGCCCTATGGACTTAGTGCCATTTAATTAGTGTTAACCCGAATAGTGGATAGAAAGGCAGGTTCCTCTGGAGTAGAAATACATTCTATGAGGTAGTAGATGAAACAAACAAAAGCTTTAAAGCCCTAGTTTTTAAGTACCCAGGGTTGATAATAGACTTAAAAGCAGTATACTCGTCCATTAATAGCGATGACTATTGCATCATTACCAACACCATACTGCCTTGGAGCCAAGAGGCCATCTCTTACTTAGAGCAAGCACATCTCTAGAAAGCATTGCCAGAAACATCTTAATATATGTTGAAAAAAATGTGACCCAGTTATGATACTGGCGGGCTTTGAATTTGATCTTAAAATATTATATTTATAAATTGTCAGGAGGCAGTGAAATCCAGAAACTTACAACTGTACATAAGCAGCATGGGCTTTAATTGGTCACTTTAAGGTATCCACAGGTAAGCAAGGGTTGGCAGTATGCACTGACTTCATGACACAAATAGTCTAGGAAGCTGTAGACCAGAGAAGATTGCTGTTTATCTCAGAGGCTGGTGTCCGTGTTTCAGAGAGCTTCCCAGAGCAGGAAGTGCTTCACTGAGAAACGGGTGAGAGTGAGCCTCATAAGGGCTAGCTGCTTGCAAAGCCTGAGGAAAGCATGTGTGAGGCTGACAAGAAAGCCTGTGTCAGTAAAGGTGAGAGCCAAAGGAATGTTGAGGAACGTTACTGCCCACTCAGTGTGTAGATAGACGGCATTAAAAAAAATTCATTTTCTACCTCTCTTCCTTTAGTTGCATAAAGTTGTATTTTGTAGCTATCTTAAATAAAACTATTTCTTTTCATTGACAAATCAAAATTGTGTGTATTTCCTAACTGTTCTATACTAGTAGCTTCTCCCTGGCAGGAGGCATTGCTGTTTCTAAAGCGGGTGTTCTACAGTAGCCACGAAGCTCAGTTTCCTAAGGAAGAAAGACTTTCTCCTGTTAATGGTGACCCTCCTGGTTCACAGGTGCATCCTAAAGTACTGCTTGAGGAGGGTTTTAGCCCAGTCATCAGACACTCTGACCATCCTGCTGCTTGCTTCTGGTTTAAAAATGGAGAAGAGAGGAGGGGAGGAGAATTTCTTTATATGCAGGAACGGATGTTAACTTTCTTAATTTTCCTAACAGAACACAGAGTTCAATACCCACTTGCCTGGTATGTAACAATGTCTAAGGATCTCTACTGGAACGTTAGTAATTATGTCCCGTATACCTGAAAGCATTAAACATAATTAACTGTTCTATGACCTAGAATATATAATTAATATAACTGTGCTAAGTAAAAGAGACTGTTACATGCCTCTGGGCAAGTCGACCAGTAGGTCCTGCTGCATGAGCCTGCGGATGAATCATTGTCATTTAATTGGTTCCAGCACCTTGCAGGGCTATGAATTATTTTACTATTTAGTCATTTCTCCCTTTGATAAATGTTGATCAAAGCTTGACAAATGTTTACTAAATTTTTCCAGTATTTTGGTTATTTATTATTATGGTTTGGTGTTTTCATTTAATTTTTTATTCATTAGGTAACAGTTTTTATTTTAGTACAAGATAGGAGAATGAGATTCCAAATTGTATTTACCCCACATTGGTAGTTGTTACTAATTGTTAATTATTTTTTAATGATGTTTCACTTCTCCATTGATGTATATCTCATACTATAATTTAAATTCATACAGAGGCTAGATTTCTCAGTTAGCAGTTCTGTCCTATTGACATCTCTTCTTATACAACCACCATATACCATTCAGTATCACTTCAGAGAATATTTGGCATCAAACAGCCCTAAATCTTTTCATCATTCTCCCACTGAACTTTTTCATTCTTATCAGAACAGTTTTTATCCTTACAGAAGGACTGTACTATAATTTCACTAAGCCTAACTATTCGTTACAATACTGAGCTGAATGTGCTCTTTAGATTATAAACGTTGCCAGGGATATAGCTCAGTGGTACAAGCACCTGCCTGGCAGGTGCAAGGTCCTGAGTTCGATTCCTGGTCTTAAAAAAATTTAAGGTTATACACTTCTGGTGTTCACGTCAGCAGTACATATACTAAAAAAAAGGATTATAAACCTCTCAGTTCTCATATGTTGTTTTACGTGAGTATATTAAAAATAATTCACATCAAACCCTTGCACTTAGACATTCTATTCATCCATTCTAGACTTCATCTTTTTTGTGTGTGCTGTTTGCTCTAAAGAGGGTCCATTTTTTCTAGAAAAGGTGGAAACAAAATTGCACTTGACTCATGCAGCTTGTCTCTGTTATCATTAAGCTATGATTTCCTGTTGTGAGACCTCTGTGTGGACCTTTCTCTGTTCATGAAACTCAGCCTTTTATTCACTTTTAGCTTTTTCAAATCATACGCTTTCTTTATTCTTTCAGCCTTTCGGATCAGTCTCCAGTTCTCTGAACTGAGCCAGTTTCCCACATTCATTCAGCCTGACTTTGCACTGCCCCTGTGTAACAGACACACTCCCTTTCTGGGGATAAGCCTGTCAGAAAGTTCCCTGGCAGGCTCGCCCGTGTCTCTAGTGATGGCCACCTAGACTTCCTTATTAGAATGATTTATTAATAATTACAATATCGATCTGGTTTGTGATAACTTTTAGCTACTTTTGTAGCCTCTTGGTTTCTTTCCTCCTTTCTTTCTTTCTTTCTTTCTTTCTGAATGGCCATGCACTTATAATTTTCCAGAATTTTCTGAGCTACCTAATCAACATATTTGAATATGTTTTGATCTTCTGACTTCTACCATCCCTGAGAAGATGCACTCAAGGCACCATCTCCACTCACGCCCTGCCAAGTTCCCACCATTACACCTTATGAATGTTTTTTCTGGAGAGGTGTGAAATCAGAAATGGTGTTTCTTTTCCTGTTTTTCAACCATCTGAAAGGTACTGTTGAAAGTGTCTCAACAAGAAATGATCAAATAATCTTGTGATTGGGAGCTGAGGGATTTTCCTATCTCTAGATTCTAGATCTTCCCAGGTTAACAGAAATTGAAGAGTAAGATTAATTTGAACAGTGATTACCTGAGGGAGAATCTAAAAAGTGGCTTCTACAGAATAGCAGAAATGCACCCCCCAAAAATGAGCAGCCTTACAGTGCAGGTAAGTGTGGATGGGGCAAGGAGAGGGGCATAGATATGCACTGGCTGAGTTCACAGTCACTGGCACTCACTCCTGAGCCACAGGTACAGGGAGTGTTCTTCTCCGTTGTCTTTCTTTGGAACAGGTGGGGGTCACTTGTGCTAAAGACCCCAAGCATGCTCCAAACAGGAAGTATTGTGCAACCACAAGAAATGTAAAGAGATATATGGATAATTCTCTAAGTTATGTATAATGAAATAAAATCAGACTATATAAAAACGCTCCCTCTATCCTTTATCTCACTCTGCCTTTCAAAATACTCTTCATCCTTGAAGATTCTGTTCCACGCCCCTCATAATGAAGTCTTCTGGTAGATCCAGGTACCCTCAGCCACCCTTTCTTATGTGTTTCTGTTTTCATACTTTGTATTATTATGTAATATATTGTCATTGTTATTTTGGTTTGGAACTTTTAGCAAGAGTACCATCCCTTAGTCATTTTTCTACTTCTAACATACACTGTATTACATAGAAAGTTCAAATTGTATTTATAAAGAATGGTGTAAATCAAACTGAAGATTTTGGAACTGCTTGGCCTTCACAAACTGACTTCAGAAAGTTATGGAAATGTAGTTTTAGAGGCTTTCTCTTAGACCTGTGACCAATAAGTAGAACTTACAGGAAAGTGTTGGAGGTTTAATATAAGAACTTCCTAATTTGGGTCTCTACAAATGCAATAAACTGATTGTAAATAATCTTTATTCTAGCAATGAGTGGTCTAACCCAACAAAGAATGAACTTCCGTGTGTGTGTGTGTGTGTGTGTGTGTGTGTGTGTATGACAGGAGGTAAATGCAGGTATGTTTTTGTCTGTCTGTTTGGGTTTTTCTTCCCCAATACATAGGATTAAACCCAGGCCCTCACACATGGTAAGTGTCCACTCCAGTGAGGTACGCCTCCAGCCCTTTTTTACTTTATTTTTAGCAAGATAGTATCTTGCTAAATTGCCCAGGACAGCCTGAAACTTGCAGTCCTCTTGCCTCAGACTCCTGATTAGATGAGATTATCAGTGTGCACACTACAGGTGACACAGGTGCAAGTTTTTTATCCACAGAATATTTCAAAACAGTGTGTGTAGATTTGTGTAGAGGCACTGGTATCCAGAAGTATAGATGTGGAGGAAAAAAAAACCAAAGAAACAAAAAACAAACATAAAGGTTTGCACAACAAAGCTTTTAGAATTTTGAAAAACTTTAAAATATTTTTCTTTGGGCCGAACTTCAGCATGGCAATATTGGCTCCCCTGTGTATGCTATGCAGACCTTAAACAGACCCAAGCTAAGTTTTATTTTTTGCAAAAATTCTAAAGCAACTCATTATTCTTAACTCCAATTTGTTGAGAGGGGAGAGATTCAAAATATGGAGTCCAAGTGGAATTGTACTAATTTTTAGTCTTAAGCTGAAATAATTTATATAAGCTGAAATACTTTATATGTTTTATATAAAATTTTTTATTTCCCCAACATTCTTAACATCCCTGAAGGTGAGGTGTGTATGTACCAGTAGACATACTGTATTTGATTCTGTTGTTTTTTAAAAATCCTTCCCAGTGACACATAAGGATACATCGTATAATCTGTATCATTTTAGTGGTCAAAGAGATGTAAGTTGAGTGTTAGTAGCTGAGTTTGTGTGACTTTCAGTTGAGTGCTGGCTAAATCCGGAACTTTTATTACCTAGTGTAGTATCTTAATTTCTAAGTCTGCCTGCTTATTTATAAACTGAGAATAATACATGTATCCTAGGTTGCTTCTGAAAAGTAGAATGAGACAATGCTTGTTTTGAAGAGTGTTAAAGATTTCTTCATGTTATGTCAGTCACAACTTCTCACAGCCAGTCTCCCAAATAGCCAACTTTACCAGTAAAAATGCTGAAAATCTGAGATCTGACATTATTTTGTCATGCAAATAATTTTGACCTCCAGAGATTATTTGTTTTGCTTTAGAAGCCTCATTTCTTGTACATTGCTAACCAGTTTACTCCATTTAGAGCAACAATTTATAACGTACCTTAAAAGAACTGATTGTGTTAGGGTTTGGGGCTCAATTACTTGTTTCAAATGCTCAGTGACTAAGGAAAGCATGTCATTTTCTCCTCTTCTGTACACTGGAGTATAACAATAGCCTGTGAATAGAGCAAATCAGAGAGACACAAATACCAATGTAAGGGGCCCATTGTGCTAGTTTGTTGCCCTGTCATATGGTTTTAATTTCGGCTGGCTGATTGATTATGACAGACTGACAGATAGCACATTGTTTCCTCCTTGAAATCTCTAGACACGCTCTCATTCCTATTCTAACCTGTCCATTTTGATTCCAAAACTTAAATGAAATGGAATTACAGCATTCACTTTGTTTTCTTGGGCTAAGTGATTATCTCTGATGTGCAATTTTGTGATTAGGCAAGACGGTATGCATATACTCAGCTAATGCTGATTCCCCCCAGGGTGCAGAATAGGGAAACTCGTAATGAATGGATGTTGTGCTTTGATTTCAAATGGATGTAAAACCTCACCACACTTGGTAGTTTTATTTTAAAAATGTGTTTAATTATTCTAAAATTAATGGGAGAATATTAAAATTGAACTTTAGAAATACGACATTTAAACATAAGTCAAGGGTGCACACTGCTTATGAATGTTAATCCCCTTAAAAATGAAAAAAACAAAACCAATAAAACCCCAAATTTACCTGGCATAAATGGGAAGAGGGTTTCATTGAAAATCTTTAGGTTAATTATTTATGCTTTTCTTGATTAATTCCAAAAATGTCTGAATGCAGCCTGGTATTCGTATTGTCAAATTTTAGTGTTCCTTATTTTGAAAACTGCAATAATTAATTATTCCACTAATTACTGTCATAGTATTGTCACAGTTGTGTGGTCCTGAGCACTAGCTCTGAGGTTCAGAGAAAAAGCTAGGAGGTAATATTGGCATAAGATATATAACTATTTCCTTTATTATTTTAAGAAGAAATTTTGTACATGAATGTGCACAGATTTAAAGAGAAGTTTGCATCCACCAATTAGACACACTTTGACCAAATCACCAAAATCAGTGATTGGTATCCAACCTGTACCTGTCTTACTCATTTACTTTGAGTAAGCATTGTCCATGATACTCCAGTGGAAAGTATAATACACAGCTTCATTCAAGAAGGAAAAGGAGGGCATTCAGAATAGTTTTCTTCCATGTCCTTCTGAGATAAAACTTTTTGAAATCAAGGGAATATGGCTCTGTTCTAACATCAGTAGAAGTTTAAACTTGAAGACACTGGAGAAGTCACTGTCATTGAAACCTTCTCTTTTGAGCATGACAAGCTGAGGCTGATTGAGAGGTCACTCATGTAGTGGTACAGCTTTGCGTGGCTCTTCTGATTTCCAGAATCATGTTCACTACACTGCACTATGAAGCCCCAGCTCCCAGCTCCTGCACACTCATAGGCCTGCCAAGATCCCTTATCCATTAGAACATTCAGATAAGATCTAGCCTTTCAGTTTCAGTTCTTTGTACCTTCGTATTTCTTCATTTAAAGAACACCACAAAATCCCTGCACTACTTTTATAATATAATAAGGCATCATGTTGAAAAATATAATTTTAAATAATTATAATTTAGTGAAATAATTTTCATTTTAAAAATCTACCAAGGGTGGTGAGGTTTTACATCCATTTGATATCAAAGCACAACTACATGCCCTGCACCATGGTAGAAATCAGCATTTAGAACATTTCAGTATTCTGCATGAGTGCCATGTAAAATAAGGAACAATAACAACAACAAAAATAACGAAAGATGCCTTAGAGCACAGATGTAGTTTACCAAAGTGTATTTCTCTGAATGGACTGCACTTCCATAGTGCGTGTTTAGAATCCCTCTCTTTGTCCTGTTCATAAAGAGGTTGCTTGGTTGTTTATAGAAAATTGTCTTATTACATGTTTTTATTGTCCAAGAGTTCAAACAGCTCTATCCCTTGAAAAAGAAGTTGCTAAGATTTCTGATATCTTCCACTTATACCTGCTCTTCTCTCTCTTCATCATCTTGAAATACACTATTTTCATATCTGTCTGAATTCAATCCATCAGTGTTTTCTTTATATTCATATTTGTGAATGCCTTTTAAGTTCATTGAAAAGAAAAAATCAAACTATTTTAACTAATTTCAGGAATTTCCCAATTGACTTATCCTTTCATTCATGATTTTTCCTAGCATTTTGAATGTTTGGAAGTGACCTGAAAGTTTGCCAAACAGAAAGAGGAGACAAGAAAGAGTAGTATGCTATCTATAAAACTGTAGCTGGGAAGAATGAAGTCTGGTGTCTCCAAGTACAAGCTATTGCATCGAACCCTCCCTAAATTTGCCTAGACAGTCATATCCAAGCTTGCATTCCTATTGTCTGGTGTGCTTATTACTTACAGATCTATCCAACTTCTTTTTCGATGTTACAGCTTCTGCTACATTTGAGGACTTCCAGATTCGTCCCCATGCTCTCTTTGTTCATTCATACCGAGCTCCAGCTTTCTGTGATCACTGTGGAGAAATGCTGTGGGGCTTGGTGCGTCAAGGCCTTAAATGTGAAGGTAAGTTGTTTCCTTTCCCAAGAAGTCAAATCTGTCTTGGCATGATCCACTTTTACTGCGGTCTCTGCAATGGCGCCCTGGGGGTCTCAGAAGTGCTTCAGGAATATTTTGGATGTATCAACACTGTTGGCTTCATTTTTAAAAATGTCCTGTCATTGCATATTTGACCTGATCTGGGACCACTGATTCTCATATTTCCCTCCCTCATATCATATCTCACTTATATTATATTGGGTATTTTAGCAACAGGCCAAAAATAAATTTGCGCCATAACTAAACCAGAAATCAGAGTAGCAGGCATTAAAATGAGCAGAAATTCAGAAGATTAATCAAACCACCCTAGATCACTCAGCTCCTGAACTGGGTAGCCTGGAATATGTACCTGAGTTTCTAGACCAGTACCACAGATTTATCATATCCGTGGGGTGAAAAAAAAACTTGGACTGCACAACTTAGCATGCTGGAACAGCATAATAAACTTTTACGACCTTACACAATCATCCTGTTCTTGTGGAGGGAGGAGGATAGAGCTCTTTGAACTTTGGCCAACATGACAAAGCTTTATAATTTAACTTATAAATATGCTCATCACAGTTGTTTAATTTATTCTATGAGCAAAACACTTAAAATATAGTGACCTAGAAGAAATTCTGGCTAAACTCAATTTTATGAAAATTTCTTTGGCCTACTATGGTGGATTAATGAATGGTCAACTTATAACCCCCCAGCTGAACTGAATCAGTGTGGTCCTGGGTGTGGACCACACTGGATTGTTCCCAACGACATAATAGGAGTGTTGGGGTGAAGATACTGTGCTGTTGACTCTCTTGGAGGAGTTTGTTGTGTTGGATTTCCTGATATGAACTCAGTTGTTACCATCAGAGGAGCTCAGATCCTCACTGTCACTGAGGATGGCTGCTCTGGTCCTCACCTTTAGTGTTGCTTCCTAGCTCCAGTGCAGTTCACTTAACTTGTTGACACTGATCCTTCGTCCCACTGGTATAGACTTTCTAGCTTCCACCACTGACCTTTGGGCCTTCCCAGTGCAGATCCTTGGTATAGACTTGCATTGCTCTGGGCTCTGGGTTTTCACCTGGACTCATGGAAGGACATTGCCATGGTATCCAGGCCCTCAACTGGATTCTTTAGGTCTCTAGTAGGTAAACAGATCTTCACTCTTCTCCATTTGACTCCTTAGGTGAATATTATAATCTGCTAAATTACGTGCCCTGTATTGAATCTATTCCCTTGAAAACCCTGACTACAACACCCTACTGTTTGATGCATGAAGAAATTCTGAGTTACTGGCTCCAGTTGCGTGAGGCATATGAACAGTAGAAATATTAAAAGAAAGATGACATTTTCTTAAATGAATAATTGGCTTCCAATTTTCTTTTACCCACCATATGAAAACCAGCATGTGAACTATTTTATGTATTTTCTTAACAATTTTACAAGACAGTTACTATTCTCTTCATTTTACATGTAATAAAACTAAGAGAAAGTATTTTGTTCAAGGTGACATAGAAAAGCAAGTTGTAGAAGGAGACTTTCCGTCCATGTGGTCTCAAAGTTGTAATGCACTATAGTTAGTATCTTCTTTGTATGTCCACTCACATTTGAACTTGTAAAGCTAAAAATCACTTCGAGAGCAAACTTGGACTTTTGTTACCAGGTTGCTGAAAGCCCAAGTTCATTATATTGCCAAATGTTTACCAAAGTGATAACCAGGGTAGTTGCTGGACTTGTCTAATAATAAAGTCAGAATTCAAAACCCATTTAAAGAGTGTGGGGAGGAGGAATCAGAGAAAGCTCACAAGAAATTTTGAATTTTCAAATAGCCTTAAGAAACAGAGAAGCAGTACTATTTTTTAAAAAGTCATAGTTTACAACAAATAGTGGAATGACTTTTGATTTCTGGTTGAACAAAAGCTGTTTTTATTTTCTCTTTCCAGGATGCGGTCTGAATTACCATAAGAGATGTGCATTTAAAATCCCCAACAACTGCAGCGGTGTGAGACGGAGAAGGCTCTCCAATGTTTCCCTCACCGGGCTCAGCACTGTCCGCACATCTTCCACTGAGCTCTCCACCGGTGCTCCTGACGAGCCTCTGCTGGTATGGTCTCCTCTTTATCCATTTCCCCGTTTACATGAGAAGTCTGTTGGACGCTGTGCTAACAGTGTCAGTCAGAGAGTGTGCTGACAGGAAGGACACAGTCACAGTGTGACTGACTGTTTCTTCATGGCTTGTGCTGTGGGTTGGTCAATGCTACATCAAATACCCAACAGCGTTTAGTTTGCTTTTATCTCTGAGCATAGCGAAATGATAAAATATGTGAGGTATCATCACGGTCACAGGGTCGGAGCAGCACAAACTAATGTGTTAATGCTGCAAAGTATAGTGTGTCAAAATTTGGAAACCAAAGATAAAATGTTTTCTGTATAGTACTAGATTAATTTGTGGCATAGCTGAATGGTTGTTTGGGGAGGAAACTTGAAATTGGCTTTCATGAAAATCTGAAAACGTCTTTTACTGTTTGGACATATGCAAATTTATCATCAACATGCACCAATAAAGCACGTTAGAATAATGGCACATAACACTTTCCATTAACTCTAAAACATCTTATGGATATGATTTAAATATGCTTTTTTAAAAAAAGATTAATTTTTAATAGGAATATTCCTTATTCTGTTCCTACAGGGCCTTTTTATGGGGGGGGTCAGGTCTTATATTGTCATCCTTCCTTAAGTAAAACTGTTGGGGAAGATGAGTACTAACTTCTGCCAGGAGCAAGGAAAATATGTTTTTATCGATATTCAGGATGTATGTGCGTGATTATATCTTATTCTATGAAGTTCTATTATTTAGAGTAAATGATATTCTTCTTAAAACATGCTTAAGTCAAAATTTATTTTTTAAAAATAATTGTGATACTAACTTCTTAGCCTAGAAGTTCTTTGGTTGAATTTGAATTTTTAAAAGCTATAACAGTTATTTTTTACCGTTATATATAGTTATTGACAGAGAGGGTATTTGTAGTGTAGATATTAAATAATTTAAACAAAATTATGAATTAATGATTTCAGTTTTACCAGGAATCACTTCTAAAAAAGTTGTTTAACATCTCAAAAGAAATCTAAATCTCTAGTCATTCCTCATTAGAATAGCTTAGCACCTAGCACTAATTATACAATTTATATGTAAATTTAATTTATGTTATGTAATAACAATCTTTACCACAGACTTTTATGCATTAGACCAAATTATTTAGTTGCTTTACTTAATCAAATTGAATAACTATTAAATTACTTCAATTACTTGACTCTAAGTTGTATTTTATGTATATTCAAATTCATTAGTGTTTCATTAATAAATGGAAAACTTGTAGTAGAATGCATAAAAGTCTACTTTAAATATATATATTTTTTATTTTAAAGATTAAGAAAACTGACAAAACAATGAAGACAAAATCAAAACAATGCAGAAACAACAAAAATGGTACATGACTGCGAAAAAAAATGATAGGAATTAACACTAGTTTCTACATTACATACTGTTATCTTCAACAAAGTTGCGCATTCCACCAGACATAAGAATGCAAGATTGATCAAACAATCAAAGACAGTAACAAGTAATAAAAAAACCCCACAACATTGGAAATACAAGATGGTGAAAGTTCAACAATGGTTCTTATACTGTATACTGTTGTTTTCAGATCAGTCATTCTTATTACCAAATTCAAGCTTGCAAAACTGGTCAAGAAAAAAGAATATTTTAAGCATTGATTGTTCCTTTCAACAAACCACAGACATCAGCAATACACCTATTCCAGCTATCCTTACATATACATATAAATTTTGTTTTTCATTTAAAACCCAAAATAACAAAAACAAATACTTAAACAAAACAGTATAGAGAGCAATAAAAATAATACAGAATTTCAAAACATGATTATAGGATATTAACAATGGTAGTTATATTGCATAATGTCATTTTCAAAGTAGTTGCACATGTAACCAGACATAGGCATGCAAGATTGATCAAAAAATTACACATTAATTGTTCCTTTCAGTATTTTAGCCAGTCCTGTCAAGAATGCTTGCTAAATCGTGATGAAATACGACACTGATAATGTGAAAACCACAGAAGCCTTGAGATACTTTTAAAATTATTGGTACCAGAAGACTTGATTATCTTTTAAAAGATGTTCTTACAAAGCCATGACATTAAGTATATAAATATTCTCTCAAAATATGAGAAAAATGAAGTTTTCTATGCCATAATTGCCTATTCTGATTATAAAGTATCTGACTTTGCATGCAGATTAAAGTATTGTTATTCTTTTAGTGTCTTCAATTTTGACACACAAACTAAACCTCAGATTTTTATCACATTGCTGAGACAGAAAAAATATAACAGCATAGATCATATGACAAACTTTATCTTTCATCACTTTGGCAGTAAACTACATCCAGTGTGCTAACTGTAAAGCAGTCCATCTTTGAAGAAAATCTTCCATATAGTCAGTTTATGATATACCAGATCAAGGGAGTGTATTTCTTTTTGTCAACTATTACTGCTATTAGAAGGAAACAAGAGAAAAGGTCAGTAGATCTTGAGAACACAGTAATACATTGTATCATACATAAGTGCACTTATTGGAACTATACCAACTTTATAAACTTTAGGATTATGGTAGAAATCAGGATGAAATGGTCCTGTCATTTCTCTGTGCATTGTTCATTGCTTTATTTTTGTGTGTTCTTTACCATTTAAGAATAGTCAGTGCAGGGCTGGAGATGTAGCTCACATGCACAAGTGCCTGGCAGGTAAGCACAGGGTCCTGAGTTTGATTACTGATACCAAAAAAAAAAAAAAAGACTCAATACAAGACAAGATGTGTGACAATTTAGGATAACCTATTGTAGAACTGTGTCCCTAAGTATGAAGGAGAAGTCAATTCTTTCACAAGGAACATTATCAAATCTGAATAAAATGTAGCAGAACAGAACAAGGTTTGAAGAACATTTTCAAAGACATCTAAAGGCATCTAAGTGAATTAGGATTTGAGGGATGGATTGCAGAGAGGTCAATGTACAGGGCAGCTTCTCACAAAGAATTATCTAGTCCAAATGTCCACAGTGTTGAGACTAAAAGCACAGGATGTAGAGCAACCCTGGAGAATTGCCAAATGCAAAGCCATAGCTAAGTCAAGGTAGTGTCACACAGGGTGTGAGGTAAAGTGTTAAGATAATGTGGTATTATGCAAGACAGGAAAATAAACTGATGAAATAAAACACAATCCTGCAGCTACACACATATGCAAGCCAACTGATTTGTGACCGTGAGAAAAGAGAGTCTTTTCAACAAATATTTCTGGCACCAGTTTGATATCTATCAGAAAATACAAATTTTGACTCTATGCCATGCACAAAATCAATGGCAGATAGACTGGGAGCTTGAAGGAAAAACTATAGAAAATACATACAGGAACATAGAGTAGGAAAAGCCTTTTTAAAAAGATTCAAAGCATTGAGGACAAAGAGGAAAAGCAATTGAGTATCAGTAAAGTTAAGCATTTATTTCATTCATAAGCAACGGTGAGGACAGAAAAGCATGCCCTAGAGAGGGAAAGATATGTACAGCAGAGATAGGTAGATACAGAGATAGAGACGGAGGCAGTGATATATACACATATCCAGTATTGTAAAACCGCCATAGCATATAAAGAAAATTTACAGAATGTTGGAAGACAGTCAGTTCTGCACAAAATGTAGCAAATTCTCCAACAGTGGTTTATGGGAGAAGTTAGCCAAAAAAGATGAAAATGAGCTTAACATCATTAGTTACTGAGGAGTATAAATTTAAATCCATAATGAGATCTTTCTACATCAGATTTCCTAACATTGAATGAAAAACCTAACAATAATAAGTGTATATCGGTGAAGCTACTGAGCAACTAGAACTCACATGCATTAGTTCTGGGAATATAAATGGGCTCAACAACTTTGGAAAACTGTGTTGGCCATTGCCTTCTGAAGTTGATTGTGTGCATATGCAGGTCAACAGTTCTACCTTTAGGTGTATATTCAACAGAAACAGTGCTAAGATGCATGCACAGAAAGATACGCTGCAAGCTCATTTCTAGCATCTTTGTTCATAACATCTAAAAGCTGGAAACAGTTGATTGGTGCAGTCCTACAGTACAATGCATGAATGACATACCAATGGAATAAATAAACTACCGATTCACTCGGCAGTATGGGAGCATCTCACAAAATAATATTTAAAGCAAGAAATCAGACACAAAGAGGATATACTTATGAATGCAATATATGAAATTCAAATCAAGCAAAGTCAATTTATGGTAAAGCACATCAAAATAACTTCCTTCTTCTCAGTGAGGTACCAACTAGGAGAGAACAGAAATGTGACCTCTAGGAGGCAGGAAGTATTCTATATGTTCATGAGGAAAAGAGGTTACATGAGTGAATACACATGCAAAATCTCATGGAGATTTACACTTACAACTTTATATACTTTAGTCCATATAAATTATACCTCAATAAAAGTGTTTTAAATAAGAATAGCAACTATTCAAGTAGCAAATTATAAAATCACTGGGGTTCTTCATCACAGGTTATATAAGAAAAGGATGAAATAGCATATCAGAGAAATTAATAATTCAATAGAGTTCTGAGATCCCTTTCAGTCAATTAGAAGAAAAGCATGTTGTAAAACTGACATTATTCAGTAACACGAAATAAATTCTCTGTTAAGTGTGCCACAGCATTCTGAGACACATGGAATTTATCTGCATAATAAACATTGTTTTTTACAGTAATTTTCACCACAGATGCAAAACTGTAATTCATATGAATTTTTTTCAAGAGAAAAACAAAACAAACAAAAGCAAAACTCTGGTATAGTATTATATAAACTACCAGTGAAATAGTTGGCTTTGTTTTTATGCTCAATGGATATTTCTGGTGATTCTAACTTGACAACAAGATAAACAGGCCGTCCGTGTATTTCCCAATGTCCTTTTAAAACATGATTCCATAAAATGTTCTGCAGGAAAACAAATTGTGTTCAAATAAAACTGGAAAATGCTTTCTGCTCCATCCAACTAGTGAATATCAAAATAGTTATTAAACATAATTAAATGTCTCAAAAGTCTTGCAATAATGAAATCGGTGTTCTGAAACTGACTTAAATATAGAATTCCTTTATCTCATAAAAATTTAAGAATATCCTGTGGGAAAAAAGACATTTTCAGTAAAAGAAAACTTAAGGGAAATCAGTGATCTCAGTGTTGTTTTAATTTGCATCTCTTGAACGATCAGTGATGTTGAACTTTTTAAATGTATTTATTTGCTATTTATACTTCTGAGAAGTGTCTATTCATTTCAGATCCTCATTTTTGGATTGGGTCTTTAAATTCGGAGGGTCTGATTTTTCAAAAATTCTTTATATGCTGTAGATATTCGTTCCTTTGATGTGTGTGGTCATTATGCACATCTAAATTGTACCCCCAAAAGAGAAATAGGTGAATGCGTGCGGGTTGCACAGTCCACTTCAGATACCAGGGGGCCCACATCACGTAGCTGAAGTCGAATTCTAAAGTTGAATTCAAGGCTCCCAAATGGATGCAAACCATGGCCTTGACTGCCAGCTCTAGAGACAGAAAGGGTAATATCTTTTTTGGAAACTGATATTCTGCCTCATACAAATGGAGCTATACTTTTTTCTGAAAAGTCCCGGTTGGGTCTGTGTTCACATGAACAGTGATTGCCCTGAGTTCTGCATGCTCTTCTTGTCCCTCCAGAAATATTAAGAGGAGTGTTAGAAAGTGATTAACTTTCGCAGAACTTCACTCTAAATGTATGCGGCTCCCAAAGTTTGTAAACAAATGGATTACCTGTAGATTATGAATAAGGACATAAAGTTTCAAAAAACAAGTAAGAGTTTTTTCTTAATTCACAGTAATTCATTACTGGAAAAAATCACTGATATAAAAACAAATTTATGCTTTATTTTTGAGAAATAGGATCAGCCATATTTTAGTTCTGGTTTGATTTTTAATTATCAGGTAGAGCAGCTTGACAAAGCTAAGAACAAAATATTTAAAACAGAATATCTTCAACGTAAATTATCAGACAACCCTTATCTGTTTATGCAAACTTCCTCTTATATGTTACATGGATAGTACATCCTCTAAAGCACAAAATTCAGAGTGACATTCTTACCTTTGAATTATATTTCAACTTTGAATGAAATAAAGCAGAAAACACGTACTGTGTCATGAGTAAAGAATGGAGTGCAGACGATATTGTCTTATTAAAACTTTACTGTCGGACTTCTCGGATTTGTAAACAGCTGCCTGAGACTGATTACTATTACTCACCAGCCCTTTCTGGCCTGCCGGCAGTTAAGAACTATGTAACATTTGATTACTTTGATGACCTTTTTATATTTTCCCCATTGAGAGGAAGAATTATTATGAGGAAAATCTAATCTTTCACTTAAAGGTCAAAAATGCTTCATTTTGACTATAATTTATTTTCAACACGTGAAAGAAGCATCTTTCACCCCCGAAACTCTGACAGGTAGATTTTTTTTTTTTTAACCTTTCCCCTCTCAGAACTGTAAACTGTGTCTGAAGTTATAAGTTAATGACTGTGGTTCCATTTTATTTCAGAGATAGTTTCCAGCTCGTTTTCCTTGTGGCTACAAACAGTTTGCTTTTGCTTGAAAATGTACCTATATCAAACACTGAGTAATAGTCACTGCTTTCCTCTAACCAAATTTTCTCTGTCTTTCTCTCCCTTTATTCCACATCTTTGCCTGCTTTTTGCACTTACAACCTCATCTTTCAGTCTCCTGTGAGTCCTGGCTTTGAGGTAGGTACTGAGCTACCTGGCACCAGAAATGTGCATTAGCCTCTTTTCAAAATGACATTTTAGTATTTGATTCACAATTGCATTTATTCCTCAAAAGTGTGCAGATCAGAGTTTGGCTCAGAGTTAAATTTATTGAACTGCAATAAGACAAAGCAATGTAATCACTCGGTTGGTGAGGTCAGACATTGCCTTCATATTTCTAAATTCCATCACACGGGTATCCTTTTATAGCAAACACTTCCTGTTTCTCCTCGAAGCCCAAGAAGTTTATATTTGTAATTTCATGGAAAAGTTATTGGAATTCTAGTGAGTTAATTCCAATCTACTACTTCCAGAGCAACCCACAGCAAAAATAAAGACGCTAAGACATATTTGTAGTAATGAGGACCCAAGCAGTCCCAAGTCCAGCTACAGTGATGGCTAACCAGAGCAAAGGCCTCCACCCAGGGTCAAACCCAGGTTTTCTTAACTTGTGAACAAGGGAGTGGCGTGAGGATGTGTGACTGTGAGACTCGCAGGACGTATGTGAGTGCCCTGAGCTGGGCCAGGCAGGAGGCCTGAAATCACCTCTGCAATATGCAGAGAGAAGGATGTGCAAAAATAGTCTGCATAACACAACTGAGGTAGTATGTGATGTCTTGGGGTCGGTGGTTCAGCTCTGATATATAATTTTTTATGTCCTGGGAAGTCATAGCCTCTTACTTTAGGCTGCATCCCAGCCGTCAGTCAGCGTGGACCACGGCTCTCCATCTCGCATTGCCTTGGCTCACACATGTTTTATTTGGGAGCTGCGAGGGGCGGGGAAACACTGCACGGTCATCTTTGCTTCAAAGACTACACATCAGTACCTCGGCAGGACCGATATGCATTGCTTAAAGCCAATTGAAGGGATAAGGAAAAGCCCCAGCCAGCTTTATACCTATGAGTACATGGAAATAGGGTCAGGTTTAGCTAAAATGGAGATAACTGCTCTTCTCTCGAGGAGGGTCGTCCAGGTGGTGCACCACATCCTTTCTGTGAAAACTGCAATCAGCCGCTACTCCCTGTCATACCCTACTAACAGAAACCCATTGATGTTGAATGGTATTCCCATCCCAGTTCCCAGAGAACGAGGTAAGAGAAGGGCATTCTCTCAGTGGGTGTGCGTTTTAGCACAGTGAGAAGAAAACAGAACTAACTCCCTGCGATGAATGTCACTGTTTCTTGTAGTTTTAATTAATTCGTTAATTAATTAATTAATTAATTAATTTTTTGGTGCTGGGAGTTGAACTCATGACCTCATGCTTGCCAGGAAGGCACTGTGCTGCTGAGCTAAATCCCCGCCCTCTTATAGTTTTTGAACTTAGGGTTTTTTTTTTAAAGAAAGGACTTTTTAATCCTTATGTAGTACTGTGATTTTTAAAAGATGGTATGTAATTTGGAATATCATCTCCCAATCCATCAGAAATTATAAATGGAAAAGACAAAAGGCCTTCAAAATTAAGCTCACTCTCCCAAACTTGTTTTATATTTGCCTTAAGCAATTAACCTGAATACAGAGGACAGGCATTTAGGTCAAGCAGTAAAGTAGAGCATACAGCAGTGCTGCTTTGAAGTAGTTTGTTTTGAACAGTTGACTTCTCAGTATTTAGTTTTCCTTATGCCTATATCACCAGACAATGGAGAGGTGACATACTATTATTTCCTTTCAAGAGAATGTAAATTTTAAACACCATTATTAGTGTCCATTCTAAGACGGTCTTGTTACAGTAATGCTAATAAGAGAAGTCATTAAGAGAACAGCGAGAACGTGGTCTGGATTAAAAAAAAAATTATTGAGTCAATTTCTTGTGAAACTATCTGACTCTTAGAATATAAAATTAAGAAATCATCCTCAATAATGGTGTTCCCAGGAAAAAATCATCTTTTTCTAAAAAAAAGACACATTACTTAGAAAAGTTAATTATGAGTGCTAGGTAAGTATAGTATTTGTATAAATGTGTTTTCTAAAGTGCCTTCCAGACATAATGTTAAATGTGAATTATCATCTTTCCTTTCAAGTAATCCTTTGAGCACAAAGCCAGAGAAGGATATGAGAAAGTTTTCACTTCTCCCACTTGGCAACTGAGAACTGATTATGTAAAGGACTTAGGAGTAGTTAGATATTTTGTGGAAGTCGTACAAATTACAGGCAGCCAGACCTTCACTACATAGTTCCTGGTAGAAATAAAAGATGTTTTATGCATAAGGTGTTTTGGTGAACTTTGTTTATCTTTAGTTTTTTTCAAAAAGATAGCAAAATTTTCTCCTTATAAACATCTTCAGGGAGGAGGCATAGAACTTGACCAAAATTTTTTCAGAGAAATACTTGGGAGATACTTGTATAAAGAGCAGACCTTTTTAGGTTTGCAACACTGGGGAGCAAAAGTTTAAAAAAATAGATAAAGTATTTGCCCTCACAGAACTTTCATAGACAGACATTCTGCCAACAAATAAATATATGTAACATATATATGTATATACAACCTGTCAACCTCTTGTATTGACTAGGTTGTTTCCATTCTTAAAATTTAAACTTTCCTGGGGGCTGGGGATATAGCTCAGTGGAATAAGCACTTGCCTAGCAAGCGCAGGGTCCTGAGTTCGATCCCCAGTACCGCAAAAAAAAAAAAAAAAAATACATTTAAACTTTCCTGGAATATGCATCTTCATATTTTTCGTATGCATGTTAAAGTTTTAATAAGTTTGAGATAAAAATTTGTTGAATAAGTAGATTATATTCTACTAGTAAATCAGTGATACACTTTTTTGACAATTAGGCCTTTAGAAAGTTTACATTTATAACTCTACTGAAAATAGTGAGTTTCCATTTCCTCATACTATTTCCAACAACAAATTTTACAAGACTTTTTTTCCTTGCTGATAGTTTAAAAAATAAATTTTGATACCCATATAGTATATCTTTATGGGTGATGATAAACTATTTTTCATGTAGTTATTGGTGAGTTATAGTTCATTTGTGGAAAGTCATCTTTTAATGAACTGTCCAGTTACTTAATTTTTATATATCATGGTAATAATCCCTGTGCATTAATCTACAATAAAATGATATTTTCAGTTTTGTCTGAAAATGGGGTCTTTTCTCACAGTGATTGAAAGAAATTTTTTAAATTAATAATAGAATATATATGGAGTAGAGTATGATGTTTTGATCTAAATGTTATATTTCTATATATTTTACTATAGGAATATTGTTTTTAACGTGGAGATGGCATACATTCTCTTGCTATATAGAAATTGTTGAAAATAAATCAATGAATCAAGCATAACGTTCTTGTCCAATGATTTAGGAGAATTTTTTTCTTAGGGTAAAAAGGGTAAAAGCAAAATAGCAAATGAGCAGATGTAGGATAGAGTGACCCTTACTGACTCATTTAATTAAGGCACGCACTGCATTAAGAGAAACTCTTGTGTGAATAATTTCCTTAAAAGTCTTCCCCCCAGTGACTCATTCCTTTGCTATTTTTATTCATTTTTTTTAAATGAAGACAAGAGCATACCAGTATTGCACTATCTATAATTTCATATGATCCCAGTGCACCTTATAATAATCAAAGTAGATTCTTCTCAAATGAACAAGTAGTGGAAAGAAAAGGAATTTGAAATCCTGAATGGAATTATGATGATATTTTCTACACAAATGAATATTTTCCAGGATAGTTTCCATTGTAACAAAAGTCTATGTAGAAGTGGAGATGATGTCAGTTTTGAGTTCTAAAGTTTCAGGGATCATAGTGATTCATTTGAATTTCAAAGTCATTTTTCTATTTAAATGTGCACCATGGCACCCACACTGTACCTTTTCCAGATATCACAAGATTTCTTTTGATGGTTACGTATACTAGTTCTCCACGTAAAAGCCTGGACAGTGTATCCTTTTAGTGGAGAAAAATGTCCAGTTGTTCTTTTTCCAGGCCTTCCCTGCGTTCTGATGGGCAGAGCGTGTCCAGTGGTGGACTTGTCGGAAAAGGCCCTTCTCTGAAACATGAGGCCTAACTGATACACTGTTGGGAGCTCTTACTCAGAATGTCCAGCCTGTAAGCTATGGACATTACACATTTATGCTCTGAAGAAAAACTTGCAGATGGGTAATTGTAAATATGAAAATTACAGGAAGTTTTCCATGAACCCCACTGGGGAAAGGGGCCATCACATACCACATTTACAAATACAAAACTTGCAGGGGAAAAATTGGATCTTGACTAACTCTCTGAAGGACCTGCTCATCCCTCAGGCCAGGTGTCATTGCCTCGGTAACACTCGCCACAAGACACAAAACAAAGCTCTCTCTATAGCACCAATAACAGGGATTTATTTCCTCAGTATTCACCGTATCCATCTAATATCTTGCCAGGCCAAGCTGGATTCAAGGCTTTTTAATTCCTTACCATTTATCACCCCTGAGCTCTTGGCTGCGTAGTGTGAGACAAAGGCTATTCTTGCTGCCTTTGAGAACTTGTATGCCCTTATGAATCTGTACACCCAGGGGAAAGCAAGGAAGAATGGCATATAAAAGTAGAACCAGGAGAAAACATAGTGGAAGAAGGGAATTGGGAGTTTAAATTAAACATCTAGAAACTAATTCAGCATGTAAAATATGTGTTTGTGGTTTCAGAGATTTTTTATTTTATACAATCCATTAGGCATAGTTATGATATAGGGCTTGATTTTATCAAATTAATTCTCCCTCCCTTCTCAAAATAAGGGAGAATGTTGTTCTAATTTTTATTAGTACATGTTTTTATTACATAATGATTACATTCCTTGTGGGGAGTTACTAACTGTATGTAACACATTTCAATTCTTTTTCATCATCCCCTTTTGCTCCCTTTCCTCCTTCCTCCCTCTATCTTTTGATCCCTTTCTTATTTGGACAAAATTTATTTCCTTACTTCATATCTTTCATTTTATTCTTTATTTATATTCTGGGTTTCTGATATAAGAACAGCCATGTGGTATTTAAGCTCATGTGTCTGGTTTGTTTCATTTAACATTGTGGCAACTATGTGCCCCTACTTCTCTGCAAATGATTTGAGTTTAGCCTTATTTATGGCAGAGTAGTACTCCAGTATATATAAATACCATATTTTCTTTATCCTTTATCTGTTGATATACATATAGGCAGCTTCCAAGATTGGAATTATGCTGCTATGAACATGGGTTTTTGTGTATCCCTGTAATATGATGCCTTTCACTCTTTATGGAAAGCACCTAGAAGGTAGCTAGCTGGGTTAAATGGAATTTCTAGTTTTAGTCTTCTGAGAATCTCCATACTTCTTTCCATAGTGATTGCACCAGCTTATATTCCCACCAACAATGTAGAGTTTCTTTTTCCCTGCAGCCTTTACAGTGTTTTTTTGTTATTATTTGATTTCTTCATGTTAGCCATTCTTTCTAGAGTTAGATGGAATCATAGTGTTTTAATTTGCATATCCCTAATGCCAGGTGATAGCGAACATTTTTTCATATATTTATTTTCCAGATAATGCTATTCTTTTGTGAATAAATACTGTGACATGCGAGATAAGACAGTGTCCACAAGTTATGAACTAAAATTTGCTTTCTCTAAATAGACCAGATTTTGTGGTTTTAGTTATTTTTCCACAACCATACATTAATAGATCACTTAACTAGCATTTCCCTATATTTTTAAAACCCAAAGTATTTGGAAGGAGTGGAACGCTAAGACAGAGATGAGAGAAAAAGTCCCTCATCCGCTTTTATCCCTCATGTCTGTGATTGAGTTGTATTAAAATCTACTCTTCTGTCCTACTACAGCTTTTCAGAAGCACATACACATGTTATGTACTCATTCAGACCACACACATATCTCTGCATGTTCACCTTTGACTCCTTGGCTATTACAGATTAAGATTGTATAGAATTCTATAAATCCATATGCACTGGCTGTTATTAGAGAAAGAGGGTCTCACCTTTGGAGCTTTGGACTGTCTCCATGCTCTTGTAGCTTTTCCATGGTGTGTCCAAGGTACCAAACAGTAGGACATCCTTGTCTTAGTTATTTTTCTTGTTGCAAAGACAAGATACCTGACACCCAAAGCTGGAGTAGGAAAGGTTTATTAGTCTCACCGTTTGTAAAGGTTTCAGGCTGTAGTTGGCTGGCTTCAAGGGAGGGTGGCATGGCACAGAGGCATCACAGAGGAGAAATGGCTCATAGCAGGCAAAAGGCAGCAAATCAGTGAAGTAACATGCAGCAGGTGACAAGCAAAAAAGGACCAGTGATAAGCAGCAACCCTTTTTCTGTCCTTATACTTTTTCCACAACCACAGTGAAGTAGTACACACACTCAGGGTGGGGCAACCTTATTCCTAGCATCACACCCATGAATCAATCCCAGCATCATATCCTTGATCCCAGCGGCACAAACCCTAGCTCCAGCCACCTCCATAAAGCGCCGCCTATCCCACATGAGGCTTTAGAGGACATCTAGATACAAGCCCAGACAGTCCTCTCTTCCAGGTTGTTTCAGCTTTTGAATGAGCTCATAAAGCAGGCATGCCTCTGTTTACTCAGGCAATGTTAAATGCCATGGGAATGAATGTTCCTGAATGACAGTCCATGATTTCCCACTCAGATCTGCTTACTCTTCCATTCACTTTCTATGTATAGATCAAGTCTGACAGTTAAGGCCCAGAGCACTTGCAACACGCAGTTATTTTCTTCCTCGATTGAAACGACCTCCCCTTTTATTTTTGAGTGCATGGCATTAAGTTTGTATTGCCTTTCTTGCTCTGTGTGTGTGTGTGTGTGTGTGAGAGAGAGAGAGAGAGAGAGAGAGAGAGACAGAGACAGAGAGGCAGAGACAGAGACAGAGAGACAGAGACAGAGACAGAGACAGAAAGGCAGAGAGACTTCCTCTTGTGCTATGTCTTCCTTTTCCCTCAGAACCCCATGTTTGTAGGATGTCATACCTGACATTTTGAAAGGACAGTGCATGGAATTCACAACAATTCTCCAGCAGTTCTGGTGTTTTCCCTGTAAAGCATGGATCACTTAAGAAAATCATAAGGTTCCTTTATCACTCATTTCTGTTTACTCAAAATGGAAGGAGACAATATAAAGACTAATGTAATTTCCAAGACTATTTTAGCATTGAACAAATCCACTTGATATTTTTAAAATGGAATCATATACACTTTCACAGTGAAAGCTTTCACATGAAGAAATGGAACTCTCCATTGTAAAATGTAGCACCCACATTTCACCACAGAGCAGGGGGCACATGTTTTTCTCGCGCTGTAACAACCCTTTCCTCTGTTAGGAAAAGGTGTTGTCTAGCTTTTATTTATGCTATATATTTAGAGTATTCAACTGAGAACCCAAACTCATTTTACCTGGCACAAATGCCTGGTAATTCAAGGGATGTAGTACACAGTGATATGGAACTCACCAGACCCCTTGCCCTCTGCTTACTCGATTACAGAGCATGGAAACATGTGTTCCAATGGGAACTCCATTCCTCAAGGTCTTCATATGTGTCTGTAGATCATATCACCTTGTCTATAGATTAGTTGTGATTGTACTATTTTTATGCTAATTGGTGTCTGTTTGTCAATATGTTTTTGTACTTGTATTTTTTTAAAATTAAAAAAAAAACAAATAACTGCTCTGTGCTGGAAAAATCTGACTCATTTCAGGAGAGGTAATGTGTTCATATAAGTGTTGTTGAGAAGAGATGATTGCTTATTTTTGCTTTGTAGAGTAACCAGCCTCAGAGAGAGAATCACAGTGATGTTTTTACTAGCAATAACTATAGGTGGGGTCAGAACATTATTACCCAGTAGAATAATCGGATTTCAGGAGATGTAAAAGACATCTCAGCAGTATGAAGATTGAAAGTACTCAATTGTCCTACAGAATTTTAAATGCCACTAATACTCAAGGTAGTCACTGTATGGCAAAACTTACCTTAAGGTCCATGCAGTGAATGGCCCCTCATTTGCACTGAGAACATGGTTTATCTCTGCACCTTGCTGTATGCAGTCATTTGTCCTGTGTGAGGTGCTAATCTCAGAACTTGACAATGCAGTGATGAACATGACCAAGGTCCTCTCCTGATGGAGTTTTTCCTATTGCAGGGAGACAGTAAAAACTATAAAGAGGTAAGTAAGTCAATTGCAGGCTGCAGTGGTAATTCGGAAGAACAGGAAATGTGACCAAGAGAACAGAATGTGGAGGAGTACTGGCAAGTAAGCTAGGCGGTCTAGTCTCTTGAGGAAGATGACATGTGAGCTGAGATTGGAAGAATAAAGAATAGCCATCTATGCAGAAAAAAGGAAAGAACAGATATAAAGAATGACCTAACAGTAATACTGTATCAAGAACTCTAGTGTGTACAGTAAATTCTTTGGGCACAGACAGTGATGTTTACTGGTCTTTGTGCATCCCATAGCATCTCATTGGACCTTTGCGCAGTATCTACTCCAGGAAACACATGGAAATTAGATAAACTCATCTCAGTGGCAACAGGAGAGAACTTTCTTAAGGTAGTATTGTGCACAGCACCCCCAAAGTACTCAACCTTACAACTTCTAGAATACAGGATTACTATTTGGCACCGATTTTTTTGAATAGTCGTGTAAGCATAATCAACTCAGTGGAAAAGTAACCAGCAAATCAAATGATGCTTATATAATAATAGCTGTTTATTCAGGTAGTTATTTCCTCTATAAAATATTTGTGATTCAGATACTGTCCTCTGAGCACAAGCAAGCTGCCTGAAAATCTCTCCTGTAGGTCAAGCCTAAGGGGTTCATGATAACTTCACATTGCATCTTGTGACATAGAACATTTGACTGTTCCCATGTCTCCTGTGTCTTCCTCATTCACTTAAGTGATTGGAAGAAAACACTAATATATGAATTAGCTAAAAGCCAGAATGTGGGAAATGGGGAGTGGCTGAAGAGAAAGACCACACAATTATCTGGAGCGAGAGTGCTGTGGCACCTAGGTTCACAAACTTAATTTGTACAGCGATTTTGGAAAGGAAAGCTCTGTTTGTATATGTGTCAAAAAGATGGCCAGACTCACATTTGCTATCTGATGCACAGTTTGCAAACAAAAATCAAAATTTTGTCATTTTTGTGTGTGAACCACACTGTTTGCAAACAAAAGTGCTATGAACCTAGATACCCCTGTACTTGAGCTCACTGTTCCATTTACAAACTCTGTGATTCAACCTTTCTGTGTTTCAGTATCCATAAAGCAGGGATCTTATAGTAGCGGTCATGAGATTCACCACCCTCGAGTATAACAGCCCCTCATGCTTGAGCTCCTGCCCCGCTCAATCCAGAACAGAAAAGTTCTGCATGGGTTTTGTACTCAAGTAAGAGATAAGGGGCAAACAAGTATAGAGGGCGTTCGTAGAAAATGTTCCCCATCAGTTGTCCTCTCTTGAAATTGAAACATGTATGTCGGAAATAGTGTTCATGTAACATTAAATTAAAAAAAAACACTAAAGTGAATATTTTGAATATCTTCATTGCAATGTCTCATCTTTTCTTCTCATGCATTTACTTCTTGAAAGTATACATTATTTTAGGTGAAGAAATGCGTATTGTTTATCATGTATCAGCCATTCCTTTCCTTAAGCAGAAGATAAGTATAATTAGGGAATTGCCTTTTCCCTTAGGTTTCTGCCTAATGATTGAGACAATCCATAAAAATTGTCTATGGGTATACTAAAGTGTTTTCTGTTTTTTTTGCTAGTTTGTTTCTCTTGAATTTAAGATAGTTTATATCACTCAAATCCAGTTATATTATGGGGCTTTAATAGGACTTTCTAGCTTAAAGTAATTAAGTAAGCATTAAATAAGCATTTTGAATACGGTAGTTAAGTTTTAATTTCAACCATGTTTTCCTGTAAAGTGACTTTTATCTCTCAGAAAATTTTCTGATTCATTTTTATGTAAGTAGGAGAAACAAAGCACGAGTGAGGGAACCTTTTGCTCTGTGCTCGCTAACTAATGCAGAATGCACTTTGAATAGCAAAATGAAAATACCTCATTGAGAAATGGCGGGGCTCCTGTTAAATGTTTAGCGACAAGCGAGGCCTTGGAGTTTCCATAATGTAATCTAAGCCATCATTTCCTGGGAAGGTTCCAGACCTGCTGAGTCATTAATTTCACATACTCGGTTAGAAGAAAAATTCCATCTCTGGAAAAGCAGAATGCATTGTCTTTCTAAATACTCGTTGTTCAGTGTATAAACTTCTAGCTTTCATAGTAACTTCAGGAATGTTAAAGACTCTTCACAAAATTGCATTTAAAAGAATGCATCTTAATAATTTTAATTCTATTTAGTCTCTATTCTTGGCTTTAAAATTGAGTCTTCATCATTTTTCTGGCAAGTGTCTCTTACACTGAGAACAGAAAAAAGTCCTCTGTATTTTTCAGAATCTATAATTTGCCAAGTCAAATCCTTTAAGTATATCTATACCAATCCCACACTTTTACATGTATGTCAATTATGACATAAATATGATACCTGTGATTTCATCCAGATTCCTCCAGTGAGGAAATGACAATCCCATGCCTAATATATACATGTAATTTTTTAAAAAGAATTTCATCCTCCTCTATGTGTTTTCTATAATTATAGAGATGGAAATGTTAAATGTTTTTCAAGTTTTAAGCCAATTTTTTGCTCTGAACATATTAATGAAGCAGAAATAAAACACATGCAGCTGTTCTCCTTCCAAAGAATTTCAACATTCCTCCTATTACTACTTTTACAAAAAAAAATCCTCATATTTCCCAAATTCAAGAATGCACAGGGCCAGATTGGACCTCAAGAAGAGGCTATTAATTTAAACAACACTTAGGCAGCCTAACAGACCTAGTAAAACCTTCACTAATGTTGATGTGTGAGAAAGAACTTTTTCTTTAGTAGAGTTAACTTTAAGGAAAGATATTATTTAAAATTCTAAAATACTATATGCATTATAATAAAATACACAAGTGAGAAAAATGGAGGTAATAAAGAAATAAATACTTTGCCTAATAAGGCGTTATGTGCAGAGAAAAAGTCTGATTATTTCTGCCAGTGTGATGTTTTGAATCACTTTCTAAAGTTTGTCATCCTGCTGGGTGTAGTGGTGCACACCTGTAATCCCAGCACTGGGGTGGCTGAGGCAGGAGGATCCTTGTGAGTTGGAGACAAACCTGGGCTACAAAGTGAGCTCAAGGCCAGCCTGAACTGCACAGGGAAACCTTGTCTCAAAAAGACATGCATACATACATATATAGTTTGTTGTCTCAAAGTTATTTTCAGATCCAAAGATCAGCCAGGCATAATCTGATAAAGGCAGGTTAAGCGTAATCTCAGCTAGATGGAGGCTGAGGCAGGAGGATAACAAGTTCAAGCTCATCCTGGGAGATTTATCAGGAACCATGTCTCAAAATACAAAATAAAAAAAGGCTAGAGACATAGGTTAGTCAAAAGGCCAGAGTTTGATCTCTAGTACTGGGGAAGGAAAAAAAGACGCTAGAGATTGATGAGATTTTTTTAGTCATCTCGTTCCTTGTTAATTACTAATTTTCGAGTGTTTGCTTACTGCATAACACATCAAACAAAACCACAGTGATCATACTTTTTAGTGCATGCTCTTTACATAATAATTGAAATTATATACCTTTTTGCTTCAACTAATTGAACATTTCTTACTGAACACTACTTACTGAACACTAATTACTAAACACTAATTACTCATGAAAAAAATGTGTCCTTGTTTCTGAAAACGTTTAATTTTTGGTTTGTGTTCACATTATCAGAAATATTCTTAGAGATGATTGACAGGATCACAGAAATGCCAGGTTGTGTGTGTGTGTATGTGTGTGTGTGTGTGTGTGTGTGTGTGTGTGTGTGTGTGTTGTCTTTTTGAGGCAGGATTTCACTATGCATTTCAAGCTGGCCTTGAACTTGCTTTGTAGCCCAGGCTGGCCTTGAAGTTGAAGCAATGCTCCTGCCTCAGCCTCCTGAGTAAAAGTGCCAGTTGTTAGGCATTATGTAAAAAAATGACACAAATGTATAAATTATAGCATAATGACTCTATGCCATAGGCTCTCAGTTTTTTGTTTGTTTGTATATTTGTTTTATAATTTGCTACTAATCAGTGAAATTCTTGTTTTATATTTTGGTTGGTGGATATATAAATGCTGCATAAGTGCTTACAAAGTTGTCAGGTAGTGACCCAGTGTTTTTGTCTTGGCTTCTTAGATTTGCCTTAGGGTAAGGTGAAGCACATAAAATTACATATGTGGATGCTTCAAGAGATAGGATACTACTGCAAACAAAGATTTCATATGTCCTCTTTACTCCCTTCCCGAGATGTGTGCTGTCTGGTAGAAGTAAGCAACTCTGTCTCCTGTCAGCAGCAAATCAGTTCCTGCACGACACATTTCCCTGAATATACACTCTGCCTCACGATTTTAAACTTTGCTTTTTCATTCAGAAACACAGATCATGTTGAGCATAATTACTTTTAGCTGGAACTACAAGAAGTAGTAATAATAGTTCTAGTTGAGTTGCTCATTGATTTCTAATTCTAAAATGTCACGAATGTTAGGATGCTACTCATCCTCTTTTGGTCTGGTTCCAACACCAAGTTAGGCACTGTTTGAGTTGTTGCTCTGCTGTGATCATGTGAGTCTCATCACTGTGCAAGAATGTGTGTAGCACAGTCTGCAAGCACGGAGTGATGATGGCCAATCTCTTTTCCCTAAACTTACATATGATTAAAATTCCTTACATAATCCCACCTTGAAAGTAATAAATAACTTCTCAAGAATAAGTCTGGCCCTTTCAGTTGAGAGCAGTGTTTATGTGAATGTCACCATATTTCACAAGGGGAAGACTTCCTGTTTGTCAGATTCTAGATTCCTTCTTGCTCTTCTGAGTGAATTTGTCCCAAGGTACAGTAAATATGCGTATATCAAATTGGCCCAGTAAACACAGCCCATAACTAAGCACCTCAAATTAAAAAGAGTAAGTGAACAATGAATTTGGCATGATTTCCAAGTCTGAGATTTTTGGGTTTTTTTTTGTTATTGGGACTTGAACTCAGGGCCTTGTGCATGCGAGGCAAACACTACCATTAAGCTACAACCCCAGCCCTGGGAATTATTTAAATTTGCTAGAAGAGTGTGACCTTCTCAGAGCATCTTTTACTGTGTTGAAACATTTCAACCATGGAAAACCGCCACTTTCATTTTTTTCTATCTTTAGCACTGGCCCATTGGCTACAATTACACTAGACATAACAGGGACCTAACTTCATGAAATTAACTATTCTTCAATTCCATTGAAAGCATTTATTTAAATATATTCATGATTCTTTTGTTGGCAAACTGTTATGGCCTATCTTTATAAGCTTTGTGGACTTCCTTGCAGGAATTAAGCTTTCCAGAGTAATTATGCTTTATAGTTTTCCTTTACTTCTGAATAATTATAAATGTAACTCTAGATACAATATCCTTATGGAAAGCCTCAACCCAGTTCTCTACTGTAGCTATTGAGTCTGTAAATCAAATATTTCCCATTTAATAAGTGTTATTAACTTTTGGTCACACAGAGATTGAAGTCAGTGGAAATTATATATAAGTATGATTTATTTTTCTTCTCAATAATTGTGGAAAATTAGGAATTAAAAGGCTAAGGTAATAATACAGGGGCTGTAGAGGCAAAACAAAAAACGGTAGCTTCATGCTTTGACTGCGCTGTTTACTAGCGTTTGACCTACAGAATGTTTCTAAACTTTATGAATGTAGATGCATCAGTTGTAGATAACAAGATCTCTCTTTTAAGGAGCTTAATATAGTATTACTCTAGAGTAGTTGTTTAATACATAAGATGTATTTGTTCTAATTATTAAGAAGCAAGCCAGGTTGCCTTTTACCATGGTAATTCCCAAGTATTTTTTTCTGAATGTCCCAAGTACATTTGCATACTATCAAGAGATACCATGAAATTGTTTTAAAAAATCGAAACAACAGTTAATTTTAATTGATTTAAGTTTTAAAAGCCTGTATACTGAGTTAATCAAATAATTCCAAAGTGAGAGGAAGAGTGCAGAGATAAGTGTTACTCAGAGCATCAATATTTTGTGCCTTTTGCCATCCAAAAGTTACTGTTTTTCAGTTATAAAAATTACAGCATAATTTTAACATTTTACTTATTTATATACTTGAAAAATAACTAAAAATCCTATTTAGTTGGTTTCCTTGAGGAAATCCAAAGGAAGTGTAGATTTATACAGGGCAAACAGGAGTATTTTGTTTTCATTTTCTCTTTCTGAACTGGTTATATTTTCTAGCCATATGCATATAGTACTCAAGAAAACACCAGTGAGGAAATAATCTCCCAGCGAGGGAGACTGAGGACCATTTTTATTTGCTACCACTTTTGTATTTCTCTTTGTAATTAAATAAATTTTTTTTTGTACAGGAAATTGAACTCAGGCTCTTGTGCTTGTCCGGCAGGCGCTTGTGCTGCTGAGCTATATCCCTGGCTTACATAAATTTATAAAGTAAAAATTAAGTCTTAGAAATCAGGTTCTAATATTTTTGTCCGTTTCTCTTCCTCTTGAACCATACAGAGTAACTCAAATAGGAAGTGAGAGGGTAATAAATGATGTTATTTAGCAGAAACATAGTCTTAGATGATCTCATCGCAATAACAAGACAAGATGAGATTTTAAGGTACGTAAATATTTAAATCCAGTACTGGTCTCTTTCATCATCCTGTCCTTTATTATTTTTCAAACATGTAGCAAAAGTCACCATCAGAGTCATTTATTGGTCGAGAAAAGAGGTCATATTCTCAGTCCTACGTTGGAAGACCAATTCAGCTCGACAAGATTCTGATGTCCAAGGTTAAAGTGCCTCACACGTTTGCCATCCATTCCTACACCCGGCCCACGGTGTGCCAGTACTGCAAGAAGCTCCTCAAGGGTCTGTTCAGGCAGGGCCTGCAGTGCAAAGGTAAGAAGCTCTTGTCACCAAGTCTTTGTCACCAGATGGTCTTTAATCCTTGAATTAATCCTCATCCATCTGAAATGTTTTTTTTTTTTTTATCGCACAGCTTCTCTTTCTGACGCATTTCTGATCTGTTTGTTTTGTTTCAAAATAATTATGATTAGATTGCAGATTCAACTGTCATAAGCGTTGTGCACCAAAAGTACCCAACAACTGCCTGGGCGAAGTGACCATCAATGGAGGTAGGTAGACCAGCAGTACCGTCTCTGCTTGCTTTTCTGCTAATAGACAGTGTGCCATTGTGGTGTAGTGAGGCTTTTTCCTCTCAGATTTTTTTCAGTTCAGTGTTTATAACCCAGCCTGAAGTGAATTGTGATGTGAGTTAGTTCTTCACAATGGAAAAATCATCTATTTCAGCTCACCAGATTTTGATAAAACCCCCAATTTTTTTTCCCCAGTACTGGGGATTAGACCCAGGACTTTTGTACTATTTTGAGACAAAGCCTTACTAAATCTTCTAAGTTGCTGCAGACTAGGTTCAAACTTGTGACTGCTACCTCCATCTCCCAGACTGCTGGGATTACAGGTGCATGCCTGGCTGAGAGTCTTCACCTTTGCACAGTGAGCATCTAGCACTGTATACTTAAATGTCCACGATTTGTTTCCCAGCTTTCTCGTGTTATGCTTCTACCTTAATTTGTTAAGAATCCTTAAAGTGTCCACAGGTTATACCACCACTCTCCCCTTTGCTGTCCTCAACGCAAGCATCACAACAGGAGTTCACTGTCTTCCCTGTTCACAGAGCATAGGAAGGGTCACAGACAAAGGCCTGTAAGGAAATAATTTCCCATTTCTACCTTCTCCCCAGTTACTATTCCCATGATATCTGTGATTACAACCTGCATCTTTAAAAATAAAAAAGAAAATACTTTAACTTGACCAGTTAAAAAAACTGCCTTCTATATTTGAAATATTTTCTTTGGAAAAACTCTGTGTAAATTCACTTTGAATCACTCCTCTAAGAAAAATGCTGTGTTCTGAAGGAACAGCTCACACTTTCATTTTAAGTAGTATTCTAGTGGATCGCTGTCCACATATTTGCCTTAGAATCCCAGGCCAGCCTTTTCCATTGATAGTGAACTACTTTATACCTTCAGTCTGATTGCGCTTTCCCAAAGCTATCTGATCGCAGTCTTCCAGTTCCTTTTGAAAGAAAAACGGCTGCAAAAGACCAAAGACACCACTTGAATATCTTTGTTACTAAAAAAGCTGAAGAATGAATAACTACCTTTGCTCTAGGACTTTTTTCTCTAGAAAAAAAAATATATATTCCTAGACAACGAGGAAGAAGAAAGGATTACTGTCTAAGAGAACATTCTCAAACATATCGATTTCTGGAATGGAATTTATTTTTAATACATATATTTTATGCTCATTTCTTGATAATAGCTATTCTTTCTGGATTCATGAATTAGCTGCTCAAATTTAAAACTTGGCAATTTTCCCATTGTGCGTGGCATGTAATGTTGACTTTGTTTGATCCCACGGAACATCTGGATGTACTGATAGCTATAACTAAAGGGAAATAGCAGTATTAGACATTGAGTACTTTGAAATTGCATTTTCCCATATAATCAGAAAAATTCTATAAAATGTGTATTTTCCAAGCTTGCCAAACCAAAGTCTCTGATTGATCTGTGTCCCTAATTTGAAAATAAGCAGTTTGCACAAGTTACATAATTAAAATTTTTGCATGAAGACCAACTACTGTACCTAACAATAAAGTTCAATAGTCAAGTACTCCAGCTTCTGTGACCAATTTAATATATTAGAATCCATGATTTGAAAAGTTACTGAAATAGCAAGAATTATTCACCCTGAATTGTCTTTCATGCAAAAATTTCCAGCATCCTCCCCTGTATTTCTTTTTCCGATGAGAGCTATGCTGTGAAATAGGATCAGTTTCCTGGTGACTTGACTCTGGTACCACTTTGCCTCCCAGGGCTCCGCGTCTGTCCCGCCTTTGGCTTCCTTCCAGAGCTCTCCATGACTTGTCATGTTTTCAGGGTTAGGGAAATGGAAAATAAGTGTGTGCCTGAAAAGATTGCACATTCACCGTCACATACATTTCTAGTCTTATGAACGGAAGTGAAAAGATCAATTCTTCCCAGGACTACATATTTTTAGGGCTGCCAGGTGATTTGTTTAGCAGCGCCTTTCTCTTAAGCCCTGGCTCCAAGACTCCACACTTAACTTCATGGGTCTAAACAATTTCCTAGACCTGCTGGGCCCTGGGGCGGAATCTGATGTGGTCATGGAGGAAGGGAACGATGATAATGACAGCGAGAGAAACAGCGGGCTCATGGACGGCATGGACGAGGCCGTGGTCCAAGATGCCGAGATGGCCATGGCCGAGGGCCAGAATGGCAGTGGGGAGATGCAGGACGCAGACCCCGACCAAGAAGACTCTGACAGAACCATCAGGTGAGAGCGGCAAGGCCGGCCTCAGCCTCGCAGTGAAAGCTGTGCGGGATCTACTCTATAACTGTGTGGTATTTCAACCTACAAAGAAATTTGAGGTAAGTCTAGTTCCAGGGCGAGTGACCACTGGATTGTGGGTGAGTACCGTTGGCGTTCAGAGGTCCAGGTGCCCTAGATAGTAGTTTCCATCCTTTGCTACTGCTGCCCCTTCCACAAATCCTCGCCTTCGGTGTGTTTGCCATCCACAAGGTCACTACTAGTGGTAACTCAGAGCTCATCATGTGGAAGTGCACAGGGCTCTTAACCCTGGCAGACCCCGTCTAGTTTAGGGTTCTGCCCTGTTATAAACATGACATGCTGTCTATACCTTTCTTATTGTCCTGTGCATGTTATCTCTACTGTTTTACCACTAGCTAGCCTTCACTTTTTATATCAGGAGTTGGCACAGGCAAACTGGACCATTACCTGTGTTGTAACTCATTTTATTGGACTATAGCTAGGCCCATTTATACCGTCTATGGCTGCTTTTATACCACAGTAGTAGAGTTAGGTATTTGATCAAGCCTAAAATATTTATTACCCAGCCTTCTACAGAAAAGGTTTCTCAGCCTCTAATTTATATTATGAAGCATAATGCAACATTTGTGTCTAGTTTAGAAATGTCAAGTTCATTGACAGATTAAAATTGTTCATGAGCATACAGAAATGTAGAGACAAGTTTTTTTCCCGTTAATGGCACAGTAAGCATTTTTTAAAATACTGGAAAATATTAGTCTTATGACCTAAGTCCCTTTTGAAGGGAGTATGTCAGGCTTTCGCACTGTGAGGAGGCACAGGTGAGGGAAGGTGTCTTAGTTATTTTTCCCTTTGCTGGTACAAAATACTCAACACCCACAGCTTGAAGGGCAAAATGTTTGTTTTGGCTCACAGCCCATGGTTGGCCGGTTTCCAGGTAGAAATGGGCTGGCAAATGGGCACAGGGGATGAATCGGTCCTCAACTGTGGTGGGCAGGAAGCAGAGAGAGGGGAATGGCCGGAGCAGCTCGGGACACAAATGTATTTTTTCACATCCCGCCCTCAGTGACCTATCGTCAAGTCCCACAGCACATTCAGCCACAGACCTCATCAGTACTTGCACCCCAACAGTCCAGACACCTTTCACACACAGGGGCCATCTTTGGTTTAACCTGTACCAGGAGGTAAGAGACAGAGACAGAGACAGAAAGAGACAGAGATCAAGAGGCACATGGAAGGGCTTGGGGCAGGAACTAAGAGAACAGCATAATTCTATGAATAATAATCATGTAAAAGACAGTTTACAAAGTAGTTTGTAATTTTTTTTTTCCGGTACCGGGGATCGAACTCAGGACCTTGCGCTTGCCAGGCAAGTGCTTATGCCACTGAGCTATACCCCCAGCCCCAGTAGTTTGTAACTTTTTAAGAAATTCCTCAAAGACTAAAATTCACTTTGAAAAATACAACCTGTGCGTGAATAACCATATACATGCAGTTTGTAACAAATAAGCAAATAGGCTTTCATGTGTGAAATACTGTGGCTTCAGTGTATTGATAGCAATCTACTGTTTAACTGAAAACTGAACACACAGGTCAACCTGAAACAACGTTGACCCTTATTACCCTATGCTGAGATCTTTAAAATGTACATTTATTTTCTTTTTGAATGCCCAGCATTCTTCCAAGTATCCCATTTTCTGAGCTGTTCTATTCTGCCAGTACCTTTCACTGAAAAAAAAATGAGATGTGAAATTTTTTGACTTGTGCTCTGACATAATTGAAATAAGGTTTTGTTTAAGAAAAGATGTGAATCTGAGAACTTCTCTCTCTCAAAATATTTTGACTTTTCAAGTCCATCGACAAGCAACAATATCCCCCTCATGCGGGTGGTGCAGTCCATCAAACACACAAAGAGGAAAAGCAGCTCGGTGATGAAGGAAGGATGGATGGTCCACTACACCAGTAAGGACACACTGGTAAGGTTCACAGCAAGCAGGTCACGGGCTCTGACGATTATCAGCGAAGCTGCTGTAGCCCTCTGAGGACTGTGGGATGTCCCGTGGTGTAGGACCAGAAGGAGACATTGCAGATTCTGGGGATCATGTGTAGTTGAACAAGGACCAGAACTAGAAAAGAAAAATAACATAAAAAGCAATTTCAGGAAAACAAAATCATTTACCCTGATAACTGAAATGGTCCCCAGACAACTTACATGCCCACTTGTTTCCAGTGGCTGCAAAGCTACAGTGCGGCTTTCAGGGCACTTTTCTCAGGCAGCTTCCTCCGTGGTAAGACACGGTGCCACACACCCGCAGTTTACAGGAGAAGAGGTATATTTTGGTGTATAGCTACAGCCTGTGGCCAGCTGGCTCCACGGCAGGAAGAGCCTGGTGAAGTGGCCCAGGAGGACACCTGCTTGTCTGACGACAGCCAAGAAGCAGAGAGAGGAGGAGGCAGAGGTGAAGATAAACCCTTCCAGGTCACAGGCCGGTGACCCCCTTCCTCTTACCAGACCCTACTTCCTAACAGCACGCTCAGCTCTGAACTCTGCAGTGGGTTAATTCCGTGATGAGCGTAGGGTCCCCGTGATCCATTCACCTTCCCAAAGCCCTGCCTCTGAGCTCATGCGCCTTCAGGGGGACATTCTACATCTCCATCACAACGCCACTCCTCTGCAGTACAGAATTCTAAAAGGAACACTGCATTTTAGTGAATGAGGAAAGACAACAATGGGGACTATTGATTGCTTCTTAAATCTTTAATTGTTCATATAAAATAGTAAAACTCCAGAAGTATAGTCATCCTATACTTCACCCGAGTCATAGACATATCCAGAGTTTTGTTATGGTTGATGCTTGATTTCAACGTTAAACTAATTGAAAGGCTGATTTCTCAGTCACTGATAGTGCTTTCTTTGCGTGCTCTCATTGATAGAGTCTTCATCATTTCCTTAGATGACTTAACCTAATTGGTCTATCTATAATCACGGGCTTCTTTCTGGAGAGCAATAACATCTAGACTTACTGTGAGACACAATTGGATACTATCTAGTTCTTCTTTGACAGGTTATAAGATATTGAAGCATGTTTAAGATATTTGATTATGAGAGTAAGATTTGTTGCACATGTAAGCACAAATAATGTTAGGAAAGCTGTGAGTCTAAAAATATGAAAATACACACACACACACACACACACACACAGACATGTATATGCATCATATCCTCATATCATGAAAGATTTACCTAGGTTCCACAGGAACCTTATCACCAAAGATTTACCTAAGTTCAACAAGAACCTTATCACCAGATTATCATAGGTATGAAGTGAGCTTAAGAGAAGATAGAATTGCTTGATACACTGTTTTAACTTTAAGTTGGTACCATGGAGTCAAGGTTCCATCCAACAAAATATTCTTTAGTTCTGTTGTAACATCAGAATTCTTCTATTGGTAATGGAAGCCAAAATACCTGGATGGATCAGCAGAACATTGCTTATGTTCTAAAATAATAAGCATGAATAAACATTACAACTCCTACTAAGCCTTGTTTTATTACAGACTATAAATACATTTTTAGTTCTTCAAGCAGTCAAATTTTAAAATGATATTTGCTGTTGACTGTGCACATACTGACTTCCAGGTACTTCCCTGGGTGCTAATATATTACCTTTTTATTACTCATGACTGTCTGGTATGGATGCAGCAACACATCACAGAACATTTGCTATGCAGTGAACTTCTAAAGTCAGATAGAGTGTGAGTTTGTCTTAATCAAAGCCCATGCACTTTCCACCGCATTTGGATTTTCCCATTGAGAAAATGTACTTATTTTTATCAACCTAGGATATATTTAAAGCTTTCAACAGATCCTGAATCTAACTTCTATTTCAGAGGAAACGGCACTATTGGAGGTTGGATAGCAAATGCATTACACTCTTTCAAAACGACACAGGAAGCAGGTACTACAAGGTAAATGTGGCTCTTTCTTTGATCTCAGTTCAATATCCTTTCCTGCTTTCTCATCAGCATGCGGAGGATGGGAAATGTGAAATATGTCCAACAGACACAACTGTTTCTGTGCTTCCTCCGAGAGATACTTTTTTCTTGTCTACAGTTTACAGATTTCTTAAGAATCTCGCTGTAAGCTCTCGATTCATCTGCGAATCTCACATTTTCCCACAGAGCCCTTGCAGCTCTACGCGACGGAGAGAAGGAGGGAGAGGGAGCTTAACTGAATATCTTAGCACAGTTGTGTGATTTCACTAGGAAATCAGTGGTCGCAGTAGATGAGCTAACAGTAAATTCCTGGTATCCGTTATATCCAGCACATCATTGGAACTTAAGAAATCGTAGGATTTCTTCATGCTTGCCAATATTTGTAGGAAGACTTTCCTCTAGAGGAATACTTGGCAGCAATTTTCTTTCTGTCTCTCTGCATTAAATAATACAGATGTGGCATAATATACAACACAGTAAAACTCCACTCCAAAAGAAACTGAAAATGGAAATAGTGGATACTCACTTCTTTAACATGAGTGCAGATTCCAGCACAGTTGATCTGAATTTGCAGGCCTGGGATATAGCTCAGGAGCATAAGCATCTGCCTGGATCTGAATTTGCATGGCCACTTTACATCAGCTGTGACAGAAAATTAAGCATTTTGCTTTAAAGGTTAATTTTTAGTCCTTTTTACTTTGTAGGAGACAACATCGCAATTATTTAACATTTATATGGTTTTTAAAATAACTACTTTAAAGAAAACAACAAGGGCTGTAATTTTTTTCCTCATTGAAACTCTTCACTTGTATTTATATTACCATGCGTTGGACTAAGTCCTACTTACTTTCAGTACTTTAAATAGTAAACATTTTAAAACAGTGATGTAAACTTAAATGCATTTCAAAAATATTATCATTTTGCCTTATAGTTTAAAATATCATTCATGTTCCAAGTCTTGGATTTTGATGAAGATTCAAAACCATTATTTTTAACCATGCCTATTACTGACATGTGATTATTAGAAAAAAATCACCTGTATTGTCTAGAGAAAAGGTAGACTCCCTATTGTCAAAATATTTTTTAATTTTATGAAAATTACTTCATTGTATTAAAATATTTTATATAAATGGTGAATATAATGTCATTTCTCACTGTTCCTGGTATGAACTTTTATTCAAAAGTTTACATGCTTTTGCAAAACTACACTGAGGACACTCTTCCTTCCACAGGAAATTCCTCTATCAGAGATTTTATCTCTGGAAGCAGCAAAAACTTCAGCATTAATTCCTAATGGAGCTAATCCTCATTGTTTTGAAATCACTACAACAAATGTAGTGTATTATGTGGGAGAAGATGTGGTCAATCCTTCCAGTCCCCCACCAAGTAACAGCGTCCTCACCAGCGGCATTGGTGCAGATGTGGCCCGGAGGTGGGAGATGGCCATCCAGCACGCCCTTATGCCCGTCATCCCCAAGGGCTCCTCGGTGGGTTCAGGAAGCACCTCACACAGTAAGTCTGCCTTTTTGTTAGCTCACACGAAGCTCAGTGTACCCACCTTTGGCTCAGTAAACAGGTATTCTGCCTTTCCCAAAAACAGAATTAAGAAAAAGTCCTTGGAGGTGGATTTAGCTTGTGGGAAAACAGCAAATCACTGTCTTTATCTCTTATTATTAGTTTTTTTTACAAATTCACATATGCCTCTGTATTAGGCAGTTACAGATCTCTAGAGGTATCAGTCATAAAAGAAATCATCTAATCAGTGTGCGCTTCATCTAGAATGCCACAAATAGTAATTAATTTATTTCCCCGAAGTCCGCTAACATGGCCATCTATGCAGGTCATTTAGTGTGAGAACTACTCTGTACCTCTTGCTAATCTTATCTGAGGAGTAAACCTCTGTTCGTTAGTAAAATAAGGTCTAGCCTGCCAACATTCAACCAGGATAAAGCATTGTGGATGAACTATAAAAGGAAATTTTAGAGGGCTGTCTATAGAAAAGTGTCATTTTATATGTCATAATGGTTTCTGCAGCCAACAACATTAACAGGATATTTATGATTATTTTAGCTTGATTATTTTTTATCTCACCTGAGATCTCAGTTTTAATGCCTAAAGCAAGCCCAGAAAGTGAATGATTTGCCCATTCTACAGGTAAAGAAATTGGTCTAGAGAGATCAGTATTTGAACCCAAGTCCTCTGACTCCTAAACTGACAAAATACTGTATTTTTGAAAATTAAGTACAGAGTGAGTTTATAGCTTTAAAAGGAAATAAATATCCTAATAGAAATTACCATGGTTTATTTAAAACCAACCCTGTAGGATTGATATTTATTTATTTTACTATTACTTCTCTAACGGACAGTTTTGTGTTTGTATTTTCAACATGCATTTCCAGAAGATATTTCTTTGAGCATTTCTGTATCAAATTGTCAGATTCAAGAAAATGTGGTGAGTATGTATACACTAATACCAAACTCAGCAATGTGATTTTTAGAAGATAAGAATATAAAATAGATTTTTATTAACCTGAAGCTTTGATTTTTCAGTGTTTTCTAGAAAGCAATGTAAGTATCTACTTGAATATTTTTTTCTAGAAAATACTACGCTATGTTTGTTTTATGATTTTGTTATAATATGGTCTACAATGTAGCCCCAGTTTATAACAACAGCAAGTTATCCATTTATGACAATAGTTATCTATTTTCCTCCTAGAAGATAGGTACTTACAGTGTGATACCTGGTTTTTCACATATTTACCTTTCTCTCTCTCTCTCTCTCTCTCTCTCTCTCTCTGTCTCTCTCCTCTTGTAGTTCTAGAGATTTCACCCAGGGCCTGGCACATGCCACTCCATCAATCTCTCTACCACTGATCTATACTCCTAGTCCTTGGTTTTGAAATTTTAATGGTCAATGTTGCACATTAAATATACAAATAAAATAAATTCATTGGTTTGTATGGGTAGTTTAACGGTGTTCTCAGTCCTTGTACCTAGGTCTGTCAAATACAAGGATTGCAAGCCCTCCTGTAGCAACAGTAGTTGTGTATACCAAAGAGGTCTCAATAATTTGCATAAGTCAGACTTTGTGGGTCCATACTCTGGTACCCTAATCACCTGTACCAACCAAATCCATTCTTTCCATTCATTTCTTGAAAATTACAGATCAGAAATATTATGACTATCATGTTTGCTTTTTTTGTTATATTGTCAGTATACCTATAGCTAAAGAGTCACAAGGCCTTTTCCAACTCATTCTAGTGACTCAAAGTCTTTGTTCTATTTTTCCTACTATACCTATGACCAAAAGAAAGCCACATGTGCCTTGATAATACTGATTTGAGTTTGCTTTCAAAAGAATACCTGCTTCAGCTCTATCTGTGATGACTACATGTTTGCAACCCTTGCCAAATTTGCATAAGTGAAACAAAAAGTCCAGGAGGAATTAGACAGCTTCATAGTGAGTTTCAAATGAGGCCTTCAGTAGCCAATCACAATCTACATTAAAATCATCCTTAGTTCAGAAATTATTATTTCAACACAGAAAAGAGGAGAATTTTGAAACTTTTTACCTTCAGAAATGATAAAAATGAAGTTATCTGGCTGCTTCGCAGATAAAACTTCCGTAGAGGGCTGTCTCGTTTATAGTTTTGTTGGTCATTCATGGTGCCGCAGACCCTCTTCACTCCACTTAGGTTTATCCGGAGGTGGGTGACTGAGCCGGAAGCAGCCTCAACGTTCTCGCCCAAGTGTGTAGCAGGGTCCCACAGACATGTGACCGGAGTCCATGAATGCTTAATAAAATGTCTAAACAGCCATTTCAATAAGCAGCTCCCTTTCTGCGTACTTGAAGGACCTTATGTATTCTAGAATCTTATATTTCTCTATTAAAACATATTCATAGCACATTAGAAAACCTCCAACACTTAAGATCGGCGTAGTTTTCACAATATTACATTAATTAAAATGCTCTGAATATTATAGTCATTGCAATTTTATCAAGCATTTATAATTTTGTGCACTATTTAACAATATTTATAATAATTTTAAGTAAAATTATATAATTTATTAGGAATAATGCTTTGTTCCCTCTCATCTTTGTTTTTCATTGGACGTGTACCCAAAGGACATCAGCACTGTGTATCAGATTTTTCCTGATGAAGTACTAGGCTCTGGACAGTTTGGAATTGTTTATGGAGGTGAGTTAGTTCACATAGGTGATATTTCCTAGAAGGATATTAAAAGCAAGACCTTTGTGTATGTATGCATGTGTCTTTATATTTTACCCTTTAAAATTTCTATTTAGAGAATCCTTCCTTGAAAAACTAGTATATGTCTATTTTGAAAGAGAAAGTTTTCTACACTTACAAACTGATTTTGATTAAATATTGACAAATTATATACAATACTGAACAATTTGACTTATTTGGCAAAACATCAAAAAACAAGGAAGTTATAGTTCACAGACAGATTAGTTCTACTTTCTTCAGTATATTTGATTAGAACACCTACAGAAATCCATTTATGTTAACTGCACAAAAACTTCTTTAGTTTTGTGATGTCTTTAACTATGTATCTATTTTAGTACAAGTTGACTTCCTTTAACTTTTGAAGTAAAATACTAGATTTTTACCTTTTGTCTTACTGTCAAGTCTTTGGTGAATTTCTTTCAATTTCTATTTTAAACTGTAGCCTATTCAATCATATTTTTAAACCTTAGGTAACATTTAATACTCCTGTCTTACCTGCTTGAGAAAAATGACATCACAAATTTCAGTTTTTTACTATAAGGACCGCCTCAATTTTACTTATCATTCTATGATGTCATATTTTGAATTTGAAAACTAGGCTCTATTTATTTTACAAAGTCATTTTAATTCTCATAAAAATAATCCAGAATTTTTTTTTTTTTGATAGAAAACCTGTCAGTGAGTCAACAACCATTGTGCTGTTTGTTAATGCAAACTGATATAATAGGGGAGCTCAAGTATTAGATTATTGTTCTAGAGGGTAATAATTATGTGTGAAAAATGAAATCAGAAGACAGGGGGTACATAATACATATACCTGCACAACATGTGCGAGTAAGGCAGGATGAAAAATTACATCAGAAAGACCAGCAAGTGCCATATGATTTGGAACATCAACACTGCAAGACCGTGCATAGGAGGAGCCCTGTGCATAGAAAACAAAAATGTTAAAGCCAGACACATTGGGTGAAGCAGAGGTGAACAGATTTTCAGAAGAAAGCCAAGCCCTATAGTGTTAGTGGAGTAGAGATAAAATGAGTTGTGGTTTTGTAGATAGTAGCAGCAATAAAATGCCAGAATTGAAACAGAGCATAGCAAGTCAGAGTAAAGGATGATGTTAAGAAAATAGAGGTCGCAAAACACGGCAGTGTGGTAGTGAAAGAAAGCACTGGGAAAACATCCAAGGACGGAGAAGGAACAGTGAGAACAGGATATAGGGTAAAGGAGTGCTAGATTTATAGCAAATATGGAAATAATAGAATTTCAAGTTAGCTTGTATATGACCAAAGCTTTTGAGATCTATTTTTCTGTTTCCACTTATGTTTATTCAATCAGTGCTACTATATTCTGTATTTACTACAGTATAGTGGTGTAGAAGTTAAGAGCTTGGGGTCTCTGTAGACCCACTAAAAGGTCATGAGACATTCAGGGGGTGTGGTGTATATAAAAGACCTATCATGTGATAATGATGATGATGATGATTTTCTTTGAGTGTATGTAGTTATCTGGACACTTTGTGTACTTATTTTTTCTTTCACCCAAGCATCACAACAGTGGTACCCCTGAAGACACAAAACCTAAAATCCTGAAAGATTCAATGATTTGCTTGAGATCACACAGCTAGTAAGTGACAGGGCCAGGACTCTATTGAAGGTGTGTGGAACCCCTGGCTCAGGAGTCACATGTAAACCTGGATAGCTGGTAATGTGGCCCCCAAAATGATGTGATTTTGAGCAACATTTTTCGTGTCTCTGTTGCATGGTGCTTGAGGGCAGCCTGCACAGGTGAAATGGAATGCTACGTAGGGGTGGCCACAGTGCTAACTCTGCCTGCCGTGCCCCCCACGTTCAGTTCTGTGGACATCAAAATCCGTGCAGCTCGGAGGTTACACACACTTTGTGCACATGTGCAACATGACAAGTAAAAAGCATCAATAACTGTAACAGTACATCAATCTACCTCTGTGTGTGCGTGCCTCTGAGGACAAGCAATTGATTGTTAAGCAGACATGCACATTTCCTTATTTAATTATTAAAATGGGGCTTGTTCTATTATTTTGTTTTAGTGTTGTAATAAAAATATTTGTGAGAATGAAGTTTCATTTCTTGTATACCTTAAGTATATCATATACTATATATACAGCCCAAGACAATTTCTCTTTGTGTATTGTGCCCTAGGTGAGCCAAAAACTTGGACACTCATGTAATGATTTACCCTATCATATAAATTAGTTCATCAGTACTTTAAAATTATACCTTCTTAAGTAAGGCATTTTTACTGTTGAATACTTTCCTAGTAAGCATGTCAATATCTTGTTTCTAAAATATATTTTTTATGAGAAAATATTACACAGCTGCATTACCTTTAGCTTTTCTTGGCCAAATTCTTTTATGCTTTAAATTGTGGCTAATTTTGACATATACTTGATTTAGAATAGTGCATTAAAAATGAAATTTTTATGAAAATAAGTCAGTGTTCTTCAGAAATGTTAATTTATTCAGTGAAACATGTTTATTATTTGTACAACTGTCATAAATTTTTGTGTTCTTTAATGTTAATATCTAATGATGCTGTTTTTATTTGTTACTTTAAAGGAAAACATCGTAAGACAGGAAGAGATGTGGCTATAAAAATCATTGATAAATTAAGATTTCCAACAAAACAAGAAAGCCAGCTTCGTAATGAGGTTGCCATTCTACAGGTACTCATTTTAGAGCTGTAAGGTATCCTCTACCTCTGCAAAGCAAAATTATCCAAGTATCTGCAGCATAGATATTTAAAATACTGTAAAATAACTAAACACTAAAATCAAGTATCAAACTACTGCCAGAGGGCTATTTTTCCTGAATATAGGCAGCAGTTCCTCTTTTTCCTATATTTAATTCTAGGCTTTAATATGTTATTAATATTCATTAATGGGTAATGTTTCAGCATTTGCTCATAATGGACATGCTGAAACCACTTTGTTTTATATTACCAGTGACCTTGTCTTTGTAAACATTCCTCCTTTATGCTGTGATAATTACATGACTTGAGCATTTACTGACAGCATATCATGTATTTGAGGAAGATATGTCTGAGAATCAAATCATCTTGATTTTATTAATGTCCTCTTCTCCCTATATTAGATACAGAACATGTCACTTGACTCTTCTCATTAATAAAAGTACCCTTTTAAGCCAGAATTTGTTAATAAAAGTTATTATGTGGTATATCTAACTTTTATATGCACTAAAATTTGTTTGCTGCAGACCAAAGGGAAATTGAGAAGCCGTTTGCCTAATATGGTCAGCTTAGCTATCTTCTATGCACTATTTAGACTACTGATAAAGCCAATTTTCATATAACTTCTGTAATTTTGTACTTACGAAACTGGTCTTAATTTCTAATTCAGTTTTATTAATTTTCTTTTAAATATTGCCAGCAAAACAAAGTAGATCACATCTTTTCACTTATTACTTAATTTAATTACCGTTTATTAAATTGACGTAGTAAATTAAAAAGACATGATTTCTACTCTAAATATGCTTATGTACATAGATACCAAAAAAAATACCTTTTACATAACGAAACAGACTTTTCTGAGACTGATCATTTCTAAAAATGGTAAGTTGTGCCTTTTGACCACCAATGTAACAAAGAAGAAGATAACTACATGAGAACATAACTACAGATCTTTAAATTCAGGGCTCAGCACTTGCTATTCAGATTTTTAAAAGGCTGTCCTTAACTTGGCAATGCCGAATCATAAGTTCCGGGTGAAAATACGGATTCTGACATCTTTCCAAACCTGGCCCCTACTTCTCCCGCCTCTAGTCTCAGGTCTCCTCAGGCAAATCTCTCTGCAGAGAAAGACCTCCAGTGCTAGAATGTGCACCTGAGAATTTCACAGTTAGCATCTTTCTAGACTGTATTGCAACTGCAAAAAACTAGCATATGCTGAGAGAATAATTTTCTGTGTTTAGGCCTTTTAATTGGCCCTTCAGAGTCAGTCAAACAGGATCAGCTGCTGACTTCATAAAGAGGTAGAAAAGAATAAAATACACTTAAGTGTAAACAACTTCCCATTGCCTCTTCTAAAATATGAGTTGCGATCAACTCCAATGCAATAAAGAGACATATGGAAAAATTTGTTATGATGTGGTTTCCTAAAAAGAATTTAGTTGGGCTGAGGATCAAATTCTGACCCTCCAGCATCTGAAGATGTTACACATTTTTCATATTATCATTATAGCCCCAAAATTCAAAACTCCTCAGCATTTATCATTTGATCCCACTATCGCACATCACTCTTTGCTTCACTTGTGAAACTAGTGTGGACTGAGTTGTTATCCCAGGCTCAGGACTCTTCTGCTTCAGACCACACAGCATGGCAAAGTACACAGAGGTCCTTCCTCTTATGGGTCTTGCAGTGGAATTGCTTAGCTATGCCTCTAGAACAGATGTTTGCACATATTTATGGGTTAAATTTTTAATCACATAACCTGTACAGTTATTTTTTGCTTGGCGTAATGAAAGGTATAAGCTTTGGTAGTTTTCACTTCATCATAAATCTGCCACTAGTTTCAAGATGTGTTTTGCCACACTACAGTTCCCTTTCGTGTTCTCCCCGATTCCAGTGTCCTGACCGAGTTACGCTCCGTTATTTCTTTCACTATCTTTTTGAGCTATTGGGACTTGCAGCTCGTATTTGACCACCCAAATGGATTGTAAACACCTTCAAGGGTTTCATTCATTTCTATTTGGTCCAGAAACCTTCCAATTTCTTTAAATAATGGAATAAAGTGCTTCACAGTATTACTGAAAGACTTCAATTTTTCATTGACCATAAATGGCTCTCGTCTAAGAAATGGGAAGAACAGTAACAAAATGAAAATGGGCATAGAGAGTGTATTTGCAGGGAAATATATTAGGATTAAGCATTTGGTTTTAGCCTGATTGGTTTGGAGTACAAGTGGCAAAGCAAAGTGGAGGTGTCCCAAGGAAAGAATAAGAAGACTGATGTGCTGATGAAGCATCCTAATTGAGAGCTACCTTAAGACCCCACCTGTGAAGAGATGACAGATAACATTCTTAAAATGGACGAGCTAGCTCTTAGGCGTGCACTTCTGTTGTGCCTAAATCATTTAGACAAATTCAAGGATGGGGAGCAGGTTGGGAAGAAGAATCAAATAGCGAGGAGGAAGATTTAAAAAAGCAACAATCAAGGCTGTTAAAGGACTGAGATTATTCAAGAGAAATAAAGATTTAAAAAGTAGAGGGTGAGATGAAGATCAAAGGAATGGCAGAAAGGGCCATGCATTTATTCTAAGAAAGATGTGAATATATTTAATTTATGGCTCAGTGAGCTCATGAATTTTTTTCTGTATTCTATTTTCATTACATTTATAAATCTAAAATTCTTTCATACCTTGTAACATAAATAGAACCTACAATATTAGTTGTGCTTTAAAGAAAAGAAAAATAATAATTCCATCTATTAGAATTATATCCACACCTATAATTGTAAAGATTTTATGCATTGTGATATTTTACTGCTAGAAAATAGAAATTAGTTTGACTACATAAACTTCTGTTGATAACTTATATTAAATATATTATACCAATATGATTTACTTTAAAATGTCTAAGGGTTCTAAGATGTAGTTACATGTTGATAAATTTTTGTAACATTCCTAATAACCATACAACAACTGTCCTTCTATTCTTACCTTGTTGACTTGAAAAAAAATCCAAAATAAAATATAAATTGGATTTTCTGGGAGTTTTTTTTTGAAATAAATTTAATATCTACATTAACATCTTGCTGAAGCATCATAATAATGAAGTATTGCAGATAATGAATGCCTGAGTGACACAGAGAATATGAAGTGAAAAAAGAGAGGAAAATTCTACTTTTTCTCAAGTGTTGTATAAGCAAAGGTGTTTTATTTTATTTTATTTTATTTTAGAAAAAAATGTCATGAATAAATAACCAAATAACAATAATTATTGCACTGTGTATCATAATCTTCAAAGTAGTTACTGAGTATATGACATAAACCAAAACGATTCTTACAGAAAAGAAACAGATAATAACACGAACTACTTTTCAACAAACCAAGACAAATAGTAGTATAAATGAAATCAATTGCCATATCGTGAAACATTTGCAAATCAGTGGAATGTATAATTTGAGGCAGTATTTAAACTTCTTCTAACTTCCTATTTTTCTCTCTTCTATTTGGCTCTTTATTTATTTACAAGTACAAATCTGACCAGAGGTCCTTGCAGAGCTCAGGACAGAGAGGAGGGCTTTCTCCCATCTGCCATGTTAACCTGTTCTTTCCCAAAGAATCGAAGGGAAGAAAGCCCCCGAGCAGAACCTCTCAGAATCTAGGCCGAATCATAAGCTAAGGTGCCAGATTCCATGAGCTAGAGAAACACAAGGGAGAGGATTCCAGGTGCTTCTGCAGATTACTTATATATCCAGAGAAACAGAACTTTGTTTCTAAAAATTGGTGAGATAATATCTCTGACTTACTTCAATCATACACTTTTTCTGAAGTTCCACGGAAAACAGCAAGAGACTGCAGCTCTGGGCAGTAAAACTGGTACTGAGTAGGAACTAGTAAAGGTATATCATCACCACTCAGCAAGACAATCCCAGTGGTTTTATCTCTGAAAAACACAGCTGGTGCAGTGAAGCATAGCACCTGTGTGGGCCAGCAGGGCAGCGTGCGTGAGTCCTGAAATTGACGATGAGGTGCTATGGCAGAACTGGAGGCCAGCTGTAGCCCTAAAGCGTTTCCTTTAACCCACTCAGGTGAGGACGACAGGTGTAGAGTCCAACAGGATCAATAGAGACCAAATCAGGAGGGCCAAAGAGTACAGAAAATAACTGACTCATCCAGGGAACAAACCCCTCGGACCCCAACTGAATTGTCCCCTACTGCATGCGAACAGCCTCTCTCTGTCTCTATCTCTGTCTCTCTCTCTGTCTCTGTCTATCTGTCTGTCTCTCTGCTCGCTCTGGCTCTCTCTCTCTCTAGCTCTCCTTCTACCTCTTTCTCTATCGCTACTCTGGCAATATAGCAACTGGATAAAGTGTGTGGAGATGGATGATCTTTGGAGTGGGAGTTGGAGCCCCAGACACTCATAAGGAGCAGACTTGCCAGCTATGTCAGTACTTAAATCTATAAATGCTTCTCCAGGAACTTCAGGCCCTTGCCATGGTAGGTTTGCCTACTAGGTCCTACAACTGTTGCTTTAATAAGTCCTTATTTCTCTCCACCACTCTGCTGCCTGAGGGTTACACAGCATGAGAAAGTGCTGTGACATGTCACGTGTTTGGGTCCAGTCCTAGACAGGAGTTCTGCTGCTGACTTGATCTGTACAGCAGGCATTTCCAGGTAGGGAGACTACCTTGTCTTGCCCTTGTGAGATCATACCATCAGGCCAGCCACCTGAGGCAGTTTCACAGGTAACCAGGCCCATACCATCCACAACTCTGAAGTCCAAAGCTCTTAGAAAGAACTCCGTGTTATAAATATACTCCCTGATTACTTAGAGTAGAATCTGCACTACAGCAGATTAACAGCAGTGAAGTTGACCACCCATTGACTTGTCCACCACTTCTCACTGTGGCTCGTAAAGTCTTAGGCAGTGCCTCCACCTGTAGTAGCAGGTTGTTCACCACAGGAACTTTATAATGGGTGTAATCCAGTTTCACCTCCTTTCCATAGCTGTGACGCAAAACCTAGAAGTACATTTTGTTCTTGTTCTTACCAGAAAGTCCAGACTCATGCCAGCAATACTGATGACATCTCACTGCACTGGCCACCTGTTAAAGGGATGTCCAGAGCCTGACCCTGGGCTGGTCCAACAATAGCCTGTATATCCTTTACCCTATAGAGGAGGTTTGCACTTTCTCTCAAACCATGCCCAGAATCAACTGTATCTTGTCAGACTGGACCTGCACCTCTACGAATTTCACAGGTGGTACAAATCATGGAGTTGATGGCATATTCTCTCATGTGCACAACTGTTCTCTTATGTCATGTAGCAGAGAACAATCCAGTTAGCATGCTATTGTCAATATAATGGAACCAAATAATATATCCCGAGACAATACCTAGAATGTCCATTGCTTTTCCTCCCAAGTCAAGACAAGTTGATGCTGTAAGTCTAGTTGCAAAAGAATACTGAGGACAGCATTAGCTAAATCTAGGATGGTATACATGGAACCAAGGGTGGGAGTGATTTGTTTCCAGTGCCTGGATAATGTCAGGCACCACATCTTATTTAACTCCTGGTATTCCAACAGTCATTCTCAAACTCACATCATTGCTTTCTTTTTAACTAACCACACAGGGCTGGTAAAGGCAGTGTGGGCACACCATAAAATCCCAGTCTACTTCCAAAATCCATAGTTCTTGCAAGTTTCCCCAGTCTCAGAAGGTCCACCTGGTGGCTTGTATTGCCTGCTATTTCTTGCTGCTTGGCAGTGGGAAGGTTGACAGGATTCCACTTTGGATTGTTTCCCCTCTCGGCACCATCTTTATAGCCAGATCATTATCCTCTACACAGCTCAATTTCATTTCTTACCCTCAGGAAAATAATGTCAAACAAAGGTTTTCACAAATTATGTAAGGAAAGACTAGCATGGTGGGACGGAATCTCCTGACAGTGGTAGATCTGTGAGTTCTATGATCATTAAATGAAGCAAACATTATAAGAGACTGTAATTAGAAAATGGGGAAGATGGTGTACTCATGTCTCAGTTCTAGAAAAACTGGCAACAAGGAGAACTAATGAAGTGACTGCTTCAGTACTGTACCCCTGAGAAGGGTACTTCATGCCCCACTGAAACTTTTGTGCCACAAAACATTCTGCTATCTCTACTCTGTTGTCATTTAGAATTTAGATCCTGGACTCATAATTTCCAACTTGTTTTTGCAGCCAGAACATGAACTAAATCACTAAGTCTTTTAATTAAAAAGTTAGTCAGAAGTCCTCATGTTAATGTTGCATTTTACCTAAAAACCTACTGAAAAGCCAGGATTGGTGATACAAGTCTGTAATCTCAGTAGGAGGCTGAGGCAGGACGACCGCAAATTTGAGCCTAAACTGAGCAGCTTAGCAACTTAGTCAGACCCTGTCTTGAAATACAGGGAGCTGGAAATATAGCTCAATGGAAGGCTCTGGGTTCAATTCCCAGTACCAAAAAGCAAAACAAAACAAAACCCAGCTATGGAAAAGATATATTGAATCTAAAATCTTTTTCTCATCTCTTATACGCCTGAATATAATAAAACTAATGGTAAAAGAGTAAGAGGTGAAAGAGATAAGAGAAATATATTGCAACTTTAACTTACCACAACTAAATGTTATGGAATAAGTTCTCAAATCTAGATTTACAATAAACCAACACTATTTGTATTATGGAATATAAGTACACACTTTGTATAAAATGTAAGATATTTAACATAGAGCCAAAAATATAGACTGGAATATGCACAAAAACTAAGAATCAGTTAATTGACTGTTTTAATGAAGTATTACTACTTTTATAAAAGTGTGCATTTATTGTGAATTCTTTCCATTATGACACAGGATTTTTCTAGGCAACTTGGGTCAGGAAAACTTTTGTCCTGATCTCTGATTGATATTTCCTCCCAGACTTCAAACAAGTTATATTCACTCCCTGGATGTGTCATCAATCTGTTATGTGTGAATGCCCACTTTTCCTTCCTGTCCTTGACCAAATGTTTCATTTCCTGAAAATTAAATTACTTAAATGCAACAAACAGATGGTCCGAGTCCTATAGAAGCTTGCTCTGCTGCAAAATTTATTATTTGAATTCCTGAGGTAAGCCTCAGGAGTTAAAAAGATTCCTTTTTGCACAAGTGTGCCATAGTTGTTGTCTTCTTGCCATGTTTAAATTTAGTTACTTTGGACATTATGAAGAAAAGGTTAAAAAGCTATTTTACGTTTTATAAGAAAAAGTAGTCTGGGACCAAGTCACATGGACTCCCTTGTTGAAGTTGCTTTTGAAATTCTTAAAGTATTAAAAATAACAGCATAAATTACATATGAAAATAGAAAAATAATATTAGCTTGATTTTTTTTGTTTCAAGTATAGTCAATCTTCAAATATTTTCTGTCTGACTAAATAAATACTCATCATTTTAGCATAGAGAGATTGGATGAATACTGTATAATTCTTTATATACTGTTTTATTTTCTTTTGTTACTGTCAGATACAGAAATCAGGCCATTTGGTTCAAAGCAAAATAAATAAGCTCATAAGGAACATCTGAGATGCTCATCTCAGTCATATATAGTAAATTTAAAATCAGTTTATTTTATATCAACTCCAGAAAGCAAAATTATTTTGCTTTTGTAAAGGTTTTTCAAGTTGTCATTTAGGATATCCAGAAATCCTACAAAGCATAAAGACTTTTATGGAATAACAAACGCCAAGTGTGATAATGGTGTGAATTTAACTTTTCTACCGCTTTAACCAGTTGTGTATATACGCCCTTTAGTCAGATGCTTTGCAGGGAGCATATTGTTTTATTTTAAATTCATGTGCTAAGTCCTTTACCAGGAAATGGCAAAGTTATCCCTATCCTTACCATAAAGAAGCTATCAGGGGCATTTGTGGAGTCTTTTGAGCTCAGAATACATGTCACAAAACAGGAGATCGTTAACACCCTCACCGATCTGCCCCGTAATTTTGGCCTAAAGTATTCTGGGAATACTCCCGTTAGATAAAACACATTAAACGTTTCTCCTCTTTGTAGGGGCTGCTCAAGCTGTGTTGTGCAACAGGGAAAAGGAAAATGAATAAATTGAGCTAAGCACTTTAATACCCGAAGAACTCGTACACGGGGCAGCAGAGGCACAGGAGTGGAGATGCACTATTATAGTGAGATAGTTTAGCAAGCAGGGCTTCTCGAATGTCCTTTCTCCACGCTTTGGAGTCTGAGATGAGGTAAGCAGAGCAGCAAGCCAACCAGTTACAGCAGGACTCTCCTCTCTCCCGACCACCTGGGCCCCCGGGTCACTGTCTTAACCGCACAGTAGCTTCTCCTTCACTCTACGCTTCCCTCAGCCTACACAGAACCTTTAGTCTCGCTGGCTATTTCTTTTGTTCCACTTGATGCTTATTCACTATTCCTCCTCTCCTTGACACAGACTTGGTCATTTAAGAAAGCCGGGCTCCCTGGAAACCTGCCTAAGTGCTTAAAGGTAGATAAAATTGAAAAAATGTATCAGTTGAGAAGATGCATAAAGCGGAAGGAACACTTAGTACATCTAGTGAACTTTTCCCAGAAGAATCAAAGCTTCTCTTGTGATCTTCAAATCTTCTTCTGTGATCATTCATAAAAGCTCAGTGGGAACCTTTGGATAGGTAGAGGCCAGGGATCTGTCTGGTCAGGTAGGGCCTCTACCAGGACCGGGGTGTGAGAAGGACTGAGATAGCGTGGGGCAGGTTCAGGTTTGAATGATGGTTATCACCTGTAGTCTGTGTATCAAGTACGTATGTCGTAGTAGTCTCCCTCTCCAGGATCTCATTCTTCCATATTACTAGAAATCTTGCTATATGGTGTTATATGTAGGCAGTCAAACACATAAAGTAAGGATAGTGGTAGTGTGAGCTTTCTTATCCCCAGCCGCTCTCCTGCACTTCCGTTCTGACCAGGAGAGAACAAGTCCGGAGGCCTAGTCTATATGAACTACTCAGATCTGACTAGTCAATAGTGCAGCGATTTCAAGAACAGCGACTGCAGCCCTTGAGAGATGAAATGCCATTTGGTAGATGTGTAAGGGTCTGTTCAGACAACATTAATCAAAGTGCCATTCCTTGACTGCACTTTGCTCCACATGATCAAGCACCAGGATCAGAATAAGAAAAGACTCATGAGATGTCTGCGGCAGAGAGCAAAGTAACCAAAATAGTGAAAGAAGCACTCGAGAGACATTATCACCCCGAAAGCTACTGGCAGTCACAGCCTGGCTCTGCATCCTGTGGATTCCTGGCTTTCCTGTTGAATGGGCGGCAAGGAGGAAAGACAGAGCAGGGTAGATTCGCCCCCATCACCTCCTACTGGCTGCCAGAATCCATCTGTGAAGACACTGAATAGTGAACCATTGCAGGTTTTAAGCACTGTAGTTTGTGAAATTTACATTTTATGTACAGTTTTATCATTCAATGTGATTTTTTTCCCCAAAAATATCTTTTTTTTTTAACTGTTCGGTTGTTAGCATATTTTGTGGGGTGGTAGGGTAGGTCATTTTTTTGTTTTCTTTTACTGAGAATAATAAGAAAGAACATTAGCAAAATACCAACAACATAGACAAAACCAAAACAAAGCAAAAACAAAAGTGATGCAGTGTTTCAGAACATTACGGTTTTTTGGTTTCTCACTGAAATATAATTTCTGTAAAATTAGGAGTTTTGCTGTTGTACAAAGAAAAACTAACGCATCCATACATTCATATATAAATGCATTTATACAAGCAGGTCAAAAAATCAAGTGCTTTTGTTCTTGACCCAGAACAACACTTAGATTTAAGCATCATTATAAGAAATAATATATACCTCTAAGAGTCATTTTGCTTGATTTAAGTGACAGTGAATGTATGAAAAAAAATGCTGGCTACTACGACTAGCCCTTACTTTATTGTAGAAATACTTAAAAACTTTGCACATAGCATGGAATGCTGGACAGAGAGAGGGCTCAGCAGCTTTCTTGCAGTATTCACAATGATCTTGGCTCTGTATCACAACTTCTGTGACAAACTACTGAAGCCACCAAGAGCAGGCAGCTCAGCTCCAGAAAGATTTGGAATAAGGTGCTTCTGCAGTGCAGTACTGTGTACGACATGTACAAATTTCATCTTTTCTACATTAATTCAGGTGGAGTATGCTTTTTGGAGGGGTGTGCTTAATACTGGAGAGGATCCTAAGACATTGCAGATTTCTCAATATGGTATTCTAATTAAAACCTCATTAGCAAGTCACAGTGCTGGAACTTGGATTTTTAGCATAGAAATAATTTCACTATGCATAGAAAGGAAAGATTTATTTTCTGGAGATGGAATTTCAAAAAGATAAGGCAGCACATGTGGAATTCAGAGGTGTGAAAAATCTTAAGTGTGGGTTTCTCTGTAGCTTGAAGCTTAAGCAGTTTTGTGTCATCAGCGAGCGTGCCAAAGAGTATCAAAAAACTCATTTTCTTCAAGTGCTTTATTTATCTTTAATAGAACCTTCATCACCCTGGCGTTGTAAATTTGGAGTGTATGTTTGAGACGCCGGAGAGAGTGTTTGTTGTTATGGAAAAGCTCCATGGAGACATGCTGGAGATGATCCTGTCAAGTGAAAAGGGCAGGTTGCCAGAGCACATAACGAAGTTTTTAATTACTCAGGTAAGAAATCAATTAGAGACAGAAAAAAATAATATTTAATATCAAATGTTATCCCTGTTTAACTACAGCTTTCTAGCCTTGTTGTCTAGTCTCTACTTCCCATCTAAACTGTGCTAGAAAAGGTTGCAGGGGCTTATGGTATTTTCTGAGTTTTATCTCTCTTATTCAGAGTGGGGGGCACCAAATTAGTGACATGTAAGCAAGCCCATGCGTTAAAACACTTCCTGAAATTTTGAAGAGTATATTGGTTCAGTCCTGGCTCAATTAAAATATTTAAGTGTGCATATCCCCGTTTCATATTGAAACCCTTTGTCTACACCTGTGGAGAGTGCTGTATGAGCACTATAACATGCTATTTCTTCCACTGGGGTTGCCTTAGCAACCTGCTATGTTAATCTAGCCCATTTCCAGGTCTTCAACATAAAGGGCCTTGACCAGACATTGTGAGTTTTCTCTTGGCCTTGTAACTTTATGCCCTGACAGAAAGCATCTTGAAATTAATAGACTGACATGAAATTATTTTGATGATTTTCTTTTTTTATAGATACTGGTGGCTTTGCGACATCTTCATTTCAAAAATATCGTTCATTGTGATCTCAAGCCGGAAAACGTATTGTTAGCATCAGCTGACCCTTTCCCTCAGGCAAGTTGAAAAGCCTGTCAGCAAAAATCTATTCGATAGCATCCTTGCCTTCTATACAGCATCCTGTTATCTTCTTTTTCCCTCAGAACTTTAGTTTCATGTTGTTCATGTGTGTTTTCATCCATTTGTTACCTTGTAGTTTTAGATTGTATCACTGGCCTCTCGATCTAGCCTGCTTTAATAACATACATCTGCGCCTTCTCAGTATCCTCGATGGCTTCTCCAGAACTAGCAGGCCGAGCCCAGTGTTGAAAGTTCTGGCACTGAAAGGAAGGGCAATTTAGAGGCTCAGAGATGCTTCCAGGTCTCCCTCCCTTGCTCAGTGAAGTGGGTGGGAAACAGCCATGTCTCTCCTCAGGGAGTGATGGATCTGAAGTGACTGAAGGTAGCTGTCTTGCCTTGCAGCCCTGATGCCTTCAGGTGTCAGCTATTTTCCAGCACAGAGCTAATTTTGAGCATTATTATGGGTAGCATGATTCATGTGTCTCTGCTTAATCTTCATCTTTTTATTATAAGCCCTTAAATCCATCACTCTCCCAATTAGCATAATATTTTCCTGCCTTGTGAGCAATGTTACTGATTTCTAAATATACTCATTTTCATGTTTATCTCTTATGTTTTTGGGAAAGAAAGGAGAAGTGTTTAACACACTCTTTATGAATGAAAACATACTTTTGCATAGATATATTCCCCACTGTGTCCGTGTACATAAAAAGTAGAAAATAGCTATGTCTTCCACTATGAGAAACACATATCATTCGGTTAAAATACTGTGGTTATCTCTAGCAGACCTAAACTAACACAGACACAAACATACAATTATGGACTCACTCTTTCTGCAAACTCGTATTGTCAACAGGTGAAACTTTGTGATTTTGGCTTTGCCCGGATCATTGGAGAGAAATCTTTCCGGAGGTCCGTGGTGGGTACCCCAGCCTACCTGGCACCTGAGGTCCTGAGGAACAAGGGCTATAATCGCTCTCTAGACATGTGGTCGGTGGGGGTGATCATCTATGTAAGCCTAAGCGGCACATTTCCCTTTAACGAAGATGAAGACATACATGACCAAATCCAGAATGCAGCTTTCATGTATCCACCGAATCCCTGGAAGGAAATCTCTCATGAAGGTAGTATCTTTCATTCAATAATGATAATTATTAAATTTTAAGTCATACAGTATTGTGAATCACTCACCTCATAAATGCTCCTTGTGCCCACTGGAGCCAAAGCAATAATGGAGGCTGAGAAGTAAAGTAAACGGAAGCCAACGATGTCTTATAAGGGAATCTGCATGTCCGTATATTTACAAAATAAAGAAATTGGGAAATAATATATTAAGAGGTAATTGAAATAACCAGTGGGAATATATTCATATTTTGCTATACTTTCTTAGAATTTATAATATTTATAGATTGATATAATGATAGTGAATCTTTAGTGGCATATCCTTGCCAAGTTCCTAGTGTTTATGAAGCACTCTTAAAGCATTACAAACACAGGAACTTTATATTTTAATTTTCACGTCGTGTATATGAGTATAGTGAAGATTTGTCTTATTTCCTGTGTGTGACATTACAGCATGTATATTTTATTTGGCCTCCTTGCAATTTGGGGGTTGCTTCAGTTGTTCAGTTTTAAAACCCCCATATGTGTAATCTCTGTGTCTCCATGATTACTTCTTTAGATAGATTACTTTGTCAATGTTGCATTATTTACAGTTATGTTCTTAATAAATATTTCTTTCCTCTTAAGGAAAAGGGATAGTTTGGGAAAAAAAAAATACTGGCAGGGGCTAATTGGACAAAGAAGAAAAGAATTATGCAGGAAACATGCTTTGAGGTTCACTTAATACTCATAAAGGCCCCAGAAAAGGATTTTTACCACTATGATACCAATATCTGAAGGAAGAAAACTAAAGCAAAAGAATTGACAGTTCAAGCTGGAAGAGCAAAGCTAGTTAGGAGCAGAGGCGAAGCTCACCGGAGACAGTGGTGTCGTGTACCCTTTCACCGGCAGTGCTGTGCTCTCGCAGGTTTCTAGGCGAAGTCTGATTGCAAATACATCCGATTTGTTTAGATGTTCACCATTTAAAAAAATATATACACATTTTTATAGACAAACCTCTCTTCCTGGGTACCTTTTGTTGCATGCATTGGTATAAACATGGGAAAATCTTGTGGATAAACACGGTAGATTAAATTCTTACATAGAGTAAGTATTAAATAGCAAGATCTCTCTATTATCAAAGCTTAAGTTACCATTAGCAACAACCTTTAACATCCTCTAATTAGTTGTAAATCATACCTGGGTGGATATATAATAAAGGAGTCTGTGGCCCACAGAAGGGCTATCATAATGCCAAAGGAACAATTAAATATTGGGGATAATTCAACAAAGATGAAGGTGAAGTGCAATTATTTTTCTTTTCCAGAAGACAGAAAAGAAAGCATTATTGAATAACTTTGTCACCAGTACTCTTGTCAGGAAACATTACTTTGAAACAGAGTTGTCCTTAAGAAATCCAGTAAAATAAATTGATGCTGTTATCAAAGCATAAATCTGGAATATTTCTAGAGCCAAACAGATAATTTCCTGTTGTTATCACTGATAACAGAGACCAGAGACATAGCCATCAAAGGCTCAAGAAGCAATTGTTGAGAAACCACAATTTTCTTACATCATAGGCAATGTGAAAGTAGAGAACAGAAATAAAATACGTTTCAGGAATTTGAATGCTAATTGAGGAGATGAGTTATATGCCTTTGGAAAAATGCTAATTGATTTCCTTGAATTGTCAACTAGGTAAAAAAATCAGGGCATCCAAATTTGGAGTGGGGAGATTCACTATGGATTTGTGTAGTCAGAATTGTCATTTCAGAGGAGATGGAACGGAACACTATCCACTGAAGGATGAAAAGTCAGAAATGTAGTATTTTACTAAGGGATAATGATACATGGTAATTCCAAAAGCATTTATATTTGACTTGGAAATACATTTTACTTGATTATGGAAATGTTTGAGGGATTAAAATTTCCTCCTACTCGGACAAAGTGATACAGAGACCAGTTCAGGAAGGACCCTCAGTTTTCCAAAGGACTTAGTATTGGCTTGGGAATTAGCTGGCATCTCTCCTCAATGCCTTCGCTTTGCTCACCCTTGCCTTTGGACGCAGAATTGTTCATAGCTTACAGAAACTCTGGTTGGCCGATACATTTTCTAATCTGCTTCTGTATGAACACTACTCAAAATTGAATGTAGAAAACACTAGTTAAATTACATCAGAATGTTAACCAAAGTGTTAGGAGTGTAGCCATTCACAAGCACAAAGAATTCTCAGATGACAAATTTTATAATGGGTGAGTGCTATATAATTTTAAGCCTGGAAACTGACAAATACACAAGCAAAATTATTATCTGACAGTGATGGATATAGCTGTATTACAGCAGTTCTCATCTTAAGGATACTTTAAACCACAAAATACTAAGAATCAATATTGAGCCAAATAAAGATCTAGGCACTACCATGATTCTAAATTCAAAGGCAAAGATCAGCCCTTGGTCCAGCAGTTCAAGATACAGTCCCACCTGCCATTCTAGTTAGTCTTCCCTCACCTACAAAATAGGACAATGATTCTTACAGAAGGACGTCATAATCAAGACTGAAAGAGACAAAGGTTGTGAATGGACTCTACAAAGGCAGATGTAGGGTCATGAAGGATTTCACTTAGGAGGTAGACAACACGAAGCAGTTGCCCTGGCTAGTAACCACTGTATCATAGAAACTATGTGTAAACTGATGTGCTTTCTTCCCTAGTATTCTTCAGATGTATTGCTAGTTGAACGTTTTTCTTGGCATGAGAAAAATAAAAGGAAATTCTCTAAAGTCTTTGTAGCATGCATATGTGCATCAGAATAAGAGATTTCTTTATCATGTATGTTCTTCTGTTAGACCTGGGCTGGATTGAACACCTACGTACTGAGATGCCTTCGCAGTCATTGAGCTGCTTGATCCACACAAAAATCCTAGGATATAATTTACTTTAGTCTTTGCCTTAGGGAGAAACCAGAAAGGTTTAGTGACTTACAACAAGTTACACTGTGACCTTGAAACTAAGGGTGCACCTTGAAGTCATTTATTAATCTTCTTTCTTTATACCACACATTATTGTACACCAAAGGTGATTATTTCTTATGGCTTAATATTTAGGAACGTATAGGTTTTTATAATCATTATTTCTTCTTGGTATGATAATATAATAAGCTAAATACTGGTATCATGGAGAGATGTTTACAAATAATGTATCAGTGAATTAACCTGGAATGTTATGTGTCAGTAACAGAAATTACCTTCAGGCAAACAAGATAATATATTGATTCACACAACTGAGAAATCTGAAAGGCTAACCTCAAATTCAGCTGTATGCTGTATTCTGTAGCATTTGCTCCGTCGTTAAGCGCTAAACACTTTACATATATGGATTCCTTTAACTGACTCCACCCTTTGTAGATACCATTATTGTTTCCATTTTAGAGATGAGGTAATCCAGTCACAGAGGGTGAAGGGGCTTGCCTGGGTGAGCTAGGTTGCAAATCCTGTCAGCTAGCCTGAAGGCAGATACTCTTATCCACAACACCTGCAGCTCCTTGCTTGTCCTAATGGATGTGGCCATCTTGCCATATTAATGTCTAAAGTGGTGTGATTAGCTCAGAGCTAGAAAAGCAATACAGCTTTTTTAATTGCTAAAAATCTGAGAAACAGGATCATTTGGAATAAAGAATGGAATTGAGAGTCCAACCTCTTTGCGTCTTGGTGACCTTACCCAAGTTATTCTCTTTGGTCTCTGTTTCCTAACCTGAAATGTGATATTAATTACATTTATATATATTTAATTACACTTGATAGAATAATAAGGTTCTATGTATACCTATATGTAAGTACATCACATGTGTATGTGTAAAAATGCATATCTAACAATAAAACATACCAGCATGAGTCATACGGTTGCAAACAGCTGCCCCAAAGGAAATTGGGTCATTATGGTGAGAGTTTGGGATCATATCAGTTCATTCTAAGGCAGTGTTGAGTGTCCTATTGTGTTTCATTTCATCACTGCTACTATCTGTGTGGCCATTTATCATCATCCAGTTTATCCCTCTCTCCGGGTCAGTAATTAGGCATAGCCCCACAATCACCTCTGGCATCATCTCCTTCCGGGGGAAGGTGAGCACTGAGCACATTCTTAGTTCCTTGAAAGAACTTGCACACCTTAGAACAGTCATGTGCTGAACATACACTTTGAAGTTATCAATATGTAATACAGCAACCATTGTTAATTCCCTGTGACCTTACCTGTAATTCAGTTTTTGTATTGTTCTTGTGCTACTTTGTGTCTGTTTACTAATGTTTTCGTTCTTTTACTTTTAAAATAAAAAAAAAAAATGCAACAGTCATGTGATTTGGCAATACGTAAAAGGCAGCAATCATCAAACCGTTTTTATGTGACCAGTTGAAAGCAAGGAAAGCTGCGCCTTGTCTGATTTACGTGCTTGGCATTTACCAGTGTGCCGTTCTTCATTCTTCACTGCATTAAGAGACAGACCAGGGTAGCCTTCATGTGTGTCACAGCTAGCACATCCCAGCGATAAATCCCAGATATTGCCAAATCCCTCAGGAAATTGCAAGGAAGTGGCCACCAGGGATACAGAGTTTAAATATTGGGTATGGGGAAACTAGGTAATAATGAAAAAGGAATATTTGTAAGGTAGAAGATTTCTAATAATTTTGCCAGAGAAGCTATCAGATTATGGCTCATTTTAATTCTGTGGTAGTCTAACTCTAGATCTATAGGAAACTTTTTTTTTAACTTTGGCTTACCATCATTTGATAAGAGAGCTGGTTTAACACAAAGATTCCCTGGCTCCACAGCTCTAACCAACCATTCTGTGCTGGGAATTGAAGCAGTTTATGAGTGACCCCTTAATACTGTACACCTCAAATCTCCTGAAAGCCCTCACAGTTAGCTATGTAAAATAATCTTAGTGTTAAAATCCTGATATCCAAATAGAGAAAAATTGTAAAATTCCTCTCTCATTCTTAACATCTTTTTTGCATCCACATCATCTTTTTTTTTTAACCATGGAAATGTTCTTTATTCAAAATGTCAGATATACTTCAGCACAGATTGCCATGAAATAGTGAGAATAGAAAAGAAGCGCAGGCTTTATCAGGAAGAAAGAAGAAAAATAGATAAAATCCAGAACAATACCAAAAGTTATGTGATAAAGAACAACTAACACATCTTTGTAACTTTGAGCAAATAAATGAATTTAATACTTAAATTCTCCTGTGAATGGCGTAGATATGGAGATTTAGGATTCTAGGTAATATTCTTTATGGGTTATGATTTAAAGTTCATCAATAAATAATAATTACTTATAGTTATTCCACATGTTGCATACTAATCTCAATTTATAGAGAACCTATAGTTATAGGTTCAGGAAAGGTTCAGTTATAGTTACAGAAAAGGTTCAGTTATAGTTACAGAAAAGAATTTAAGTAATGAAACCACTAAAACCCTGGGAAATATGGAGCCCCAAGCATAGGTAAAAAGAGTTGTAATAGCTCTAACTTTCAGAGTTTATATGAGATTTTTACCTGAGTGAAAGCATCCGATAAATAAACATTTACATGAATCATTGATTATATGATTTGATCAAAAGTTAAGAATTTGGAATAAATGTTAATATATCACCACTGTTTACTACAGTCCTCCCTCCCCCGTTGCATGCCAAGCACTGTTCTGAGTTACACAGACAATGAGAGCTATTTAAATTTCTTTGGAAGAAGAGGACAAAACGGTAGAGAAAACAAAAATGAAATACTTCAGCATTTTCAGTGGTGGGAGAATCAACTTTTTTTGAATGTGCTTTTTCTCAAAGTATCTGTGGTAAGGACCAGGCTTACTCTTAATTTCTAATCATATAGACCAGTTCATAGTTCATTGTGAAATACAATAAAAATGTGACAGCAATGGAATACAGCTTTGAAAGTTTACAAAGACTCGGTCTCACTATCTGTATTTATCTCATTATAGCCCAGTAATAAACACTCCATAGACAAGCACTGATCCATCAACCTCATTTTCAGTAATGTTGCTTTAGAGTTAATGAATTAAGCAAAGGAAAGAATGAACTTACTCTTTGGAAGTCGAGTGGTAAATAGAAGAAAATTGTAAATGTTGAAATAGACACTCTCTAGACAATGGGTCTCAAAACAACATGACAAATTTTTATATTTTATTTGGAGCTCTTAGGCTAGATCGTTTCCCAGGTGCATATGATAAATACTGTAAAAAATAAAATTAAAATGAAAGGAAACAAAACTATGTGAAATGAAGGAAAGACTCAAGAGTAAATGGAGTACTGCCATTTGTATAATCATAATTTTTCCAAGCAAGTCTAAAAGTTGTCCAAATTTTTAAATTAGCTATATATAATACCCATATATAAATACCATTCCCTGATGAGCTATAGGATTCCATTTCCTTTCCTATAACACCAATCACTCTAGTGTGACCAAGCAGAGGAAGCAGATGCTACCTCATCTCTAAATCTATCATGTCCACACAAAGGAGAAATTTCAAGTGTGAAAGTCAAATGAATTTTCCTTTCCCACATTCTTCCATTTGCTCAGAATCATAACACACGCCTTAAGTGATTCCTGCCTATACGGGACCTGACTATGCAGCTTTTGTTTTCCCCAGAGGTTATTCTTGGAGGGAGAGAAATGACACAGGTAACCTAATGCTGTGGCTTGCATAGTTGGTGAACTGAGATATAATTTGCTTCAAAGCAAGTTGTCTCATTAAGGGAGTGATGTCAAACCTGCAGAGATAGAAGAGAAAGCTTTCAGGAGAGTGACGACGCATTCCCACATCAAAGTGATGAGTCTCATTAGGAATGTACAGTAAATGTGAAGGACATTAGGAGTGGGCCATGAAGATCGCCTGTGTAATTACTACGTTGTTCCTTCTGAGTTTCCTTATTTCTTTGTATGCTCTTAGGGAGGCAAGCAGGCAATAATCAACACAGAGGCAGTCTTGGAAATTGCCTTACAAGGAGCCCCTGACCCCTGCAGGCAGAAGATCATTTTCCGTGTTTGCAGGTGAAGTCTCAAGAAGCACGTATTTCCAAGTCACCTGCCGTGTTGTCACTGCTCAGCTTAGAGTCGAATGGCTGCTTCGTACGATCGAGAGGAAGGTCAGACAGGAAGCTTTCACATATCCTGTGTGAAAGGAGGAAAAAGGAAATGCCCTTGCATTAGCTCCAAAGCTTGTCCTTAGTGAAATATTCATGATCAGATTGTAATGTGTGTCAGTGACGTCAGTTTCCTCCATTTGTGGGCTCTGATGGTTTCAGTGGTAGAACGTTTGCCTCTTTTCTCTGATAAGAGCAGCTACAATGTATTCTTTCAGCTGATCTCAATCTTCAGCTGTACAGTATAGAAGACATGATATCGAGAATGGCTATAATGTACTGCTAAATTTATCAAAGCATCTAACTCTTAGTGTAAGAGCAATTTTTGCCTTCCAACTTGGTAAATTCAAATAAAATTGGTCACAAGTGTATATTTTCCCTAGAAATTGAAGATTGGAAAATACAGCCAGTACAAACACAAAGAAAAGCTAAATAAAAGCCTAGCACCATTGCCACATGGTATGTTTTCAAAACCCAACAGTGTTCCAGAATGCTAAACACTTAAGTTGGAAGTAGCACTTCGCCATGAAAAGGAACCAGCTGTAGGTCTCTCTTTCACTGTATATTGTTCAAAACAAAAAATAACCCCATTGAAAATATGCCTCACATAGAGGAGACCCAAAAATCCAATGGTACAAGGAACAAAAGAGAGACAATTGTCATTTTAATAATTAAACTGTGTTTGTAACAGTTTATGAAGCTTGCGGATCCAGCAAGCCTGCTGAATTTTAATGAATAGATTGATTTGTCAACATATTAACACCACTGTCAGACATAACAGCACACAAGGGAAGCATGGGCACTAGCCAGTAAATTGCTTAAAAATGTTGACTGGGTGCCAGGAAATTTAATCACAAGTGATAAAGTAAAGTGAATTATATAGGTCAGAAACTCCATAGGGATTTGATATGTTAAACTGTCTCAACTTAAATTTCTGGAATTAACTGTGTTTAATTCTTTTTATTTTATTCAGTAACAAACGAGTTTATAATGTTGGACCAAAGATATGTAATGATTTGAAAAATACCTGCCAGAAAATGAAATTTTGTGTGTGTATCTAGGTATATACAAACATTTCATAATCTAACAAGACAGTACCTGAAATCATGTCCCACTGGGAAAGAAATCATCTATTTTGATGATGAATAAAATATTATTAATGGGATCTCTCTCTAGTACATGGTAACTTAGAAAGAAACCGCTCAGAAGTTTTAGCAATAACATCAGATAACTGCTCAAAAATCATGCTAAAATTCCACTTCTGAATGGACATAACAGTTGAGTTTACATATAAGATCTGAGTATGGGGAAATGTCTGACTCGAAGATCAACAAAGGTTATGTATTTGACAAACTTGCTTTCTTTCACAATAAAAAATTAAATAATATTTCATAATTCAGGGTATTAAAAATCTTATGTAATCCTTATATTACTCCATGGTTCCAATCCTCTGAGCAATTATCGAGAATATTCCTAAACTGCTCCAGTGATAGAAAAATATACAATTTCATAAGATTCCTTATTTGTCTTCATTTGACCCTAACATAACTAACACAAAGAGCAAAAGTATCTCACGCCCAGTCCTTCTTTTCCAAACAAAGGCTCATCTCAGAGGTTTGAAAGCATCCCTCACATCTCCCAAAGATCTCTTTCATAGACAGTTTTCCTTCAACTTTCTGTTCAGTGTGACCCAAATACAATCACCTTTGTCTCTGTTCTTTTTAAATGATGCCTTAGAAAGGATCAGGCTTCCATGACTCCATTTAAAGGTAGTGTGAGCCCAGGTTGGTATCACACACTGGTAATCTCGGCTATGCAGGAGGCTGAGATAGGAGAATTGCAAATTTGAGGCCAGTATGGGCAACATACAGTAGTCAGACCCTATCTCAGAATCAGGTATATACTTTTTAAAAGTTACAGCTCAGTGATAGGACAAACCTATATTACAAAACCCTAGGTTCAATCCTCAGTACAAAGCAGAGGAAGGAGGAGGAGGAGAAGGAAAAGAAGGGGAAGAAGAAGAGGGCAGAGAAATAATGTGCAGGTACCGCTTCTCCCATTGTGAGGAACATTTCCCTGAACATGGCATAAAATAACATTTTATTTGGGGACAATAAGTAGACTTACACTGAGTTCACCACAGACTTAAAAATCTGAATTCTTTATTATATACATATGCTGTTGATAAGCCTAGTTCATAATTCTAGACTTAGTACTTGGGGTGGGGCATTGAGTGGGATCTAAGTAGAGAATTTAGTTTAATTTGTCTTTGTTAGGTGTTGTGTTACCAGGATGACCAATGGTTCTGTGATCCAACTTGTTTGTTTTTCCTGTCAGCATCTGTTGAGATGTGCCCCAGAAGCCTGCCTAGGCTCCACTAGAGAATGCTGAAGGAAAGGAGCTTGGGAACCTTTATATTTATATCCACCTATTCAGGTGCCCTTTGAGCAGTACTGGCCACTTCCAATGGTCTCATACTTCCATCCTCTAGTTGCTTAAATCTGATCTGAAGACTACCCCTACCTGGGAGCTATTGTCAAACGCTAACCTAGACGTTTGCTTTAAGTATCAATATTTAAAAGCAAAACTCTTCATAGGATTTTCATGTGCCATGAAAAAAGAGCCCCCCCCCAAGAAACTCTACCATGAGCAGTATTGGAATAATATAAATACATTTATATTTCTCCTTGAAATTTTCTCTCAGTTAGACACCAGTTTGGTGGCTTCTTTATGCTTGTGTTGGAGCAAGTCCTCATCTCCAAGATTGTGTTGCCAGCCTTCAGGGGGGAATGACATCGAATGGGGGGCAAAAGAGTGACTGAAAAAGGAAAGACATCGACTTGAGTCTCGAAAGGTCTTGCACTTCACTGGGTTCCAGTAATTGACTCAGGCACGAGTGAGATGATGATTTCCAGTGGCCTTGTTTGCTGCCGGCAGCCTCTGGTTTCAGCAGCTGAGAGGAGCGTCCCGGTTAGTGTTGCTGGGCAACGGCACGCTGGGTTGAGAGCTGGAATGTGAAGGGTTGCAAAACGATTTTTAAAATAAACACACAGCTTACCATCAGCATGAAGCAAACCGAAGGAAGGGAAGCACAGAGTGCTACACTGCCCCAGATGTGAGGCCGCGAATGAAAAGAGAGGAAAGAAAGTACTGGCTTAATAGCAAGATGCCAGGAGCTTAATTGGTGATGGCTCCATCAAAAAAAACAAAGATAGTTTTAGCTTCTTTTTAATTTGAAAATATGAACCTGAATAGTAATTTGGGAGAGGGAAGAAGACAAATGCAAAAAAAAAAGTAAAGTTAAAAAAAAATAATGTATCTGGACAAAAACAATCAGTCCTGGAGCGTCACAAGTAATTTCTCTATAATCTAAACAATATAAAATAAGCATAGATTGCACTGCAGTATTCTCAGCTTTATTTTGACATTGGGGTAGAAGACACCACTGATCTTATGATCTTACATTTTGTAGAGTCATGATATCCTAACAGCCAGGAATATTTATAGCCAAAATATGCAAGCCATATGTGTACAATAGGGGGATTAAATCTTTGAGCTGAGAAAAAGACGCCATTTAAAGTTCTAATTAATGTATTAAAGCTATCAAAATTCTATTTCCCAAGCATTTTCAAATACATTAGAATTTAGATGCCTTTTATTTTTAAAATGTATGAAGTTTGTGTGCGGAAACGAACATCCAGTCTGTGTGACTTTGAAGGAGCTGAAATCTCATGGGAAGAGTGGGGAGAGACAGGCATTGCACTGAAAAGCTAAAAGGACATAAAAAAAGAGCGAGAAATGGCGTCTGACTGAGAAGCATGACCTGAAGGACTCATTAAGTATTTGATGTCCAGTTACATTGTTTCTGTAGGGTTTTTGCCAAGGTTCAGATGCCCTTGGGTGTAGCTACCCCAGAGCACGTGCAGTGTACCTTGTACCCACACAGAAGAAGTTGTGTCCAAATATTTGGTATTTGCTTTGATGTAGTCATTGTAGAATGACTACAATCTAGTCTGTGTAGTTTTAAAGGTAATTCTGTATTTCTGATACCAGAAGAAAGTAAGAGCTATCTAGTTACACTCTAACAGAACATTGCCTATGAAATCATAGCCCTCAGCATCTGTACCTGCCATTATTGTGTTTAGGTACCTAGAAAATAGGCTACACAGAACTCGAACCACCTTCACATTTGCCGGAAGTCCCATTCTGCTCAAAGAGAAATTACGATAAAAGTTTTTTTTTTTTTTTCTTTCCTGCCATTGTAGTCTCTTAGCTGATAGTGTAAAGAGAAAAATTACCATACTGGAATTTAGGAGGGAAATGACTGTCAACCAAGAGTTTGTTGTACTACAAGAATGAAAAAAGAAAAATGAAACTTGAAAAAATACATTTTCTTTTTAATTCATAACAAACAGCATGGATCCATGTCTAGAGAAGTTTGAGAAAGCAAAAAGTCTGTGCTCGTGAGGAGAAAATTTAAAAATTGAAATGTGCATCACACATTGCTTAAAAGGCTTTACTAAGAAAAGAAAAAATGAGCCAGATCTGGTGATTTATGCTTGTAATACTAGCTACTTAGGAGGCTGAGGCAGAGGATTGAAAGTTCAAACTCAGTTTTGGTCAAACAAGGAACAACTAGACCCTAACATGCTCTCTCAGAATTTAAAGTTTTTTAATAAATGGGCTGAGAAAATAGCTTAGTATGAAAAAGAGAGTGGAAGGTAGGAAAGGAAGGAAGGATGGAAGAAAGGGAAGAAGGAAGGAGGGAAGGAAGGAAGGAAAGAGAAAGAAAAGAAAGAAATAAAGAGAAGAAAGAGAGAAAGAAAGAAAAAGAAAGAAGAAGGAAGGGAGGGAGGGAGGGAAGGGAAAGAAAGGAAGGGGAGAAAAGGGAAGGAAAGGAGAAAAAAGAAAAGAGAAATCCAAAACACCTCCCACATTGTTGTGATATGGCTGTTCTAGAAAGCTTGGATTTAAGATCGTTTATCAACAAGATAGAAGGAAAGGATTAAGCTTAAGGATGAATGAAAGAACAAAATTTCCAGAATAATATTTAGAATACTGAACCCCAGAATATATGGGCAGATACAAATATAAAGTAATCACACCACTCTGAAAAATTTGGTGTCATACTTACTAGAAGGGAAGAGCCAGCCAGTAGACAAAGCGGTAGACACTTTGCTCCTGGGATAGGTCTTTAACTAAAAAAAAGGGAAGGCAAATGTGGCTCAGAAAGGGTTTTCCAAGAGGGTAGAGAATTCTCACTGCCCTGCACAGCTTTGCCACTAGCCCAGCTCAACTGTTCAAAATGGCACCTACTTATAGTCCAAGTCACAAGACCAACACTGTGTTGCAGTGTATCTCACCCCATAAAATCCAGGTATTTCAATATAGTCTTTGCTATTTTGTAGATGGAGGTACAGGACACCCAGAATTTCTGAGACAGTGTCTGTGTCTCCTAGAGTCCCTTACTCTTTTGGTGGCTTCAGATACCTCCCAGGTTCCTGATACTCCTGTGCTCCCCAAGTGGAGTTTCTGCTTCTGTGCCTCTCCCCATTGGACACCAGCATCCTGTTCTGCGGCCCTGCCAGCCTGTTATCTTTCTGTCAGATGTTCCAGAAAGTCCTCTTTCCTTCCTGTTTCCTGCCCATAGCTACACCATTTTCCATTCTCTTTTGCTTTATGAGGATTCACAGAATCATTCCATTTCTCTCTGTTTGTCCCATTTTCTCTTCTCCTGCTTCACAGTTCCAGAGTCATGCACTAGCACATTCCTTCTAGATCAGAATTCCGAATTTGGCCAGCCGTGGTTATGCACACCTGTGATCCCAGCACTGGGGAGGCTAAGGCAGGAGGACTGCCATGAGTTTGAGGAAAGCCTGGGCTACATAGTGAGTTCAAGACCAGCCTGAAATGGGCAGTGAGATTTGCTTCCTAAATGTCTGTGCACCATTTATGCATTCATTCTAGGATTTTGTCAGCAAGAAATATTAAACTTTGTGCCGAATGATTTCAGAGTGCATTCTTCCTTTGAGAAATTAAGTACATCCCTAAATATCCTATCTCATTCATGTTTTATTAAAATTACGATGGCTCTAAGAGCATATGTATTGGCTCCTCCAATATACAGTATGTCTCCATCTTATGGTTGCCGGTTGAGGGTCATCATGTAACGTTTCCATCCCTGTACCCCCTGCCCCCCCGCTAGCTCGCTATATGTAATTGGTTAAGAGTAATGCCCCACAACATGGACCACTGCTTCAGCCACAACAGTCACAGAAGAGAGCTGACAGTCGGGGGAAAGAAGGCCAAAAGTGGTTTCTGAACTCGTTTGACAACTGAATTCTTTTTCTTTTTTGCGATACAGTTACCACAATTTCTTCCTAAGTAAGATTGCCAGATTGGTAAAATGAGTAATGTCAAGGACCAATATGTCTTGACTATAGCAAAGCATATGAAAAAGAAATAAAAGATGGAGCGGATGGAGATCTTCATGGGGGAAACACCGCTTGTTTATAACTCTTGCCTCAAGGCGCGGTTAGTAGGCACGGAAGTTGGGAGTCTGACCGGAAATAAGAGCCAGTAAGCCAGATGTTTAAGCTTTGCGCTGAAAAAGGGTCCCCAAAGTTTGATTAATACATAGCAGGTGGGCTTAGGCAACGTGCACATGGCAGAAGCTAGGAGGATTAGCCCTTGTCATAGTTACTTTCTCACCACTGACGCATAATATCCGACACCAAAAACTGCGAAGGGGAACGGTTTATTTCAGCTCACGGTTGGCAGGTTTCAGTTCACAGTGCACCGGCGCCGAGGCACGGGGGCATGGCAGAGGGGAGCCAGCTTGTGACAAGGTGGCAGGAAGCAGAGGCAGTGAAGGCAGGAGGGATGGAGACAGCTTTCTAGACCGTACCCCAGGGATCGCTTCCTCAGACCAGGCTTCACCTTTCAACATCACAGGGAGCTATAAACTGACCAGGGGCAACCCAGTCGTGAGCACCATAAATCCACAACCTGTCACCTCCTAACAGCTCCACCAATGAGAACATGAGACTTTGAGAGGACATCTGTATAAAAACCCTGACAGCCCCTCCACTTGGAAGGGATCATGTTACATTCAGCATAGTCTTTTGAGTGCTAAACTATGGACTATAATCACAATGAAACACACAAATCCCTACAGAAAGGTGTGGTGGAAATGTAAAAGAAAAATTTAATGTTCACGACCAGGAAAAAATAAAATTTAGTTGCATTTTTACACTACTATCAACAAACAGCAGTGAACTAGTAGTATAATATGGTTGCTGTCTTCCTTAAGTATGTAAAAGCATAGACTTTGAAGTTATGTCCCTCTGAGTCAACCTCAGCTCCGTTGCCTTGGGACTATCTGGCTTTGACCAGCTTGTATGGGCTTCTGAAGCTTCACTGGTTTGGTTTGGTTTGGTTGGGGGGTTGTTTTGAATTCTTTTGGGGGTGCATAGCTGAGGATTTAATTGAGAGCCTTGCTCCTATTACACCAGGGCTCCACTTTGGAACCACATCCCCAGACTTGTTTTAATTTTTCTTTGCTGTAAAATGGAAATTCAAATAATGACTACTTCATAGAGTTGTGATGAAGATTAAGACTATGAATGTTAAAAATTTTTTAAGGAATGAAAAAAATCTTCTAAACTGTGTGAATAGTACCTGTATATGTAAATCAACTTACCAGTTACGAAGGAAAATTCTGGTCAATAATGATCACTGAATTGTAACAAGGACAATGAATAAAAAGCTAGTGACCACTAAAATGGAGCTGTTCAGAAAGACTTGAAGGTTTAAAAGACAGCAGAAGAATCTGTAGAAGACAAGGTTAAAGTGAATCACTTGTGTTGAAAACTTGCAGAACTGTCGCGTAGGACAGAGTCAAGTTCTCCACCGCATGTAAAACATAAGAATAATGAGGAAAACATTCTTTTCTTTGAGTAAGACAGTAATTAAAAGTTAGAGGCTTCAAGTGCTCTGTTTTGTCATTATAGAGTGCAAAGGCAGCAGGGCATGGGCATACATTGCCTGCATCTGCAACTGGATTAGGGGCTTTAGTGCCAGGTCCTTACCATTAGCTTTCATTCCCAAGTAATCACCCAACCATTACTACTTCGGTAACAGGTGGTGAATGACCAGATTTATATATCCATGTGAAGAACTCTTATAACATGGATATCATGGCAGTTTAGACATGGTCAGTTAGAGACAGCATAGTACAAAAAAAAGGAAGAAAGAAAACTTCAGAATCTCTTTGTTTAAAAATAGATTTAGTGGGAGGCATTTTGGGTGGTGCAGTTTATGTTGGTGTTATGGTTGATATATTGTGTCAACTTGGGGAATTTAGAGGTTTAGCTGAGTGACTCAGGAGAAAGCTGGGATGCTTATTTCATAAACATCTTGAGCCTGAGGAGGGCATAGAGATTGTGTGGGAGGTTTATGCCCCCTGGGTGGGGGTAGGCTGTTTACAATATAAGAAAAGAGAAGAGGCTGCTTGCAGCCATTTTCTTTTTTTTTTTTTTTCTTTGCTGGTTGTTTTTGCTATGTGCTGCCACTATAAATATTAGCCCTCTGCCATGTGCCACTTTTTTTTTAAAGCAACCAAGTATGGACTAAAATCTTTATAAACTGTGAGCTAAATAAACCTTTTGGTTTTTTTGGGGGGGCGGGGTGTTGGGTATTTTGTCTCAACAACAACAACAACAAAATAACCAAGACAGAATTTGGTACCGGGAGTGGGGCTGTTACTGTGACTATACCTGACTATGTGGTTCAAGAGCCTTTAAATATTGCTTGTGGGAAGAGTTTGAAAAGGTTTGGAGATGTCTGGTCAGAGCTCGGAAGACCAGAAGGCCAATGAAAATGGTTCACCAGGTTCAGGACGTTTCTCTTGTGAAGAGGGACTGCATTGGTTACTGGACCCCAGATGATATATGTTATGGCTTGGCAAAAAGTTTGTCTGCATTTTGCTTGTGTCCAGAGACTTTGCCTAAGACTGAGATTAAGGGCGGCAGCAAACTGATTAATCTGGCAAAATAAATTTCAAGGCAGTCAAATGTTGGGGCAGTGGCATGGCTATTGTTGGGGGCTTTTAGCCAGATTTATACTGACAATCAAGAGCAAAGAGCCCAGCAGGATGATTTAAAATGTTGTGAGTTTGGCCAGAAAGAAAGCTATTTGCCCCTCAGCATTGGTTTCAGTGTGCCCAGCGATCCAAGCACTCGAACCTTAAGGCCAAGGGAGAGGAGAGTTTGGCTACTGCTCCAGGTGGCAGCAGACCTTAGCATCATCCACGTGGCCCTGGCTTTAGGTGCAAAAAAAAAAAAATGCAAGAGTTCTGAGGTTAAAGAGGCTTCCACCCAGATTTCAGAAGGCCTGGGAGGCCAGGCAGTGTGCCCCAGAGAAGGCAATATGTGAGGCTGTGAATGTAAAGCAAAAGGTGCCCGGGAGACCTCAGAAGTTTAGAAAAAACAGGACCTTAGATCATCTAAGGAAAGCTACAAAGAGGGAGCAAAGCGAGCCTAAAAAAAAAGCCGTGGGAGCTATAACCACCAAAAGTGCTATAGAGATAGACTCATAAAAGCCCTTTAGAGCTCACAACGTGCCACAAGTTGCTTCAGTTGCTAGATATAAAATTCCAAGACAAAATGTTAGCCCTGCTGGATTTTAAAACTGCTTTGGTCCCAATGCTCTATATTACCCTGTTGGTGCCTTTGAAAATGATAATGTTTATTTTGTGCCTTTAAATGTTAAAAGTGTTTAATTTTCATTTGTATGGGGGCAAAATGTTATGGTTCTAATATAAGCATATCTATATCTAAAAACTGGTTTAAAAAATGTGTCTAATTCCCAAGTTGACAAGGGGTGAAATGTTATGGTTGATATATTGTGTCAACTTGGGGAATCTAGAGGTTTAGCTGAGTGACTCAGGAGAAAGCTGGGGTGCTTACTTTATAAACATCCTGAGCATGTGGAAGAGGAGGGCATAGAGATTGTGTGGGAGGTTCACGCCTCCTGGGTGGGGGTAGGCTGTTTACAATATAAGAAAAGAGAAGAAGCTTCTTGCAGCCATTCCTCCCTCTTGCTGGTTGTTTTTGCTATGTGCTGCCGCCCTCTACCATATGTCACTCTTCCTCTAAAGCAACCAAGTATGGACTAAAATCTTCACAAACTGTAAGCTAAATAAACCTCTCCTTTCTTCATTTTGGGTGTTGGGTATTTTGTCTCAACAACAACAAAAAAATAACCAAGACAGATGGATTGTCTGAGACTTGTTTAATATGAAAGGATGGTCTGAGAGTTCCAGACATAAGACAAGTAGAATGGAATTCTCAGATGCCAGGAATGAAACTGTTTTCTCAGTAATACCAAGGTCTCAACATTAACTATAGGATCCAATATTTAACAGTTAATTAGTTTTGCTTTTTGCTGGCAAGAGCCCAAAAATATATTTACACATACGAATGTACACACTCACACATACACACACACGCACGCACGCACACATGTGAGTGCACCCAGCCCATCTAATTCTCTCATTATTTTCTAAGCCGTCTTCTTCTGGAGGTACAAGTCAGTGCCTGGTTGTGCTTATTCAGGTCTCAGGGGTATTTGTGGTACAGTCAGGTTTGTGAATGTACATTTCGATCATAAGAACAAATTTTTCAACTTCACGGATTCCATTTCCTTAGAACACTTCTAGTTTCTGCTCTAGCAGTACTTCCCTCTCCATTAGGCAGTGTGGTTCACTGTTGGGGCCCATTTGGGAGCAAACCAGATCTTTTGTTGAGTTCCTGTACTCCTACCTTCCTGATTACAGAATTCAAAGCAGAATGAGTGAATTAATAGCAAGTATTTAATCACTGCCGTGAGCGGGGAAGTGTAATGCTACGGCATGCTTACCACAGCACATAAGCTCTCCTTCCATCCTTTATCCTCCATTTTTGCAGGATGACTTCACAGTAGTGAGAATGGAAGGTGTACTTTACTCGTCAGTGAGTAAATCTTGTGAATGGGTGTTTTAAAGCTCGTGCTCAGTACCCTGTTCACTTAGAGAACTCTACCTTCAAAAGCTCTCTGAGAACACATGCTTGGAATTTGAAATTGTACTAAGTACTGTTTCCTCAAGTATCCTAGCTGAGACAAGTTCACACAAGCATAGATGACATTTAAATGTGGGCTGCTGTGCTCAATTTTTCCAATCAAAGAATTATCTGGCATCTGATTCTATGGTTCCTTGATGCAGGCAAATACTAAGACTGTTAGCAACAGAGGAATACAACTCTAGATTACCAAGACACTATGGAGATCATGTGTCCTTACTTGAACATGCAGAAGGTTCTGATGGACTCTCAGTGAATGAGGCACCCTTTGTCTTTTGGCACACAAAGGGTAGTCTGCATCTTCAGACCCATGAGGTTGCTGTAGGGCATACAGTGGAGTCAAAGCTGCCCACCTTGATGGTTAGGAAAGTTAGGGAGTTATTTCTCTCTCTTCCTTTAAATCAGCTATTTGATTAAGATTTTTGGTGGAAAGTCTACGTCTCAGACCTAGTGCACAGAGTAAGTTAAAGTTGAGGATTAATTCTTTCAAAAATAAATGCTTTCACTATGTTGGCATGATCCATTTAGTTCTTTTTGGGAAGAAAATGAAATGAGGAGAGATGGAAGTTATAGGAAGGGTTGGGAAATATAACAACTTACATAAATAATGAACTGTTAATGATGTAGGCTGATAGTATAATTTCTAGAAAATGTGAGTGAGAACTTCACATAAGGTAGTACCATAAGTAACCTGGATGTTTTATGGACAGAGAACCAGAAGAACCACTTTTTCTTTCTAAATTCCATGCATAGAAACCATGGCAAAGTGTCAGTGGCTAAATGGCCTGAGGTTGTCAGCCTTCAGAGAACAATTCCTGTTAAACAGGGTTTTTACCTGTCTTCCCTTTAGTAAATTAGTAACAGCTGATAAGGCTCCAGTCCATTGATTAATTTTAAAAGGAAAGGCAAAATAAAAGAGATAAGCATTTTCCTCTTGGATCCAAGGTTATTACCAGACACCACCCAGGCTATGCCATATTTTCCATATAAATAGGATGTCCAGATCCCTGTAATCTAATTCAAGACTATGAAGCCAATTATGGGCATTCCAACACATGAAATAACAAAATTATTAAATGCTTTGTTTTGAATATTAGTCTCACCTTTATATTTGTGCAAGGCATATTTCAAAGATGTATTTTTCAACAAAATTCCTGTTCTACAAATACCAGAGTAGAGAAGTTGAAATTTACATCATGCAAAAGAATTTATTGCTCTTTCCTTCACAATTATTTCCAAATTCATTATTTTTTAGTACTCAGCATAAAATGAAATCCACATTTTTATAAATCTCAAGAGCAAATTTTCCAGGTTCTAGTGCTTGTTACCACTATGCTTCATTCAACACTGTAAAATAGCAGACATGAAATACATTGTAAATGAATTATGGGTTTATTTCATATTTATCATGTTTTACCAAAAAATTCTTACTTTTTCAGCCATCGACCTTATTAATAATTTGCTTCAAGTAAAAATGAGAAAGCGCTATAGTGTGGATAAGACCCTCAGTCACCCTTGGCTGCAGGTAAAAATCAGTCATTGATTTTTCCCACTTTAGTGAGATCCCAAATACTTGCAAGATTTTGATATTAAATGTACAAATCTTTTGCCACTTTTTAAAAGTGTAATTATCCTAATTTCAACTTGTTTGCCAAAATGCATGTGACTTGGTAGGGTTTAATAAGTTCAGTATTGCTAAGCCTCTCTCTTTGTAACATGAAATCAAGCAGGACAACCACACAAACACACATGCGCTAAGAAAGTCAAGCATCACAACAGCACTCAGAGGACCAGAAAGGCTGATGTATGTGTAATCTTATAAAAGTCCAAGTAGATGGCCATCTGATCGTGCACTGTACTCCCTTGTAAGCGATAGTTTTAAATCCTAAGATAGTAAGTAAGCATAGATAGAAGTAAATGGCAGATATAAACTATATAGATATGTCTGTTTTAATAAATATTTGTTATTGTCACATTGAAATTTAACTCTGAAATACTGAACGGTTATTTCTCAGTATTAACTTTCAGAGGAATGTCAGCATACTTGGCTGCAGGCATTCACTGTTTGTTCTTTGATTCATGGCATTGTGTAGACCCTATATTATCAAAGGTTAAGCTGCTCAGATGGTTGTGGTGCTGGTGCTGTCTCACAAGGATGCATGAGGAATCATGCAGTACTGTTAGAGTGGAAGAAAAAAAAGGGTCATCCTAGATTGTGGGAGCTGACAACATACGGAACAGAGTGTTGGGTTATAGTAACATTTTGGAATTTCTTCCTCAGGACTATCAGACCTGGTTAGATTTACGAGAGCTGGAATGCAAAATTGGGGAACGCTACATCACCCATGAAAGTGATGACTCCAGGTGGGAGCAGTATGCAGGGGAGCAGGGACTACAGTACCCCACACACCTGATCAATCCAAGTGCTAGCCACAGTGACAGTCCTGAGACAGAAGAGAGGGAGATGAAAACCCTCAGCGAGCGTGTCAGCATCCTCTGAGTTCTAGCCCTTATAATCTGTCAAAACACTGTGGAATTAATAAATACATACGGTCAGGTTTAACATTTGCCTTGCAGAACTGCCATTATTTTCTGTCAGATGAGAACAAAGCTGTTAAACTGTTAGCACTGTTGATATATCTGAGTTGCCAAGACAGATCAACAGATGCATTTGTATTTTGTGTGACCAACTGTGTTGTATTAACAAAAGTTCCCTGAAACACTAAACTTGTTATTGTGAATGATTCATGTTATATTTAATGCATTAAACCATCTCCACTGTGCCTTTGCAAATCAGTGTTTTTCTTACAGGAGCCTCATTTTGGTAAGAAACAGAACCTGTCCATGAAATAGTTCTGTTCTGTATGTCTCAGTGGTATTATCATAGTAATTCAAACTCTTGAAGAGTAGATTACCAGTGTTCTATGAACAACTCGAAGCTCACATGGAAAAATATGAAAGATGAGGGAGAAAGTACACAAAATTTTAAGGCAGTAATGCCTGAAAGAGGTTTTACTGTATGCTTTCAAATCCTCTGCCTGCCTGGTGTGCCTCAGTATATTTAAAGTGAAGTGAGTGCATCTTGGCACACAGGGCCTACTGCTCTTGCTCCTAAATGCCTTAGAAATGTAAACTGCTATAAATGACTGATATATCTCCCTCTTTCTTACCACATCTTGCTTTACTATGGAGAACCAGCAGTTAAGCAACCTTTTGCTTTTTGTGTATTTTTCAATATTAACAAATAAATATTCTTGTCAAAATACGTATCCATTTGATTGAATTATTGTTATTTATAATCTATTTTTGGTTTTCTTTTGGGGGGAAGTAGGGGAATACCAGGACTCGAACACAAGATCTCACATTTGCAAGGCAGGTGCTTCACCACTGTTTTAGTGCTTTTCAATCCGGTTGGGTATAGAGATATCAGATAAAAAAGCGGAAAAGAGACTCACGGTGTGGAAGTGCTCCTGGTCTATTCTGGAGTGCTAAAAGTGTGTCATAAAGTGAAGTGAAACCTTTCTGTCTTGCACATTATCTAGCTGCCAATTGAAAAGAAAGCTTCCAACAGGAAAATTAACCAAATCCAAACAGTAACTAACTGCCCTGACCAGGAATATCGCCTTTGCAATCTCCATGTATCTTCCTGATTCACTCAGTATAAGCCAGAGATCTGTTATTGCCACTTTTCAAAAGTGTAATTATCCTAATTTCAACTTGTTTGGCAAAATGCATGTGACTTCTTAGACTTTAATAAGTTTAGTATTGCTAAACCTCTGTCTTTGTAATATGAAGTCAAGCAGGGCAGCCACACAAGCACACACGTATGTTAAGAAAGTCAAGCATCACTTTCTCTTTGTATGAAGTTTGAAGTTTCTCTTTATATGATCTAAACAAGATGGTCTTGAGGCAAACATACAAAAACCTCAAAGACTTAAAATAATCTCTAAAAAAGAAGGTTACCTCAGATGAGGTTCTTTAGCCTGCAAAAGGGAAAGATAACTCTGGGCCTCACAGGTGTGTGGAGTAGATAACATGGGCTGCTTTCCTTCCCAGCAGAATGGCGGTGGTATTCTATTTAACCAAGAAAATTGCAATGAATATTTGGAAGAATACTGTAGGTGTTGGGAGATATTTGAATATAAAGGTAAGTGTGCTGTACTCTATCTCAACATGGCGGCATTGGGGGTTAGGCTGATCCTTTCCTGTGGTTAGCCTCTGTATTATTACTGAATTTTATGCAAATTGGCCTGAAAATTTCCAAGTTCCTCAATCTACCAGTTTTCTATAGGGATTGGATGTCTGTGTATGTGTTCCTATTCAAGTAATTATGCATATAGAAGCATACATCAAATTGACAGCATGGAATATTTTAATGAGTAAGACAAAGACTGGTAACATAAATTTCACCTCTCTTATGTCAAGAATGTAAGTAAGCAATTTTTGGAGGAAGGAAAAGAAATAAAGATTATAAAACCCTTCTCCCTTTGTAGGCACTTACTATAAATTACAGTGATTTAAATTACAATGATTTATAATAAATTCATATGCCTACTTTTTATCAGCTGCAATATAAAATGCAATCAATATCTTCTTGTTTATGTTGAGATTTTAAAAGGTACTCTGTAAAAGTGCACAAGTATCAATTATTTATGCAGCAAAAATGTGTTGAACTTCTGTTCTGCATAGCTGTTTGTTGGACTCTAAATTTGAGTGTGAATTAGACATGTACCCAGTTGAAAAGAGCTTCTTGACTATTAAAATAAAACAAATAATTGATGGTTCACCCAACAAAAACTGATGGTTCTTACAGGAAATATACATAAATGCATGAAGCATCATGCAGATCAGTTGATAATGGAAGGAGGAAACAACAGGGCAGTGTTTGCACAGGCCTTGGAAAAGCAGTAGGTACACACTGAGAAGGAGAAAACAGCATCAACAAAGACATAAAGAGGGAAAGAGTACAGTTTCATAGGCAAAAGTAGTTTCTTATGGCAGGATGACAAAAGTAAGAAAGAAAACGGAAGAGGTACCTTCAATGGAGATGGGAATTGCATAGGTCCAGAGGCTCTCGTCTGTTGATCTAAGGATCTAATTGGTTCCTTATGGGTCTCAAGAAATATTCAGATATTCTGAATTGAAAGGTAAGCACCATTGATGAATTCACTCTTCCAGCAACATGGAGACTTGATGAAAGCCAAGGGAAGGTGCAATGCCTCAAGATGCCTCCCCCTAGGTGTAAGCTACTATAATAACATGTATGGGAGAAAGAGGGCCTGAACGGAAGCAGTAGCAAATGGGAAGGCTGGTGAAGGGTACACATAAAAGATGCTGGTAGATGGGATCAGTGGGACTTTTCTGCTGTTTGAATGTGGAATTTAAGCATTCAGAAAGAATGCTAGGCTTTCGTTCGAATGATTGATGAAAATGATTAATCTGAAGTTAGACATTGAGGAAGGGTAAGTTCACATCTCAACATATGGATATAAAATTCCTATAGAACAACAAATTTGAGATATCCTTAAGATAATTAAACATGCATCTGGAGTTTGAAGCAGAATTCTGAAGCTAAATGTTCAGATTTAAAGGATAACAGTTCATGGTATGTTGAGAATGATTCCTATTCCTGGGGAGAAATGCATATATGAAGAAGGAAATGACCTTACACCACAAATTTGAGAAATATCTATGTGGAATAATGAGTCATCAGAGGAAAATTGAATAGGAATGTTCAGAAATGCAATCAAATAGAATAACATTATGAGTCTCAAGAGAAGACATACACAGGAAGCTAGGGCAGGAGGATCACAAGTTCAAGGCCAACCTGGACTACATAGCCAGTTCAAAGTTGGCCCAGAGTCTTGATGCAAAAAATTTTCATTAGAATTTTTAAATTAAACTTAATTTTAATGAAAAATTTTAAAACTAGTTTTAATTTAAGTTTTAATTTAAAAAGTGCTTATTTAAATTTTCAAGAATGTAATAGATATCAGTAGAAAATGTAGTAGAGATATAATGGCTTCAGCATTTTAAAGGCAACTTTACCAACCTTTCCTGCAGTTTGTAATGAGCAGGACTCTGTCTTCTTGCCGTACCCAAGTGGCCATGTCACAATGCCAATGATATTGACACAGTCTGTTATGCAACATCACCAAGAATGGGATAGAGAAAGTAATTGCCAATATCCAGAAAAATACAGGCCTCTAAAAGCCATGCTACTTTCTTCTATCCAGAGTATCAGTGATATCACAAAGACTTTGATTTCAATGAATCTACACTTAGCTTTATGCTATCATCATTATTAAAAGTGTGCAAGGGTTACATCAGTGGTGTATGATAGATTAAATCACATTGACAAGTTAATAATTTACATTTAATACAATTCAGGGCAACATTTTTTGATACCAAAAAAAAAATTGTATTTTCTAAGGCTGGGTATGTAGCTCAGTGATCAAATGCTCACCTATCATGTGCAAAGGCTCGGGTTCAATGTTTGTCATGGAAAGAGACAGAAAAAGAGAGAGAAGGGAAGGAAGAAAGGGAGGGAGGAAGGAGGGAAAGAAGGAAGGAAGGTTGGTTTTAACATATCATTCTATCAAAAGAGAAATGCAAAGGCTCATTTTAGGAAATGTCATCATTGAACATGTCATCTGTCATTGTCACAGAGGAAGTATCCCTCAAGCAGTGACTCTGGCCCACTGGTGATGTCATAAAAATGGATGGTCCCTTTGTGACCTATATGATCAGAGCAACCATCCTTGATTTTAGCCTGAGTTGGAATGCAGTGCTAGAGAAATATTTTGATTACTACTACTTTGTTATATACATTAACCCTAAAGAAAAAAAAAAGATCTTTGGGTTCTGTAAACACCACTTGGCTGGCGATACCTTGAGAACACACAGCCAGCCACTGTACTGAATGTGCATAAGTACTTCAACGAAGGCCAGTTGTGCTGTATCTTTTCATGCATCATCCAGGTGAAATTAAATTTGACCACTTTTATTGCACAGTTACTGTGCATAAACTGTTTCAACTCATCTTAAAGAACAAAACACCGGCTCATCTGAGGATACTAAGACCCATGTAGAAGGACTTGCTGCCTTTGGCTGTCTGAAGGGAACAAACTCCCTTATCTCTGGAGCTGTCATGTTGCCTGAAGCATGGTTCTCTCCATCACATTTCCTTGATGTGAACTCGTGCATATCTGCTCACCGATTTACCTCTGGTTGGCCCCGTCTCTTGTACTTTAGTTGTTGTTCTTGTTCTTGTTGTGCTGCTTCTCTTTAACAGTCTCTTTATGCTGGAGGCATAATTTTAGCATAGCATTTTAATTTCTCTTTTGGATGTTTATTACCTGTTTTAGTTTTTCCTTAAAGATTTCACTAGAGATTAGCAAGTGCATCTTTACTCATTGCATTTTCTTCAAATTAGCACTGATTTAATTCCAGTGAAATATACAAACTTTGTTCAATTATAGCTCAATTCCCTCCACCCTCCTTTGTGTTACTGTTATACTTAATACTGCTTTATGTGTCAACCCATTAATATTTATGCAATCCTTCCTTAAATCAGGTAAGAGGAGAAAAAAAAAATATATATATATATATATTGTCTTTTACATTTATCAATTTTTTTCATCATTCATTTTCTCATGTAAATTCAGAGTATTATCTAGTATCATTTCTATTCTGTTTGAGTGATTTGCTGTAATGTTTCTTTAAGGCAATTATGCTTAAACGTGTACACAGTCTCTGTACATCTGAGAATGTCTCTATTTCACCTTCATATTTGAAGGCAAGTTTGGCTGCATATAGAAATCTCAAAGATATATTTTTTTCTCTCACTAGTTTGAATTGTCTCTGATAAAAAATGACCTTAAATCTTATTGTAGTTTCTTTGTATGGATAAATTGTTTTGGTGCTTTCCATATTTTGTCTTATAGCAGTATGACTATGATGTTTCTAATTGTAGAATGTCTACAGTTTGCCTAATTGAGATTGTTGGGGTCCTTGAATATAGACATAAATATTTTTAATTCATTTCGGTAAAATGAGGACTATTGTTTCTTAAAACATTTTTTTGCCCACTTGATGTCGTCTTCTCTATCCAGGATTCAAATTGCATAAAATTTGGTATGCTTTGGTCGGTACCAGAGATTTCCGGATCTGTTTCTTTTTCTTCATTTTTCTTTCTGCTCTTCAGAAGACAAAATCTATATTGATCTATATTCAGTTTCACTGGTTCTTTATTTTGCTGATCAAATTTTGCCATTGAGACTTTTGAGTAAATTTTTAACTGTAATTATTTTGACTGGGAGATTATTTTATTATCCTTATCTTTAAAAAATACATTTTCTATAGAATGATTTGCTGTCACATTATTTTATTTCTTTGAATACTTTACTTTCTTTTTTATTTCTTCAGATAGAGTACTGTGAGGTCTTTAAACATATGTATAATAGTTGTTTTAAGGTCTTTGCTAAACACAATGTTTAACCCTTTTCAGCAATCTTCTACACAATTCTAGAAAATTTCTATGGACAGCCTCTTCCCTCCATTGCATATAGCACATTTTGTTATTTCTTGTAATATCTTACAGGCTTTTATCTATGAAGATTGGATATTTTAATAAGGTATTATAGCAATTCTGTATAGTGACTCCTCTTCCACAGAGACTGTTTTTGTTTGTTCAATAACTTTCCAATGTCATTTCTCTGTCTCCCCTTTTCTGTATAGCTGATGTTTCTACCTAGATTTATGTGGAGTTTTTGGCCTTTTTTGTTTTCATTTTAAGGTTCTCGGGGCCCCTTTTAAGCAGCAGGGCTTCATAGTCACAAACTGATAGTTTAGATACTGTGTTTGAGAACCTTGACCCAGAAACAAAGGTTTCCAATATTTTCTAACATATATCAGGGTGGGTTGAATTGAAGCAGTTAATGAAATTTTCCTGGTTCCTTTTGCTTTCTGTGTTTAAAAACCTTTACATTCAGCCAGGGCAGAGCAAACATCTAAGACCTTCCTTACTCTCTTCTGAATGTATATGCAATATGCACAGTGTACATACCTGTAACTTTTCAGCCACCAAGGATATTTGTGGAAACGTTCTATGTCTCTATAAAATATCTCACTGTTCTACCAGTCCGTTTATTACTCCAAACCCTACTATAAGTCAGAGTAGCTACAGCACTGGCTTTCCATGACTGTTTGCTGCCAATATTGGTAAAGTCAGCCTCCTCCACCAGGAAGTAGGTTTTCCAGCTGCCCCTGCAATGGAACCACCTCACCATGGAGCAAAGGATAGAGCAGACGAGAGTAGGCCAAAGCCCACAGATTAGCATTGCTCTTACCTAGCTTTAGTAATTTTCCGTGAATAAATGCTTCTGAATTTGCTGTCTGTCCTTGGCCAACTTCCAAGTCCTAATGTGACTATTCAGTATGATTTTTGCCAGTTACACAATTGCTTTTTGGGAAAGGATTTGCCCAGTTCCTAATGCTACTATTCTAGAAGTCACTAGATATAATACTCGAATCACTTAGGAATATCAATACAAGATTAAACAAAACTTACCTGTTATGTGGTTATAAATAAAAAGCTAGAAATTAAAACACACTATATTTCAAGTTTTATCATTTCTTCAATTTTCTGATTATGAGCTACTAAATTATTGAGTGGTTAAACATTAATTCTTGTTTTGAGATGGAAACATTTAATTTAAAAATTATACTTAATTCATTTCTTCTTTTGGGGGCTCTGAAAATCTGCATACTATAACTCCCTTTACCTACTGCAGTAAAGGAATTACCCATCTCCATAACAAAATACAGGGGACGATATGGCCCAGAAAACCTCAGACCCTTAGAGCTAATCTCAGCTAACAGCAGCATGCTGCTCGAGGAGAATCTGCCAAACTGCTTTTCCTTATATAAAACAATTGGCACCAGGGATAACTACTTCGCATAACTTCCTCAGCATTTTGTGTTGCCTTTCTTCTCTGTCACTCTGGTTTGTGATGGTTTTCTTCTCAGTTCAAATGTCTTGCAGGGCTGGTGAAAAGACTAGGGTTTTTTGGTTTCTGTTTTTCTTTTTTAATATAAGTAACCTGATTTTTCCTGATTCTTTCTTATATTCTTAAAGGAACCATCTACCACCATAACCCCAATTGCCGTTGCTGTTCATGGTGCCTACTGACAAACTAGTATAGCAGCTCACTTGCCCACTCTAATCAAATAAAATAGAACAATACACACAAATCAATTCATATCCTATGCTTCTATCAAATACCTAATTTCTATCTTTTCTTGTTCTATCATATTTCTCACATAATTTTCCTTTGATTCCTGTGTTCATATCTACAGAATAAAGTTCTCATTTTTATCACCAGTGAATCTCTTCACAAAGTCACCAGTGACTTTGAATTGAAAATTGGTAGATTTTCTCCATATAGTGAAGAGTGCAAAAACCAAATGTAAGATAGAAAACGTTGAATTCTTGGTGCTCATGAAAGCACTGCAATCTCTCAGGTCTTTTTAGAGGTATTGTAACACTTGAAGTGGAGCAAGGCACATAAAATTCTAAGAATATATTTGACCAAGAGCACTGTAAAACCTTCAATAGGTAATGTTTATTATTATATAATCATACAACAAATAAATTTGATCAGTTTCTATGTGCTGAGATACAATAGATGAAAATATAGATATGGTTACTACCCTGTGACATTCTTTCCCTGATGATCTATCCCATCTGATTTGATGGGGTACCAGGTAAGGTATCAACTTCAACCTGGAGAGGCAGGGGTATGTCCTAACTCCAGCCATGAATGACTGTCGCTAAACTCCTATACAGTCTGAGTATTAATTTCAGGAGTAGAATGGAAATGATAGCATTAGAGTGCAGCTAGAATAATTAAGTGGACAGGTATTAATCTTACCCATACTATTGGCTTGTACCATAGCTCAACAAATATTGTTTGTCCTCACCCTACACTGTGCGTATCTCCCAAGATTTTCTCATTCATTATTTCAATACTGTCTGCTTCTTATATGATTCATTAATCTTAAATATTGCCTTCACTTACTACTCCCAAATCCATATTGACCAAAAATCCAAAATCCAAATTTTATATAATTTACATTGTTTAATGATAAAATCGAAATTTTATTTAATCCAGGCACATTCTTCCATGAATTTACAGAATATTTTTATATGGATACCCAGTCATGCCTTTAAATTCAATACATCTCAAGTCAGCTCAGTCAGAGTCCTCAAATCAGTTGCAGTGTAGACTTCTCAGTAGAATCATTTCGCTCTGGATTTTCTCTCTGCAGTACAGTTGTGTTCATCTGTTTTTCTATTCCTAAGCAAAATGACTTGAAACAGGAAAGATTTATTTCGGCTCATGGTTTTAGAGATTTCCGTCCATGGTCACTTGGAATCCTGGCTTGTGTTGAGGCTGAACATCATGGTGGGGAGTAGGTGCTGGAGCAAAGTTGCTCATCTCATGGGTACCAAGGAGGGGAGTGAAGGGAAAAGCTATGCTGTTCAATGTTACGACCCAGCTTTTCCTTCTAGGACCCTTTTCCTTAAGTTTGCACTACCTTCCAACAGCACCACCAGCTAGGTTCTGAGCGTTTAGAAGTCTTTACAAGACACTCCAGATTCACCCTGTCCCCAAAAGTTCCACAACCATGTCACAATGCAAAAAGCATTCAGCCCACCCGCAATAATCCTCATATTTCAACAGTTTTAGCATGTCTCAAAAGTACAACTCCAAAGGTTCCTTTGAGACTCTTATGGCAACCCTTAGCTGTGAGACCCAGTAAATATCAAAACAAGTTATACACTTCAAACATAGAATGGTCAGAAAGGCCCATGGCAAGCATTCTGATTTTAAAAGGGAGAAATAGGAGAATACCAAGAAAGACTTGGACCAAAACAAAGCCAAAATCTAGCAGGGCATACACTAAATCTTGTAGTTCCATATTCCACTTATGGAAAACAGATTGGTGTGATCTGATCTCCAAAGGGGAGCCTTGCCCCTACGACAATGCCACCTATGGCCCATATGGCCATTCTCGTGGGATGGCTCAGCTCACTGCCCAAAGCTTTTCTCAGCATACCTTTTCCATTCCTGGCATCTCTAACTCACTTGCGTCTCCATTCAAGCTTTGATTTCACTCTCATAGCATCATGTCTCCCAAAGGGGAGACATTTGACCTTGCCATATACTGACTATCCTTCGAGGTCTTCCACTGGAATCTCTGTGGAAGCCTCCATGAACTGCTCATGCCTGAGGACTCAGCATCATATGGAGGACTTCTTCTACCTGCTTACACAGTAGTTAGTTCTGCTTTGAGCATAGCTGTAGAGCTGCCCTCTGAGTGCCTGGATGGCTGAGCACAGTGAAGTGAATCTTCAGGAAACAACTTCCTAGGCAGTCCTATTTAAGCAGGGTGCCCTGGGCTCTCTTCCCAAAGCAAGGTCTTTCATATGAGTTTGCACATTTACACCAGTGAGCCTGTGCTGGGTGGGACCTAGCTAATTGCTGAGATGCCTCAAGATGTCTTTTCTATTATATTGGTGTAAATAACTTAGGCTTCTTTGTAATGGTGATAATCTCTTTAGCATACACATACACTACTTTTTTGGGCAAATTCTAAATTTTTCCAACTTTTCTACCTGGGTGTGGTGGTGCATGCCTGTAATCCCAGCACTTGGGAGACTGAGGCAGAAGGATTATTGTGAGTTTGAGACCAGCCTGGCCTACAAAGTGAACTCAAGGCCAGCCTGAACTGCATAGTGAGACTGTCTCAAAAAGAGGAAAAAAATTCTGATCTGTTTGTTTTCTTCTAATTTCACTATAAGGAAGCAGCCAGCAAAACCCATGCCACCACCTGAATGCTGTGCTTCCTTGAAATTCTGTCAGATAAACTAGTCTATTACCTTTAAATTTATCCTGGTGCAATTTCAGGTCATGGGCAATATGTCGACAAGTTCTTTGCTAGACTGCAATTCACCTCTAGTCCACTTTCCAAAAGTCTTCATTCCTATCTGAAACCTTATGAGCACAGTCTTTACTGTTCTCATTTCCATCAGCATTGTGGTCTTACGAATTCACAACAGAATAGTCCATTAAGCTCCACTCAGAGCATGCTGGGAATTCTCTAGTGTGCATCTCCAGACCCTTACAAGCAACTCTTGTAAGCCAGTTCCAAAAGCTTTTAAGCCACATTGTTAGATATTTGTCAGAGCAAACACTCCAGTTTTAATACCAGTTTTCTTTGTTAATCAGCCTTTTCTCCCTGTAACAAAATACCTGAGAAAAGCAAATTAAAAGAGAAAAAATGTTTTAGTTACTTTTCTCATTGTTGGGACAAAATATCAGATGCAAGTTAAAGGAGGAAAGGTTTACTTCAGCTCAGAGTTTGTAGAGGTTTCAGTCCATCATTGGCTGGCTCCAAGGCAGGGAAGGCACATGGCAGAATAGCATAGCAGAGGACAAAGGCACAAGAGAAACCATTTAGCAAGGTAGGTAGGAAGCAATAGCAGTCTGCCTTCCTTCATTTTGTTCCGTTCTATGTCAGCCAGACTACAAGCCTAGTGATTGGTGCCACCCACACCCACTTTTGGACACCCAAAATGGGCCTTCCATTATCCACATCCAGAACCATGCCAATTCACTTTAGTAATCACACAGCCTTAATCCCAGTATCACGCCCCCTAGATCCAACTAATTCTGAAAAGCCTCACTATGGAGTGCATGAGGCTTTGGGGGGACATCTAGATACAAACCATAACAGAAGGTTTGTATAAGCTCATGGTCTCAGAGGCTTTCATTCATGATCATCTAGCTCCATTGCCTGTGATGAAGGAGAAACCTTGGGGTAGAATTACAATGTGGAGAAAATCTGTTCATCTTGTGGCTGCCAGCGAGCATTGAGAGAGAGAGTGAAGACGGGGTTGGGGGAAAGATGCTCTTCCATGCATGCCTCTGTGACCTGCTTCCTACAACGAGGCACATGTCCACTCAGATTTTGGGTCCACCAGTGGATTGATCTGAGCATTGCAGAATTATTGAACAAACATTTGACATGAGTTCTAGCAGATATTGCAGAATCAAACTGTAACAGTATCCTGTACTCCATTTACAGGTTTATTTTTCCCTAAATTACTTTCATCATTATACTTACATGTTCTGACATCTTCAAAGACTCTGCTTACAGTTGTCTCCAAGATGAAGTTAACTCTTTAACTTCTACAGAAGTTTTTGGGCCCAAAAATGAACAAATTTCTGTGTTAGATTTCTGTTACTATAAAAATACATGCATTAGATGATCAATTTATGAAAGGAAAATATTTATTTTGGCTTTCGTCTTTGAAGGTTGAGTCCATGGTTGGTTTGACCCATTGGTTTTAGGTCTGTGGTTAGGTAACACATGATGGTGATAGCACATGAAAGAGTAGAATCATTCTCCTCATGGGCAGGGAACAAAGATATAGAGGGAGGGTAAGATTTTGGGGTTCCACAGGGCCCTTCAATGGCAGCCTCTAGTGACACAAAGACATCTTAGTATGATCTACCACCTCCTGTTAGTACCATGGTGTATGCAAGAAATCTTTAACAAATGGTCTTTAAGACACACTCATCTGAGCTATATTGAGTACTATTTATATTAACAAGCTTTCTCATTGCTGGGACAAAGATAACCGACATGCACAACTTACAGAAATAGAGACTTATTCTGGCTCACAGTTTCAGACGTTCCAGTTCATGGTAATCCAGCTCCAAGGCAGAGCACCATAGCAGAAGGATACAGCGGAGGAAAGCTATTCATCTCACGGCAGACAGGAATCAGTGTAGGCATGAAAGCCTGAGAAGGAAAGGGGCTAGAGACAGAGTATTTTCATCAAAGGTGCCTCGTCACTGAGGTACTTCCTGGAGCTGGGCCCCACCTCTGAATAGCCCATGTAGCTATGAGCTCACTAATTAATTAATCCACTTTTAAAGTTAGTGTTCTCATAATCCAATCACATTTCTACATTCCCACCTGTGAACCTTGTTGTATTGGGGATTGTCTTGGTTACTTTTCTCTTGTTGCTGAGACAAAATACCCAACACCCAAAATGAAGAAAGGAAAGGTTTATTCAGCTTACAATTTGTGGAGGTTTCAGTCCATACTTGGCTGCTTCAGAGGCAGAGTGGCACATGGCAAATGGCAAACTGTTCAGGGCAGCAAACAACCAGAAAACGTGTGGAACTGCAGACAAGCAGCCTCTTTCTCTCCACTACCTTGTAAACAGCCTGCCCCCACCCAGGGGGCATGTAGCTCTCACACAGTCTCCATGCCCTCCTCTTCCACAGGCTCAGGATGTATACAAAATAAGCACCCTGGCTTCCGGCTGAATCACATAGTTAAACCTTTTAAACTTCCCAAATTAACACAATAAACAACATCCCAGAAGGGTAAGGACATGTCCTGTTCACCGCAGGATCTATAACGGCTGAGTTACTCAGCCAAACCTCCAGACTCCCCAAGTTGACACAATGTATCAACCGTAACACTCCACCCCTTGTCAGCTTGGCAATTATACACACTTCCTTTAACCAGTTTCTATATACAAAGCCATTATATATTAGAAACATAACATTTTACCCCCATACAAATGAAGATTAAACACTTCCAACATTTGAAGGCACAAAATAAACATTACTATTCCAAAAGGCACCAACAGGACAATATAGAGCACTGGGACCAAAGCAGTTCCAAAATCCAGCAGGGTAACATTCTGTTCTGTAATTGCACATCCAGCATCTGAAGCAAGTTGTAGCACGTTGTGAGCTCCAAAGGGCTTCCATGAGTCCACCCCTATGGCACTTCTGGTGGTTACAGCCTCCATGGCTTCTCTCTTATGCCTGCTTTGCTCCCTCCTTGCAGCTTTCCTCAGCTGATCCACAATCCTGGCTTTTCTAAACTTCTGAGAACTCCCATGCGCCTTCTGCTTCACACTCACAGCCTCACAAATTGCCCTCTCAAGGGCACACGGCCTGGCCTCCCAGGCCTTCTGAAATCTGGGTGGAAGCCTCTTTAACCTCAGAACTCTTGCATTTTTTTTTGCACCTAAAGCCAGGGCCACGTGGATGATGCTAAGGTCGACTGCCACCTGGAGCAGTAGCCAAACTTCCCTCTCTCTTGGCCATAGCAGTTGAGTGCCTGGATCGCTGGGCACACTGAATCCAATGCTGAGGAACCAATTCTCTATGCTGCCTCCATTCTGGAACCTGCTGTGGCCGCTGCCACCATTCTGGAATGTGGCACTCTTTGGCTTCCTTCTCAAGGCAAGGTCTTTCACCTTTGTAGTTTTGAGGCTGCAAAGGGTGGAGACTTGCTGCTTGTGATGCCCTCAGGCCATCCTTTCCATTCTCTTGCTCCTTCTTAGCAATAGAGATCTCCTCAGCCTTATCTTTGCAATCCACAGCTTTACTGGAGCTTCCTTTCTGGCCAAACTCACAATATTTTACATCATCCTGCTGGGCTCTTTACTCTTGATTGTCCATATAAATCTGGCTAAAAGCCCCCAACAATAGCCATGCCACTGCCCCAACATTCGACTTCCTTCAAATTTCTTTTGCCAGATTAATCAGTTCACTGCCACCCTTAATCTCAGTCTTAGGGAAAGTCTCTGGACATGAGCAAAATGCAGATAAACTTTCTGCCAAGCCATAACATACATCATCTGGAGTCCAACAACCAATGCAGTCCTTCCCAACAGAAACCTCCCCAGCCTGTTCTTTACTGGCAGGATTTCTATCAGCCTTCTGGTCTTCCGAGCTCTGACCAGACATCTCCAAACCTTTCCAAACTCTTCCTACAAGTAATTTCCAAAGGCTCTTGAACCACATAGTCAGGTATAGTCACAGCAACGACTCCACTCCACTGGTACCAAATTCTGTCTTGGTTACTTTTCTCTTGTTGCTGAGACAAAATACCCAACACCCAAAATGAAGAAAGGAAAGGTTTATTTAGCTTACAATTTATGGAGGTTTCAGTCCATACTTGGCTGCTTCAGAGGCAGAGTGGCACATGGCAGAGGGCACACTTTTCAGGGCAGCAAACAACCAGAAAATGTGTGGAATTGCAGACAAGCAGCCTCTTTCTCTCCTCTACCTTGTAAACAGCCTGCCCCCACCCAGGGAGCATGTAGCTCTCACACAGTCTCCATGCCATCCTCTTCCACAGGCTCAGGATGTATACAAAGTAATCATCCTGCCTTCCTGCTGAATCACATAGTTAACCTTTTAAACTTCCCAAATTAACACAATAAACAACATCCCAGAAGGGTAAGGGCATGTCCTTTTCACCCCAATATCTACAACTGCTGAGTTACTCAGCCAAACCTCCAGACTCCCCAAGTTGACACAATGTATCAACCGTAACAGGGATCAAGCTGTCAATGTATGAGCTTTGGGAGACCATTTCTTCATACTTAAACCACAACAGTATGTCAGTAGAACTCTAGAACACAGATAGGAATGCAAAGGCTTAGAAATACTTTCTACTACTTTGAAGTTACTTTCTTACTTCTCTATTAAAACAACAAGCTGGACAAGATGAATTCTTACACATCTTCTAATCCATAAATTTTGTGAAGCTCTGGTTTAGTTTGAAAGTCAACAGATTGTAAATGATGTGCACTTTTTGTGACTCACATTTTTAATACACTTATCTGTCTTTAATCAATGCATGAAAAATACTGCAAATTATGGGCCACGACGTGATTCTTTCCTTATGCATACATTGTAAAAGGATTAAATCACACTTATTTATATAGAGATTATTTTACCAACTTATCTTTCTGTGTGTCCAAAAGTACTAAAGTCTATGATGTTACAGATTTTGAAATATGCTGTACATTAGTATTAACTGTGATCACCATGAAAAGCAACTGGTCATCAGTGCCTCCTCCTTCAGTTTCACTAACACTTGGTCTTATTTGGTCAGTATATCTCTTTTCCCCACATTTAACCCCACCCTCAGCAACTGGTGCTCACTTTATATTCCCTGTTGCTATCAAAAGTACTTTTTTGGATGCCACATATAGGTAAAGTCATAGAGTGTTTGTTTTTCTATGCTTGTATTGTTTGACTTAGCATAATGTCTTTCAGATTCATCCTTTTTGTCATGAATGACATAGGTTTTCTCTTTCTTTGGAGAGTTAGTGCTACACAGTAATATCTGTGTTTTAATAGTATTAATATTAATAATGGTATTATACATTCACAAAGTAAAGTACTGTTGTGCATTTTCTTTATTCAGTCACTGGTTGATGACTTCTTAGTTTGCTTCTGCCTCTTTGCTATTATAAATACTTCTCAGATGAATGTGATAGTACAATAAATTCTTCAAATTATTAATTTCTAGATATACACTAAGAAGTTAGATTAATGATCACGTTGACAATTCTTTGTCTTTTCTAATTAACTAGGACAGAGATTTTTTTTTCCAAGTTTTACCAATTTTATTTTCTTTTATAATTGAACACAACAAATTGAGTGCCATGAGGATCTTGTTTGTCACAGCTCTTGATTTTCAGCCTTATTTAGGATGTTTTCTTTTTCTCATCATCTTACAAACAGAGGGCAAAAATACAATAGGTATTACAGTGACTACACACATTTTTCTACAGAGTGACCCTGCTGAAACTGAACTTTTCACTTAAAGACACCGCTGCCATGAAACAGCTTGAGATGCTATATTTGGCAAATAATGGGCAATTACAAGGGCCAATTTAGGAACAATACACAAATATGTAAAGTACCTAATGTAATTAATACAGTGAATAATGTTAGGGCTGGAAGGAAATGCAGAGATCATCTAATTTGAACTTAATTCCTTGGTAAGAGAACGAGGCACAGGCTTGGCCAAAATCCCTTCTCGTAGGTGCCACAGCAAGAACTAGAGTCAGGGGCCTAACATTCCAGGTCAACTGTTCCTTATGTTGCAGAATATTCATAATTAAGAAGTTTTTATTTAGAATTCTCTTGCAGTAAATCTTTATTAGAAGAATTAAAATGTTCAAATTTTGATATTCTTTCCTCATTCAAGGTCCTTTAAATAAGACAAGCTTTAAATGCACAACAAGGAAATGGCAAGTTTAAAGTGGCTACAAATCAAGATCTGATCATAGTACATTTCTCTAGTCCTCGCTGATTTCATCAGCAATTGTTAGGTTATTTGTCACCAATCTTTCAGACTTGTACAGAAAAGTGGGGTAACATCTCAAAGTGTAGAGCTGATAAAAAGCCAAAGCAGGGTCATTTGAGCACTTTGCCTTTATCGCTACTACAACCACCATGAATTCAGTTTGTCTCAAAGGAGACTTTACTTTGAATGCTCACATGCACAGCAGTCTCAGTGAAAATACGAGGCACTTTCGACTTATTCCTTCAATGTGGTTAGCAAGAATGTAAGGTAGTAAAGCCAAAGCTAACACAGGGGAAACTTCACTGACAGATTACCTAAACATCAGTTCATAATGCAAAGGGGAATCTGCAATATGCCCTGTGTGATATATTTAAGGCACAAAACTTTTCCAGATTTGAAGTGGCTGCTTACAATAGGGCTTAAGAAGGAGACTAATAAAAGACATTTGGAAAAATGTCAAATTGCAAGGAATATTAACTCATATTTGTTTTTATTTTAAGATAACTGCCACATGGACTATGGAGAAGAAAAAAGGTGTTAGAATGGAACTCGGTAAGTGTCTACATGATGAACAATGTTCCTATACACTATAGTTAGGGCATTATCAGCATAACAGGAATTGGGATTATTTAAAAATACGTAGAATTTATTTAATCTGTGCTTTAGAAATAACTGTATATAGTGTTGTAAAATGAAAAGAATTCAAAAGATTACTAAATATACACTTGTGCATTAGAATTCAGAAAAAGTTGCATTCTGTAAAATCAGCTGTATTAAAAATTACACAAATCAAAAACAAAATGCGTATTATGTAAAAAGGACACTGTAAACTCTGCTTGCTGCATTAAATCTACAGATTAATCCATGACACTTTCTTTTCATTATCATTTAGACAGAAGCATGCAAACAGTCTTACAATCTACTTAAATGTTTTCCCCAAATCCACTAAAACTATATTCCCCATTCCAGGAACTAAGCAGGTAGTCGGGAAGCTGCTTCCTCCTCTGCATCAGGTCGGTTTGCACTAATTTCTGCAAGTGTTCTGCCAAACCATGCCAATTCATCATTTCGAGGAATGGCAATCTGCTCTCCCACGTCATATACAACAATCTGTCCTTCAGAATCACCCACGGCGATCTCTCTTCCAGAATGGGTCCATCTTACACCATTAAGAGCAGGATTACCCTCCACAGAAATGCTGGCAGTTGGTACCTCTGTGTCATTGGTGAGATTCCATAAATCCAGTCTTCCCATGCCATCTCCGCAGGCAAACAGGGATGGGTGGGTGAGTGACCACATCACATCATAAACATAGTCCAAATTATCTTCAAATGAATACAGAGCCTTGTTATTCTTAGTTGTCCAAAGTTTTACTGTCCAGTCGAGTGAAGATGTGACAAAAAGATGCAAGAAGTCTACTACTCCAACAGCTGCGTGACAGTGGATGCCAGTGATTGGTCCTTGGTGTCCCTCAAACTTCTCGCTGATGCCAGCTTTGCTGCCATGGCGACATGCTGTGTACACAGAACCTTCTTCACTCCCAACAACAAAGTTGTTGACGTCTCCAACAGGGAAGGACATAGATGTCACAGCTACTGCCTTTGACTGTTTATGAACCAACTCCATGCTATCCTGTGGATGAGAAAGCATGTCCAGACTCCATGAACAAATTTTTCCATCAGTAGAAATGCTAATCGGATTGTGTGCATTTTGTGTTCCGACAAGATTTACACAATAGACAGGGTGTGTGTGTGTGTGTGCAGCAGCTGACAGTGGCGTTCTTTGCACTGGAGTTCTTTTGTTGCTACGGTTATCCCAAAGCACAATTTGGCCTGAATATGTACCATCAACAACAAGATTTGGATGAAATTTTGCAAATGTAGCAGACATCACAGCTGACTGGCAGTGGAACACGTACTCTGTGGTAGTTCTTTTGTATTTCATATTCCATACAAGGGCCACACTATCAGGCTCATGAAGAGCATCTTCGTTGTTATTATAGGAAGCCACAAGTAACTCTGGATACTGAGACGACCAATTCAAACAGCTAACAACCCGATGCTTTGACCAACGTTCATCAAAAAATTGTCGATTTAACGATAGTTTAGCACCTGCTTGAATCTCTCCTTCTTTGTCTTCCAGATCTCTCCCACTGCAGTCAAAGAAGATGTTAATTTGCTCAGAAAGAGCTCTTTCTACAATTCTTGTAGAATGGTCAAAGAAACTTAAAAATTCCTGAGTGCAAGATTTGTTGCTTATCTTCTTCAGTTAGCTCATGAGGGGGAGCTTTACTGTCATTTTCTTCATCTTTTTAAAAAGTTTTTTCTTCTTCAGGTTCAGTAGGTGGTTTAGGAGTCACTACATCATCTTCTTCCCCTTCATCTTCTTTGGGTGGAGCCATAACTGGGGTCTGAGTTTCCTTGGTATACGTGACGATTTCTCGAGGAGGGAAATCAATTTGTGTAATTTTGGCCATTCCAAGCTTAATAGGTCCCGGTCTAGATCCCACAGCGCCATCTCCAGAGTCTTGGCTTCCAGCTTCGCTTGGTGTGCTCACGGATTTGGAGGGTGGAGACATAGGAGGAGGGACAATAGGGGATTCTGAGGTTAGCCCCATGCTTTGAAGCAATGCTTCAGCTTCTGTCCTTTTTTTTCAAGATCTGATTCTTCTGGTACAGGAGCAACAGCTTCTTTCTTCTGATCAGTTTCTTTTTTTTTTTTTTTCCTTTCTTCTTCTTTTCTCTTCTTTTCCTCTCTGATTTGGGCCAGCCGCTGCTTCTTCTATTCCAACTCAGCCTTTAATTCACTTTTGTCTGACATGTTTGTAACCCTGTCCACCGGCGAGATGGGGAAGCGTCCTCCCACCTGCAACCTCCCGTAACGTCCCTAGATTAAGCCCCAAAGCCAACTCCAGAGATTATTTTGAAAAAACTCTGTGGATCCCTTTTGTGTCATTGATTGTCTCCAGAAACTGGGGTAAAGATTGAAATAAGGTGTTTCTTTTGGAAAGAGAAAAATCTTAACATCTTACGGTGTTCCTTGAATAAACTTTTAACCCTCAGATCTTTTCTTTTTCAGTGTATTGAGTCTGGCTTGTTCTCAGAACTGAAAATGAGGTTTACTTGAGTTTTAAACACTGAGTAATCTCAATTTTTGATGAAATGTAAATAAATTATTTTTATTGTCTCATAATTTTGCATCTACACTAGATAACTATCTAGTATTTTGGACTACTGAATTACACTAATTTCCACAAGGACAATAATTGTTAAACAAAAATACCCTAGTCTGATCTATATCTATCTATCTATCTATAGGCCTCCTGTAAAATCTCTAACAAGCTAGATTTATAGCTGGAATTTTCGCTCTTCTTATTTAAAACAAAGGAGCAAGAGGAATCATTTGAATGAACATGAGGAAAAAACAATGAACTCAAATGGAGGAAAAGTCTCATGGAGTAGAGGGTTAATCCAGAGGTAGACATAGGAAACATTAGGTTAAATAGAGCTTAATTATCAATTCAAAAATCAGAAATATTTTACACTTTGTTTCAAAATAATTGGTGATATTTGTCAGTGAAATGTGAAAATCTTTACTTTGCATTTCAAAAGGAAAAAAATCCCAAAATATATGCATTTTTAGTTGGAGCCCAACCATTTAGATATTATCTGTAAGTTATTTTTAGAAACCGATTAATTTTTTTAAATATTATATATAGTTAAAACTAAAATGACTACAGTTTCATTGTCTGTTAAACAGTGTACTCTCTTAGAATCAGGCATGATTTTCTTCTTATATTTGATTCTTCCCTTTCAGACACCCAGATAAACTAACAACATCCTGGGAAGATGTATACTTGAAGTATGCTATGCAGGAAAAATTGCAGAATAAGTTATACTTGGACTTCATAAAATTGTAGCTTGTGTACATAGATAATCATTAGAGCCAATTATCTTTAGACAGACTGGTGTTTGAAATTGTAATTACAATTTTTTTTTAGCCTCATTAGCACATGGCTTCATTTTTATATCTTGGCTACCACATCTTATTGTTAAATGTAATGTGAAAAAGGAAAAATCATAAACCTCATCATATAAGTAAAGTAAAAATAATAGTGCCTGGGTAATGAGAACACTTTACATTTGCATAACAACTCCCTTTTAAAAAGCTCAAAACATTTCACAAACATTATTCATTAATCCCATGAATACTCCCATGAAAAATGTCTTCATCTGTGGAGTAAGGAAATTGATGCATTAAGTGGCCACATCCTGCTTCTAATGATGCACTTTGAATTATGAACAAACGAAATCATTAATATTAATCTGTTATTATTTTATAGTTTGCATACAGTAAAGATTTTCCTGTGTAATTCTATAGATCTTAGTATACTTGATAGCAGTTTTGGTGTATTCTATCTCATTACTTGTTACTAGTCCAGACAGGTTTTCTATTCCTTCATGATCCCATCTGAATAAGTATATGTTTGCAAGAAATTTTACAATCCTTTGCATTTTTCTGATTTCACGTGTGATGTGTGACATCTGATTTTATTTATTTAAATCTCTTTCATAATCTCACTGAGGATTTGTTCCTTTATCTTTTTGAAAAAGCAGCTCTTTCATTGATGTTTTGCAGTTTTTGTCTCTAATTCATTTATTTCTTTTGATTTTTATCATTTTTTTCCTTCTAATAATTCTGGGTTTAGATGTAGTCTTGTTTTCTACATCCTTAAGATGCAGTTCTAGTTTACTCTTATAATTTAATTCTTTTGTCATAAGTATAGAGTGTTATGAACAACTCACTCTTAGTACTGCTTTTGCTAGCCACTAGGTTTTGCCATATGGTGGCTTCATTTTCATTTGTTTCCAGAAATATTTAATTTTCCTTATTCATTTTTTTCTTGACTCACGGATTTTTAGGAATAAATTGCTTAATTTCCATGTATTTGTACAGTTTCTAATACTTTTCTTATCATTAACTTCTAGTTCTATTACATTGTGGGCAGAAAATGTACTCAGTATGATTTCAACTGTTTAAAATTTGATGAGATTTGTTCTGTAGCCTATTACACGATATATCCTGGTGAATATTCCATGCACTGATAGGGATTATGTGTTTTCTGAACCTGGTGGATATGAAGTTTTGTAACTATATGTTAGACTCATTTGTTCTAGACTACTGTTTCTCTCTTATTGCCTTATATTGAAATCATTTTGGCCTGGGTGATCTACTTATTGCTGAAAGTGAGTGTTCTACCTATGAGAAAGCTGACCAACATAGAAAAGTAGTATCAGAGAAGTGAACCTATTGCTCTGGCTATACCTAACCAGGAAATATAGAAGCCTTTGGAACTTGTTTGTGAGAGGTGTTTTGAAAGGTTTGGGGCTATGGGCTAGAGAAGACTGAGAATTCTATAAGCAGGATTTAATGGAAAATTCATGTCTAGGCTCAGACAACCATAATGCTGAAAGGAATGCAAACAGCAAAGGCCAGGCTCACGAGGTTTGAATGGGAACTCTTTTGGGAATTGGGCTAGAGGCCATGCATGCTATGTGTTAGCAGTGAACTTGTCTAGATTTTGCCTATGTCCTGAGATTTTGCAGAAAGCTATGGACTCTTTAAGAGCTATGGACTAATTCATATGGTGAAGGAAGTTTCAGGCTGTGGCTTGAGTACTACTGGTCACTTTTAACCAGAGTTACAGTAAGCAAAAAGCAGAGCAGAATGTTTTGAAAAACTTAAATTTTGGCCCCAAGTGAATCACATGCAAAATTGGAGCTAAGGGAAGTATGGCTGCTGAAAAGATTAGCATGATTAAAGAGAAACTAAGTACTTTGAACCAGGACAAAAAGAAAGATGCTTTGAGGGTATCTCATAAATCAGTAAGGTCCTACCCAATGCAGACTGAATGGTATAATAATGTAAAACTTCGATTTGAGAAGAGAGCTCTTGAGATCCCTGCTTAAGAAAGGATACCTATGGGATCCTTAGTTCTCTGGGACTCATCTCACTATGCTCAGACATCCAGGTACTCAAGAGGCTGCTACAGCTATGATTCAACGAGGCCCAACTGTTGCTTGAGCTGTTGGTAAACCTTGGTGTTCTTTGTGATGGTGCCATCCAGGCATGCAGAATGCAAGAATTGTGTGGTCATAGAGGCTTTCATTGACTCTTGAAAGGAAAACTTTGGAGGTCAGAAAGTATGCCCCTGAGAGGTGGGTGTGTAAAGTGAAAATGAATTCAAAGGTAAGGCAGAGACCCCAAGAAGTAGGAGATACCAGAAACATGAAATTACTGCTAAGGAAAGCCAAAGGCAGCAAACAGTGCCAGTCCAAGAGAAAGGCCATGTGGGTTGCAGCAGGCAAAGCCATAGGGGTGGGGCTGCCAAGCTCTTTAGACTTCACCTTTCAACACCATATACCATCAGGTGCTGGCTGGTCATGAAGCTACAGTACGAATTCTGGTCTCAATCTTTTATATCCTTCTATTCTCCTTTTGAAATGTGAATGTTTACAACCCTGTGTCACTGTATCTTAGTATTATGCAAGCTAATGTTTAGTGGTTTCATAACTAAGAGTTTTTAAGACTTTGAGGCAAGTTGCATTTTGGGTTATATACAAGATAGCTACATTGTATCAGGTGAAATTATGAAGTTGTTAATATCTCTATTTGTTCAGAAATACATTTAGATGTTAAGTTGACAAGGGTTAGATATAACAGTTAAGTTTAGTAGTAAACATGACTATCTGGGGAGTTGCCTAGGGGATTAGTTAAATTCATTTTTGGATGGGCTTAGGTGGCTCAAAGAGATGTAACTTTGGGTTCTTTATCTGTTCTCTGGCCTCTTTCTCTCAGTCACTGTTTTCCTGCCTTCTTCTTAGCTACCATGCACTGAGTATCTTTTCTGCATCATGCCCTTCCACCATGATATTTTGACTTTGGAACCAGCTGAATATAGAATGAATTCCTTGAAGCCGTGAGGAAAATTTACCTCACCTCCTTTAAATTGTGGGTGTCCAATGTTATGTCCAAGCAAAGGCAAAGACAACAGGCACTTTCTATAATTGTCTTATTTCCTGAGTGTACTTTTTAGCTTAATAATTTCTGCCTCACCAAAGTCAGACAGAAATTACTTTCATCTTTCTATTAATTTCATTTGTTAGAATATTTGATCATTTCTGTTTTTCTTAGGACTCAGTGAGTTTCATTTCTGTTTTTTTAAAGGGTCATTAAAATAGTTTTTCTCAATTCTCTGAGAATTTTCTCATTCTGATTACCATATTGTAGGTTTCTGGTACCTTATTTTGACTCAGGTGTAGTCCAAACCCTTCAAAGCTTTGGATACGTGTTGCTATATGACATCATCTGAGCAGTGAAGGGTAAGGTATTTATTCCAGTTTGTATAATGTGGGTTGGCGCCTGTCTTTCCAGAAATTATAAGTGGCTGCTCATTTTCTCTAAGCTGATGGCTTGCTTCTATTTCAGCACTAAATAGCACCTCAAATCCAGGTTCTCTGTGAGTCTGTTATTGGTATATTGTCACTGTTGTCATCCTAGGGTGAGTCCAAGCCCAAGTTTGTCCTTAACCCATAGTTGTCATGTCATTCAACATGAATCAAGGCCATATGTTGAAAGCTCAGCCTTTAACCTGTGGTATGATGGGAAGTGTGGAACCTTCAAGAAGTGAAGCCCAGTGGACTCAAGTTAGATCACTTTGGATATACTGTTGAAGTTGATGTTGGCATCCTAGTCCCTTTCTCTTCAACCTTTGATTTCTGCCTCCTGTGAAAGCTCTTTAGTCACACTACTGTCATGACCTAGGCTGCCTTTTCAGGCCCAAAGCAACAGGTATGATTGACTATAAGCTGACACCTCTAAAGCTGAGAGCTCAAACAAACCTTTTTATTAACTTAGGAATTGTATTGCAGTGACAGAAAACTGAACAGTACACAACATCTTATTCAAAAAATAGAGAACTTTTCTTAGAGATGTTTCTGTTCCCACTCAGCACATACTTCCAGGGTTTGGGCTCTGAGTACATTGCCAGGAGAAATCAGAATTTAAAAAAAAAAAAAAACCAAAGAAAGAAAAGAAGAAAAACTTAGGGCTAGTGTGATATTTCATGCTCTGATTTTGTCCCCTAATATCCTTGCTACCATGTACTTTTTAGCATTCTCAGACAGTCACACTGTGTGCTATGTGCAGGGCTTTTAGTTGCATTTGGGAGAAGAAACAGGATGGAATGTGTTTATTTCATCTTGATTAGAACCAGAAGCCAAAGTTTAGATTTTTTAAAATCCTGATCATCAAGCCAATCTTGAAAGTATGTCTTATTCTGAATGAAAAAAAGTCAAAAATCCAAACAATATTAAGGTACAATATTTAAGTAACCTAAAGGCTAAAAGATCAAGTATTTCATTTAACTCTTGTCATAATGCTGTGAGGATTACAGGACACGTGTTTAAATCCAGTTAATCTGGCTCCAGAACCCAAGCTCTTGAGTACCCCTGACCTTGTCACCAGGTTTCAGGGGACTGTGGACTCTGTTTAGAGATTCTTTCTAAGTTCCTGTGGCAAACAAAGAATTCATGAAGACACACAAAATATCATTGCAAGGTTTTACATTTATTAAAGGCAGGGAAAGAAATACGCTCTGGAAAGTGAGTGAGTTTGAGTCAATTAAAGGTAGGAAAAGAAATACACTCTGCAGAGTGAGAGAAAAGAGATCATGGTGACAAAGAGGTTAATGGCAAAGGCCTTTTTTTTATCTGTTCTCCTCAAGCTGAGCTAGATCATCAAATCTAGGCCATCCTGTCAAAAACCTGCTTGATCTTGTGCCAGGAGAACTGAAGACAGCACGTTCTGATGGGTCTCAGGCATAGAGATTGAAGCAGTTTTCCCACATGTCCTGGGTCTCCATGATTGACAAGTCATGCTCACTTGCACAGCTGGCCCTAGTCTTCTGCTTCATTTCCCCCTGAGAGGCCTAAATCCTCATAATGTTTTAATGCACTGCATAGGGTGTGGCAGTCTCTGTCTTTATACAGGTACTTCTGGCTGAAAAAGGCTGTCAGCCTTACCTACTGGAGATTGTGTTCTCCATTTACCAGGAAATGTTGTGGCTCATTGGATAGGTTAAAACCCAGTTAGAAAACACATAGTGTCTTAATGAGAAGTGCTGCTGAGCTGCCTGCTCAGTGGAAGAAATTTTGATGAATTTATCAAGAGAACAACTTTACTACTAGCTTAAAAATAGAGCCCAAACATGTGAAGGTGCAGGTCTGATTTCCATGCTTCCTGTGGAGGAGGAAGTATGACAGAGAGCGATATTAGATAGACTACCAAGAGCTTGAAGGCCGAGCGTGGTGGTACATTTCTGTAATCCCAGCACTTGGGGGGCTGAGGCAGGAGGATCACTGTGAGTTCCAGGCCCATCTGGGCTACAAAGTCAGTTCAAGGGCAGCTTGAACTGCATAGAGAAACTGTTATAGGCAGCTGAATTAGAAATATTATAGGCTGTCAGACAGGGCCAGGCCCTCAAAGGAGCCAACATGAAAGACAAGATACAATGTGTATCTGCTGTGGGCCAGACCTCAAGACAAAAGATTAAGTAAATGCACCCACATACCTCCCTAGAGATGGACATCAGGAATTGATATTCTAAGTAGGTAGCCATGGCCTTGAAGAGTCCTTGATGACAAAAACCCGTTCTGTATTTGAGCTGGCTTGCTATGTGACTAGCTTCCCCATTTGATCCCGATATAATCAATTTTACCTGAACATTTCTTATTGCTGGACCACAGTTTTGTCCATTTTCCCCCTATCTTGGACCCATCTCACTTCATGGTTTTGCTCTATAAAAGTCCCTAGAAAAGACAGAATTCTGGGTAACCCACTTGGGCCCCCTTCTATCCCTTTCTTGGGCAGAAGCTTTTTTTCCCTCAATAAATATATACTGCTCTTAACCTCCATTGTTCCTAAAATTAGTTCTTCGATATTAGAGACCATGAACTCATCCCAGATATCATTCAGGTTGGGAGTTTTTATTTTCCTGTATCAAAACTCTGTCATAAAAAGGCAACAACAACAACAAAAGCTTCAGAGACGTAGCCCTAGTGAAATGGCCCACGTATGGATCTAATTAGAACAGGAGTCTCAATACAGTGTTCTTTGAGTTGTGATGTAGGAGGGACCGTTAGTGTCTACCTATCTGCACTCAGAGCAGAACCGGGGTCTTGCTTTTTGAAGAGGAGGCCTGGGTTTTTCAGAGGTTCTCAGGAATCTTTTGGATAATGTTTTTCCTCAGACGGTTTAGGTGGAGTTGCCTTTCCAATTACCCATCCCTCTCTTCTCTGCACAGGTTCTAACACGGAAGATGGTCTGAGCTTTCCAGGCTTATTTTAAGCACAGAGTGGCCATTATTTGTAGGCCTGTTAGATGGTTTTCACAAGCCCTATTCCTGTGAATATTTGAGTGACCATTTCTCCTATAGTTTTTATAGCTTTGCACTACATCCCTTGAGGAAGAACCTATTTGTTCTATTTTTACTGTGATTTTAATGGTTCTTCAGAACTGGAAATAAGTCTGGGCCTTGAGTGGCTATAGCTCTGACCTTTTTGCTTCTCTGCTAGCCTTTTGATTTCCCTAGGAGACCTTAGACAGGTCTCTCTGGTATCTCTTGCAGTGAATGACAGTGATTTGCTTGGAAAGATCAACTGCCTCTAGGAGCTGTAGAATTTCCCACTTGTGCTTTATAGATTGCTTATTAGTTAGCAAGTCCCTTTATTTCCAGATTGCTGCATGGGCATGTAACACCAGAAAAGCATACTTGAGTTCTGTGTGAATATTTAGCTTTTTGCCTTTTTCAAATATCAATGCCTGAGTAAGGGCTATGAACTGTCCTTTTTGAGCAAGGATCTCTGGGTGACGTGGTTAGCCTCAGTGACCTGTTGGGAACGATTCATAACCAGCTTTTTGATGTCTTTCTTGGACAAAGCTACTTCTATCAGAGAAACGTACATCCTCAGGAGCTGGACTGGCAAGACACTGACTTTCTTTCTGGTTGTACTGCTCGGGAAATCACCTGTTCAGTGGAGTGGCTAACCTCCAGTGCCCCCCGTCCACAGACATGTCCATCTACTAGTGACCCTTGTGAGCAGTTTCAATTCCTTTGGCTTCTGTTTTAACTTCTTTCTCTGGAAAACTGTAGATATATAGCCATAGTTAGGGTTGAGGGGAGCCCTACTCAGAACTTCTCTATACCCTCTCTGACAGGTCAATTAGAAGGTCAAATATTCAACCATGGGCTTTTAATTCTACCAGAGTGTGCTCCTCCCTTACTAGGGAGAGATTTACTGGTAACAGGGGCAATTCTCCAATTCTGGAAAAGGCCAAAGCAGATTTTATCTGTTGGGACTAAATTAGGCCACACTTCTGGACACATGGTCACCATGAAGAATTATACTGCTCTGAATCCTGCGTCAGTGATGCCTACAGGCTCGGAGGTTATCTCAGCTCTTCTCCTTTTTATCTTTTCCTAGATCCAGATTGTTGAACATAGAAAAGCTCATGTCCAGCCACTGGGTCCCAGGGAGCTGGGACCCATCTGCAAACCTATCAGGATCTTTTGAAAATGCTGTCTTTCTGGAACACCAGTCTCTTGTGGAAATAGGCTAGAGAGGGTCAAATACCCCTGAGGAACAGCTGGGCATCTGAGAACAGGATCACTAATGATATCAGTTTTGTTGGAGGTCTCTTTAAGGACTATATTTCTTGGGCCTTTACAGAGATAAAGTACCAGGAAAAGACCTAACTGAAGAATAGTAGTGTAATTTAGATTGCCATTCTGTAACTGTTGTGTTACATGAGTTTATACCGGGCTCAAACAGTATTGCACAGGACTTGAGAAGACAGACACTGGGTTTGGAGTGCTCTGTAGCTATCCGCTGCAGAAGAAGGAGATTCACTGAGTCTTTAAAGGTGCCCCTTGTGAATCCAGTGCACTAGCAGACATCTTCTCCAAAGCAGCACTATTGCCCTTTAATATTTTTCCTAGTACTCTTCCTACCCTGTGGCCCACCCACTGTGACTCCTTAGCGAGATGGGCAGAGCTTGGGGCTCCAGCCAGCTACCTGAGCAATGCAGCCCTTCAACTAGCCACTTGAGAAATAGTAACCCTTAAATTTATCCCCAAAATAAAATTTTGGTGAAATAAAGCAGTACAGATAGAAACCGATTTTTTCAGCATTTAAGTGGAGGTGGAGGAGACCTTAAAAAGACTTTTAAGTATAAGGACCCCTCTACTTTTATTTTTTTGTCTTTCTTTTTTGAGACAGGGTCTGGCTATGTAGTTTAGACTGACGTTGAGCTCACTTTTTAGCCCAGGCTGGTCTTGAACTCACAATGATCCTCCTGCCTCAGCCTGCTGAGTGCTGGAATTATAGGCATGCACCACCATGCCCAGCTAAAGACACCTCTACCTCTACGTACTCAGAGTTGGTTGAGTTGACCTTTATTGTTGGTTCCCTTTGTTTCACTCTGACCCTCAGGCACGTGTCTAAATTACTTGAATTTCAATTAAAAGGGGATTTAACCTAGTTAAGAATAGAATTTGGGGAGGAGGCTCCTGTGATCCCTAAAGGCAGAGACTTCAGCTCTTATATGTAAGGGTGAGATTTCCTGATGTTTGTGAGGTGAGTTGAAAAAGAAAATAGTGAACAAACATGGCAGATCCACATGACTGACTCACACAACCCAGCAAAGTGGCTGATGCACGTGGTGAAACCATACGGCTGACCCACAGAAAGAACCAAAATGGCTGCCAAACGTGGCAAAAAATTAGACCGGGTTGGTTCCCTGAGATCTTAAAAAGACGAGGCCCTGAGAAAGTGACTCAATAAGTATAATCAGAGATAAAAGACCATCTAGGGAAAAAGTACAGGTAAGACTGAGCACAGAGAGGGACAGACTGGGGTAAGTGGTGACTTCAGAGGGAGAATGAGTTACTGGCAGCTACTTTTCAGAGTGAAAAGGTTGCCCAAAGTGTGGCGTGAGGGCAGAAAGGCATATTGAACTCTAGGTTACATACATGGAACCTTCTTGGTTTGTAAAAGCCCTCTTGGGCCTAGAAGAGCCTGACATAGTCTGTTCTACAACTGGGCCAGGCACAGATACCCTGGTAGCTCCCAACCAATCTGTACCCACACTGAACGACTAAAAATAGGAAAGAAAAGGAGATAAACTTGAGCTGGGCTTGTGGACCTCTCTTACCAGTTGGGAAAAACACAAAGGACATACACTTTCCCCATCTCCTACCACACAGTGGGACATACTAGGAAATTGTTCCTGGGGCCACGAGTTCTAAATACATGTGTCTCCCAGCTTCCATTAATGTTTACCATCCTCTACTCTTTGCCTCTCCCCAAAAAACAACCTCAGAATAAAGTTGAAGGATTTGAGCCCTCTGTCCAAGTCGGGAGGAAGTGACAAAAGAGAGAGGAAAAGAAATGAAAAAAAAATAACTATACCAGTCCTTCTCAGCTTGAGTCCAGAGAGAGAGACAGAGAGACAGAGAGAGAGATAGAGAGAACTATGCCAAATGGCTTTAACTCCTCCTGGCTGGTGTTGCCAGACATATTACTATGTTCTGCAGGGCTGTTAACTCCTTTACCAGATTCTTTCTAGGCTGTTGCCTTGAACAAAAAAATTGATCAAAAAGTGAAATATTGTAGCGGAGGTTCTGCATTTACTAAAGGTAGGAAAAAAAGTATGCTTTGCAAAGTGAAGTCAGGCTAGAGAAAGGCAAGAAAAGAAGTACATTGTTCAGAATGAGACCATCTCATTGAAGAAAGAGAGCATGGTGGCCATGAGGTTAATGGTGGAGGTCTTTTGTATCCTCCACACCTCAAGCTGATGTCAGATCCAGGCCATTCTATCAAAAACCTACTTGATCTCATGCCAGAAGAACTGAAGGTAGCATTTTCTGATTGGTCTCAGGTGCAGGACTTGGAACTGTTTTTCTGCACATGTGCTGGACCTCATGATTGACAAGTCATGCCCACTTGCCTAGCTAGCTGGACATGTCATAATCTCCTGCTTCAGCCTTCGATCTCTGTTTTGCTTTTTGTTTGTTAGTTTTGTTTAAGTGTACTAAATGTTGTGTACTTCTGGGAGAACCTTAAGGACAATTTATGTAGCTACAAGTTCAACTGCAAGTTCAAGTTCTCTCAAATGTAGGAAATTATATGGATCAGTTGGTAAGGAGATAACATTATTGAGCAGATTAGGGCATGATAAAGTTGGCTGGGGAAGGAGGCATGACTTCTTAACTACAAAATTCTGGGACATGTGCAAAAAAGTTCTCAAAGTCTTTTAAGTGGACTTCATTGAGAACTCAAGCAATAGGACAGCCCGTATCTGAAGCCAGCCTAGGACTGGGAGATACAAAAGGACTGTTCCTGTTGAGCTCGTGGTTACTGTGCTCTTTCACAGAATTCCACTCATGTGTAACACTTTTCCACTTCTGCTGGCCCAGAGTTGCTCTGTAGAGCCTGTTTCTTTCTTTTCTCTTTTTTCAGAGCCTGTTTCTGTTCCTGTCTTTAATAAATGTAAAACCTTGCTACCATTTGCATTTCCCTTGACCAATTCTCTTTTTAGGATGGAAAGAACCTAGAAACTATCTCTAGAAGGAAACACCAGCACCCTAAACCCAGTAACAATAGACCTGCACCACTAACCCTTTCAAAGTAAAGACCAAAGAGAGAAAAGAGGCTGTAAGTACATCCCTGAACAGATTCATTTTCTGTCACCCAAGCCATTCAGTAACAAACAGCTCTTACTCCCTTATTGTTTTTACCCACGGATTATAGATGCACATTAGTGTCTCTTTAAATATGACAATCAATTAACTTTCTAGAGATTGCTTATCTAGAATTATAGCTTAATGTATAATAAGTTATTGTAACAAGCATGAAATATATTTATAGAAGAAATAAATTTCTATAGCATAAACACTGTATTTCTTATGATAAAATCTCATGATAACATTTAAGCAGTAAAAAAATCCCTACCTAAACTTGGTCAAGATGTTTTTATTCTGGTAGATCTGAATTGTCGTATCATAAAAAGAAACATTTAGAAAATTAAGAAAACCAGTTGTATAGATGTCTCAATCTGCTCTCATTAAAATACTATTTCATAAAATACAGAAAAGGAAAATAAATCATTCTTTATGTATCACATTCTGCTGTATGTTCTTCAGATGTTGGTAGCTCAAATATATTCAAGTCTTTATTTCTACTTGAGCCATTCTATGTTATAAAAAATTCCTGGGGATACTTGGGGTAGTCGGATATTTCTCCCAGTGTGCTATCTCTTAATAGCTGCAAGCAACATTGTAGAAATTCCAGCCTTGACTTCCACCCAAAAATTCCATTAGCATAATTTTATTTAACAATTACTATGTGCCAGCCATTATAGGACTGTACATGCATTGAGGCTTACGAATTCAAATTAGCCCTATCATCACCATCTCCATTTTGTATATAAGAAACTGAGGAGCAAAGAGAATAAATAACCTGTAGGGGTAAAGCGACAGCAGAAACATGAACGAAAGGGTCTGGCATCATGAAATTTCCGACAGATGTTTCCTCAAAAATCTACTTTGTTTTGGGGGGACCTTCAGAAGTGTTTCTCTGAACATACCCCTCATGGATATTAGAAGGGTGTATTATGTCAAATTTCCTAGCATGGCTACTTTTCCTGCTGTCTTGAAAGGATGCTGTGATGCAACCTAGTGACCTTGACCAATGCCTTCATCTCATTCCATTGCCTCCTGAGACACAAGTATGTCTTGTTCTTTAGTTTCTAACCTGCTTTTTGGTGTAAGTTCTTCATTTGACGAGCCCAATAAGTTCATTGTGTCTCATCACTTTAGGCATTTGGGGCAGTTACAGGGGGAGAAAACAGGGGCAAACTATCGTAGTAAATGGGGTGAAGTGGGCAGGGCATGGAGGAGGTGGGCTGAGGTAGGGCAGGAGGAAGTACAAAAGTACCAGTGTGTTAGCCGCTTCACATAGGTAACTAATGACCTACCTTTAGCCGTCGGTAAAGAAGCTGTGCTAAAGCGGTGGGTATAAATGACATTGCTAAGATCACCTAATAAAGCCAGTAAAAAGTGTAGCAAAATTTCTCACCTTAATTTTATAGGTCTTGCTAGATTCTTTAAATCTGAACTTGGAATATAATGATAACATATGATTGTGATAAAATGGTTCAAAGACTATACGTTTAAGAGAATTGGGAGTTTGAGAAACAAAACAAATGAAAGTAATTATGATATAACATGCCTAGTGCTAGTGTGTTAAGGGGGTTAGGTCTAGATGTAAACGTTAAACTATGCTTTCTTTTCTTAGGGGAGATTAGGGGTATTACATTTTATAGTTCTATCCTAACTTGTTTTTTGCTTAATACACTACCACAAACATCTTTCTAAACCATAAACTTATTTGAAAATGCTGTTTACATAGCTCAACATTCTTATAGCTGAAGTTTTCCGTTGTTCCTATCATCTGTAATGTTTATACAAATGAGACAAACTTCATGATTTCCTTTATTGAAGTGGCATTGACAGGCAGGCATGTGAATTTCCTAAGATATTTAATATATCATGTCAAAAACTCCTAGAAAGCTCATGCCAACTTTTAAACCCATGAATAGGAGCCAGATAACAAACAGTGGCATGGGCAATGGGACTGAGTATGGGCAGACATGGTAGGAAAAGCTACAGGCAAACACAGGTCAAGAGAGGGCAGGGTTCAGGTCAGGGATGGCACAGAGGAACCGAAGAATAGATGTTGTGTGGCCCCAGGCTTTCCGCTTGGATGTGACAGTCTCTTGTACACCACATGACCAACTGGTGAAAATGGTAGGTGTCTTGAGAGAGATAATGAGCTTAGTTTTAAATATATCACATCTCAATCATGAATGGCACATCCAGATGGATATTTTACATTTTCTGGTTTAGGTCTCAGAGTGCCAGGGCTTCAGAGACAGAATCCATAGTCGTTATTATACTTGAGACTGCTGCTTGATCACTCTAAGTGTATGATAGTGAAAAGAGAAGCAAGACTATAGAGTTTTGGGAACAACAATATTAAGATGAAGTCTTACAATCCAGCTTCTCTAAACTAAAAAATTTGGAATACAAATAAGTGTGATTCTGTGATACGTAGCGCTAATCATATAATCACACGATGATTCTGAATGTGTGTAGTAAGAACACCCACATTCCGACCAACTCATGTGTACATATCAGATGGATTTTTAAGGCTGGAAGAGGGACCGCATAATTTTGGCTTTAAAATATACATTTGGGATTTAAGAAATTCAATATTATGCTGAACAGAAAAACTTACAATAAATCATAATAGTTACATGATACACTTATCTCAAGAACCAAGAATTTGGAGCAATTACCAAAATTTGAGAAATTAGTGTAATTTTGCTATTCTTTAGCCAGCAGACAATCTTAAAAGAAGCACTCTCTTTTCCCATCCCCCATGCTGAAAGACAGCTTTCTCCACAGGAAGAGCCCATCTGAATGATGTAGATTTGCATACTTTGCCACCTGGTGGTCACTGTGGTTATTTGCATGATTCAATCCGCTGAAGTTTTTCCTATTTAACAACAAAAGCAAAAATGTAATAGAATAAACTTTAACAACCTTGACAAAAAGATGATCCTGCCTGAGATGAATATCTGCCTCATGCATTCATTACAGGCTGCTTTGCCTGCTTGACAACATTGTCTGGACCTTTTTAAAAGGTGTTTTTCTACATACAGTATTTCCACAGTAATTATTTTGACATGAAATAAATGTTAATAAAAATAGCACAATGACATAATGATGTGCACTTCATGGCATATTTTAAACAGAAAACAAAACTTATGTCTTTATGTACATAGAGCATATGTGGAAATAAATAATTTTCTGTAAAATTCAAACCAAAGCATCCAAGGACACTGGTGAAGCTATGGTTTCTATATTTTCTAATTCAACTGACAAGAAATAAATGTGTTCATGCGATGAATTTTTAAAATGTTTCCAGAGGTGCAGTTCTTATTGCCAGATAATTAATGTGTTACAGATACAGCTTCAAAAGGTCATGGTTACTAATAAGATAATAATTACTGCATATTCCATATATTTTCACTTCATTTTTATAATACTTTTTCACATGAAATTTGTACATCTATAAAATATTTGAACATATGTCTTATTTATAAGCCACACAGAGAACATTATCTTAGTTTTGATGAACTTCCTTAAGCATAAACAGAGAAGGATTGAGCACTCCAAGCTATTAATATCTCATACCTTAAGATAATAAACTGAGTTTTTAATCCATTTTAAAGACATACTTTTTAAATTTAAAAATTTTTTTAAATCATAATGATTCTTAAACTGAATTTTGTTTCTCATGCTACAGGAGATGCTCTTAAAATTTAGCAAAATGTATCAGGAGACAAAATTTCCTTAAGTTTTTGTTTTGTTCACAAAATCTATGCACTTAAGACTTATCAAAGCCTTGGGGATAGTGTCAAAGATTATGTATTTACTCATATCATTCAGTGAGAAATTTCCTATAAAGTCTCTTGAAAAGCCATGTCCAAAACTCGTGAAAATATGCAGAATTTAAATGAAAAACGTGAGGACACATTATTCTCTTTCTATCGTCCTTATTAGAAAACTAGTCCAGATGACACATGCTACCAGTATTAGGCCTGTCTTCCCTCTTTAAATGATGACTTTTCAAGATTTATTGCGGTTCATATTCCAGGAAGGACCGACTCCCTCCAAAACCGTCAAGTAGCCAGGACATAGAGACTTCTGCCACTTACTTCTTCTCAAGTATCAATCAACTTTAAGTGAAACAGGGGGACAGATTTCTGCTCTGTATAAGAAACAACTTTTAGTATCTTCTTGACTTTCCATTGGAGAAGACAGATCTTTCTGTACAGGAGGAAGAGGATTTACCTATGTAGTAAGGATGTACCGGTATAGCAGGAATGCACTGAAAATCATGTATAAAAAGGGATGAAAGGAATCAGTTTTGTTCATATACTAAGGAGATTGAGACAAAAATACTAACTCAATTCACATGTAAGTCACATAATTGTTAGAAAAAAGGAATGATTTACATAAAAATGCATTGATTCAAACAAAAGTTGAATTTAAACCCCAGCAGGGTCTCTTCCTGTCCAGTCAAATTACTCAAATTCTCCAAGTCTCAGTTTACATATTTTTCATATATAATATGAAAGCAATTCTAACATGCCTAGTTGAGCATAGACATATTAAACATTTATAAAATATTAAAAATTACACAAATACAATACCTCTGATAGATCAGATTATGCCATGTAACAAATAAACCGTAAAGCCTCAGTGGCTTGATGCAAGAAAGATTTGTATTTTGCACATATTGAAAGTATGTGAAAACCCAGTGAGGTTTGCATGCAAGCACAGAGCCAAATATGTGGGTTTTCCAGCAGCACAAATCAGGAAGGGAGATGCAGTGAAGAGCACACCCACTTTTTGCTGCCTAGGACAGGATAGGAAGTGATGAAATGGTCACATGACCTTCTATTAGCTGCATGGGAGCTGAGAAATGTGAAAGACCACATGGATATGTAGCAAATATTAATGACCTCTTGCAAGCAGTTTTGAAAAACAGCATAAATGAACATAAAGAAAATACGTATTAAGAATTATTCCACTATCCCTTCAAAGCTTAAATAGTCTTTCAAATTTTTCAGACATACCTAGTCATACAAATTTTAGTGACTATATAGGTTTTTAAGAAATGGTGTTTCCTTCTCCTTTGAAAACTCTACCCATGTAGTTTCCACTCAAGAAAAGCATACATATTAGGAATACAAGCGCCATTGTAAGAATAAATTTAAGTCCACTCTAATTTTCTTAAAATGCACAATATTCATATACTTCAGTAACTGATTAGCAACAGACTACTTTTGACCTGATTTCGCCTATGACTGCAAGGTGCTGTATCTTGTTTCGGAGAGTGACAGCCTTGCTGTCTAAAACTTGCCAGAAGAACAAGTGTAGTGGACAGAGCCGTTTAATTTGGGTCGCATTTCCTGCCTACCTATGCTTCTACCTTGAAGTTACATGACAGAGCAACGTGATGTCATTTTTTCATTGTTTCCCAGTGATATCTGTATATGCAATATATGAAATTGTAATATTAAATAAATCTCATGTTCCTCTTCAAACATATGACAGTATAGGCAAGTTTTCTTTCTCTGGCCTCAATTTAAATCAGATAGCTAAGTCAAGAATAATATAGAAGAAATACTTTACTTTTGAAAATTATAGGAATTACCTTCACCACTTTAAAGAAATGCATGATTATTTGGAAAATCTAGGTCAAAATTCCTATGAATTAATAGCCAATGGACATAGAAAAATTAAGGCTATTTTTTAATCACTTTTTCTAATTTCTTAACGCTAATGTGTATGTTTCATAGTATATTAAACATGACTGCAGATATATGTAGACAAATAAGACTTGATCATACTGCCACCAGGACAATACAGGTAATTGCTAAAAGGTCATATCCATTTTTTATAAAAATAATTAAACCTGGAGTGACGGGTCTATGGAAATATACTGTACATTCATGGAAAAACCCCATCAGATTTGCTCAAATATTGTTTATTGAATTTAATTCTAAATAATATTAACAATAGACCTCATTGGTTACCTGCCTATTACATGTCATACTCCAATGGAAGCTGCTTTGTGGCCTGTCTCACATATTCACCAAATATAATGTGTGCAGGTTACCTGCCCTAGGGTGGGTATAGAGCTCACACCCTTAATCTTAGTCAGAGCTAAGCCAAACCAATCAATGGACTGATTTACCAATCACACACTTTTAACCCCATTTTTTCATACAGGAACACTCTGGATTTGGCCACCTTTGAAAAAGCCCTATGGCCCCATGAGACTTTGGGGGATAATCCATAACAGTATTTTTATATCTATAAAGCCTTGTAAATGATCTAATGCATAACTCCTATTTTACAGCGTAAAAACCAAAGCCTTGTGAAGTTTACTCACTATAACACAACTACATATCAACAGAACTGAACCCTAAATGCTGAATTTATAGGCCCTCCCTCATTGTTATTCTAAGTTATGGACATCAAACTACCAAAGATTAAAAAATTGGGAGCTAGAATTCAGGACCAAACCCCTCACAGAGGGACCAGAGTAACAGACATTGGGCAAGCAAAATGCTCAGACGGAGAAAATTCAGACAAACTCAGAATGAGCTACAGGCACTTATTTGCTTGAGGTTGTGAAATTGTGGAGATGGTAGAAAAGGTGCTCACAGAGTGACAATAAGATGACCAAGAAGATCACACATCCTCTTCAGATGTGAAGGACCATTAGAAGATTGACTATGACCCAGAAGACAAACTTGCTAAGCTTACCTGCAATTTTGAGGTTTCATGGTCAACAATGGCAATAATGTGGATTTAATTCCCACTCCTTGCCTTCAGCATTTTTTCCAGTTAACCTGGCATTGAGAATCTAACTGAATTGTTGATCTTTAACACCATGGGCTTCCTAACCTAACCTGTTTCACACACTGCTCCCAGATGCTCTTTTGAAAAGCAAAGATCATAGAGTTCCTTCAGTTTTGCCTAGGATGTCACACAGGAACATTTATAGTCTGAATTTTGCCTGCTTCTCTAGTTCCCTTGTATAAAGTTGTTGATCTCGAAGACTTGCCAAAATATCTCCTGCACACGGAGATGAGCTTTCCTGCATATCAGCCTGCCTTCTTTTCTGTATCACCGTGGTGCCGCACCCCTGTCTCCCGCAGTACCGCAGCTGTCAGTGTTGTGCTCTGGGTGTGTTTACCTTCCTGCATCCCTCTTCTAGTCCCTAAGCTCACAGGCAGGACTTTTACTCTCCTTGGCTTTTTCATCTCCAATACAAGGTCCAGTGTGTACATAGGCTCAGAGGAAAGCAGAATGGTTACGATAGAAAGGGAGAGAGATACGTAGCAATGGAAGAGGTCATGTGCCCTCAAGGAGGGCAGAGTCACGTAGAGGAAGTTCATTTACATAGCATTTCCCTCCCGGATTCCTGAGGTCCCATCTCTAACTTTATTATCTTTTTTCTTCTTTACACTCTGTCATGATCTCTGTTTCTTTTTCTTTGCCTTCTGTGTTACTTTGATTGGGATTTTTGTTACCCAAACCCAAAGGTTCTTGGCTATGCATGGAAGTCTTGGAGAGGAGACCATCTATCCTAAACCATATTCCTAATTTTCAGTCTCTAAACTGACCCTTTGCTTTAGAACCAGATAGACATTTGAAGGTTGACCATATACCCATTAAAAAGGTATTTGTTTTCTATAACAGCTAATTTGTTATTCTACTGCCCTCCCCTGGTGATAGCTATCTATAGGACAGGAGCTGAAGGAATAGGGCCTTTGACCTGGAGTGTTTTTTAAAAATTACTTTGTTCATGAAAGTACTGTTAGTGATCTACAAAAACAGGGCAAGAAACTGAGCCTGAAGGTTAAGAATTTCAAGTTCCAGATACTAAGTCCTTGCTTGAGTAGAATGAAGTTGGGAGCAGAGGCATTTTCCTGATTCCGGGTAAGACAATGGAGAGGTGGGACTGAAGATTTCACCTTTCATCCAACAGCACTGATGCAAACGAGGGCCTGAGATTGAGGTTGAATGCACAAAGAATCTGAGATCTGGCCAAAATAATGGACCATAGCATTAGAATTGGGGATATATTTTAGGAGGCTTGAGATAGATCAGTGATAAAACTTTGCTAATCTTAGAAAACAAATAACATGTCTGTAAGGAGCCTAGGACTTAAGCTAAGTAGCCAGAGTATCCAGGAAAGATGGAGTAGAGAGGGAAACTGATGATGAAAGGAGGTGGAAAGGGAAAAGAAGGAGAATTGGAGAGACTAACACAGAGAGCTACAGTAACTGCGCTGGTGGCTTCTCCAGGTCGCAAGAAGGCTTCTGCTCTAGTTCTGCACCACGAATGACTGAACTGTGCTTTATTTCGATGATCCCATTATGTCATTACAATGGTCATATTATTTCCTGAACTGATTAACTGTATTTCTTATCACTGAGACCCTGCCCCCTACAAATTTAAACACCATCCTATAATGCACTCATTTTCTCAGTGCTTTAAGAGAACCTGTGTATAGCAAAGGTATTGTACTCTTTCTAAAGCATATAAAGATAAAAGAATGAGTAAAATTTTGCTGATGGAATTTAATCAAACCAAGTTAATACCAAAGAGTGTTTTTCTTTTTCTTTAAGCCAGTGTTCACTGGGGATTTATAGAAAAGTAATAATATGCCTTGATGGCTAGCCTGGAAAGCTCAAGTCTAGTGTTGGAGGACCAGTCTCAAAAATCCTGGAAGTTTGTACTTGTGCCTGAAAATATCTCTGTCTTTGGATAAATACATGAAGCTTGTGTATTGCCTGTAGTTGATCATTTCTGCTATTGGTGTCAACATTCCACGTGCCCCCAACTTTATGTTAGATTTTTTATTAATTAAATATATGGAAGAATTCATTATGAGCTGAGTCCTTCATGACAAGATTGTGTTTTGACTGAGGAGAGACCAAATTCTCTCCATGGAATCACTTTTACAAGGAATATTAATTAAAGACAGGCCAAGTGTTTGTGAGTTTTGGGTCACATTTAAGCTAAACCAAGAAATGCAAAGATGTTCTTCCCTAATTGAGATAAACATATTTAATCCTCTTTTCAGAAATTTAATCAAGAGCGGCCAAGTTTTCTAAAATATTCAAAATATCTTTGTATATTGTTAGCAGCCGAACCAAAATATAATTAAAGTTAGGGTATAAAGTACTTCTAGAGACCCGAGTATGCTTAAGTAACTCTGCAAAATATTAACTCCTTCACGTATTTATTGACTTTGTACTCTGCACTTTGCAGTATTATGCAAGATAGTGAGGATTTAGCCCTAAACACATTTTGATCTAAAAGACTAAAAGAACAAAGATATAGTTTATTAAAACTGTGAGATAATGTCTTATTACATTGCATAAGAGTCTAAATCTGGAAGGCAACCAAAGCTTCTGGCACAACCAGAGGGGAAGAGAAAGCTGGGCTTCAGAGCAAGTCACTCCTGATGGCCTTGCCACCTTCAAACCCAGGGCTTCTGATATTCATGTGCACATTGTCTATACGTCAGGCAGTGTGTGCAAAATAGGCATCCTTAATTAATCATTTGGGACTCACTTCAGACTTTCGTTTTTACATATTTTTAAAGGGGTCAGGATCACACTGCAGGACATGATGAGAACCCAATTTCAAAAATGAACAGGGCTATGAAAAATGTGTAGGGAGCTGGGGATATAGCTCAGTGGAATAAGTGCTTGCCTAGCAAGCACGGGGTCCTGAGTTCGATCCCCAGTACCACAAAAAAAAAAAAAAAAGAAAAATGTGTAGTACTAAGTGTATAAGATCTCATATTCTTACTAATATACTTGTATTTTAAATTTTAGTAGGAAGGTCATACAAGCTGATATCCGCACAACATGAAATAAGTGTTTGGTATTAAGTACTATTCAATTACTATTCAATTAGCCAATTACCATTCAACTTGTTGGCAGAAAAGTGTACAGATGGGGTGTCAGAATATAATTGAGTAAGTTTTTGTGGAAATGTTTACCTAATAGCAATATATCCACCTGAGTTGTAAATCTGTGTTTCCCAATTGTTTTTAGCAACAGCAACAAGTTTGTGGGAATCAAGGGGAGGGGTGAGGTGGGGTATGGGGTTGGTTTTTAGGTTTATTCAAAGCAGTGTGCATCCTAGATCCCCAGCAGGCACAGTTCGCAGTAGGGGCCAAACTCCTACGAGATTCTAATACTGCCCCTGACCCGACCAGAGACCCAGCTCAGGTGGTACTGTTGGTGAAGTGGAGCAGCTGGAAACAAAGATAAAGATTTGCTCGCCTGCCTGCTGCTTACCTCCTGCTGTGTGGCCCGGCTCCTAACAGCCCATGTACCCATGAGTCCATGGCCCAGGATTTGTGCTCCTGTTATAAATGACTGAAAATAGCACTTCTTGTGAAAGCATCAACCCTAAGTCCAGAAGACTTGCCAAACAACATTCTAATACAATAGTCAAGGAAAATAACAAATGACAGAAAAAAAGGTGATATGAAACAAAGATGAATGCAATGTCCACACCTTTCAGAATATTAGGCTGAACCTCTGCTTTTAAAAAAGAAAGTATGGTTGCAAAGATTGCAAAGGACCTCATATCGCCTTTTCTATTTGTACATCACTTCCCCGTGGCCTACTCAGAGCGGGAACTTGTGCACAAGCCCAAGACCGTTTCTGCAGCAGATCCAAGGAGAAGCTCAGACATGAAGACAATAATTGGCACCATCACTACTTTCACAGTTGCGGAATTTCAGTTTTTTATTTTCTCCCTCTTTTAAGAGTTCTCACATGCACCTGAGGCAGAATCTACAATAAGTTTATTCATTCATACTGGATCACCTAAATCTCTCCTTTTCGTATCACAGCCCTCCCAATACAGAGAACATTAATAGCTGTTGCAAAGCCCTGGCTTTATAAAAATAAGCCCTAATTTCCCACAGGTAGCACCTACTATGCAGTATAAAACCTGCCATTTAGTTGGAAGAATATTCTGGATGTAGAAAAAATATTCAGAGGCTAAAAAATAGCAGGAATTAGAGAAACCTCAGTGAGGGTTAGGGCTGGGCATTTTCAGAATGTCCTTCCAGGCCTGGTCTGCTGTTCCTGACCCTGGTTCAGTGCTTCAGGAGAGCAAGCTGTGTGGATGGTGTAGGTGGTCTTCCTGCTGCATGGCTTCAGTGGGCTTCAGACAGTGGAAAGAAACCACGGAAGAGAGGAGAGAGGGTGAAAGGTCTCACTGGCTCCTTGGTTCTCTACCTTTAGTGGACACTGCTGCTGGCTGAATGTCCCTGGAGGACCAAAGATTCCATCAAGCAGCCTTCCCCATAGCATCTCCTAACAACTCTTTCCCTCCTTCCTCTGCTAGAGGCAGGGAAACAGCTCCCCCAGCTTTCGCAGGGTGAGGCACTCTCTCCTTTTGGTTTCATCTCTGAGGTCTAACACAGATGCAGAAAAGCCTAACCAGAAAGATAGCTTAATTAAACTCAATGAGATCAAGATTTGCTACCTGATTTTCTCAGGGCGTAGCAGATTGCCTGGTACATTCTAGAACTGTCTGTATTCTGACTGAACTGTTATAAGTATGCACTTTTCATGAAAATTATAATGGTAAAGTAGATAAAGATAATATTTATGGTTTGCCAGCATAGAAATTAAAAATGAATTTCCATCTAAATACAACCCTCATCACATCAATTTTTACTACATATGCTTGGTTGTAGCCACCAATGAATGCAAGTGGCTATTTGGGGAGTGTTAAAGAGATAGCATGAGCTGAATTGTGCAAAAGGATTTGCACAATTCCTTTTCAAATACGTATTTATCAATTTCTAACTGGGCACCTGCACTGGTGTGGAAGCTGGAAATGTAGTGCTGTGTTAGTTGGGTCCTACCGCTCCCAGCCTTATGGGACTGTTATGGGTATAACTGAGAGGGAACAACTGCCTGTTATGAGAACCCGCGAGGGATTATCTGGTCTATTTCTGAAATTCTTAACATGAGAGCGAGAGCTGAGAGGTAAGAAATTGTCAGAAGTTGTTCACACAGCAGGCAAGGAGGGAGGAGAAGCTCATTCCAGGTGGAGAGGACCAAAACATGCTCAAAGTTCTGGAGAGTAAAAGCGTGATTCATTCAGGGAACTGGAAATTTCATTGTGGCTGGAACACAGTGTTTGATATAAGAATACTGAAAAATGAAAATGAAGGAATAAGAACTCATACACAAAAGACTGTAATAAGATTTTAGGGAAATTTCAAGCCAGTGAAGCACTCAAAAGATGGGCGAAGAAAGGAAAATAACTATTTTTTCTCTCTGCCGCAAACTATAACACCAGTGCATTTTATTTATTTCCCAATCAAGAAGTTAAGGATCCTAAAGGTTGTCAAAACCTTGACTTTGTGGTTAATATTAACAAATATTCTTTCCTATACTTCAGTAGCAACTGGTATGGTTTCGATATGATTTGAGTGTGGGCCCCTTAAGCTTCGTATCTTGAAATTTGATCTTCTGCGTGGTCATACGAGAAGAAATAGGGCCTTTAGGAAGTAGTGCCTAGTGAGGAGTAGTCAGGCCAACTAGGAAGTAGCTTCCGAAGGGATTGTGGGCCTCATTTCCTCTCTGGCACTGTGTTTTGTGACGTCCTCTTTTCGTCACACGTGCTCCTGCCATGCTGAGAGGAAGCCAGGAGGGCTCTCCTCAGGGCTGAGCTGTACACTAGTGCCGTTCTCTCAAAGTTCGAAAACCATGAGTTAAATAAATCTTCCTGTATAAAGATAGCCTGCCTCAGGCGTTTCATTATAATAAGGCAAAGTGGACTAACCTATTATAGAAAATAAGCTAACAAATGCGGTGTGCTTATTATGTTACAGTTAGTGCTCTAAGGAATTTATACATATGTTTTTTTCTTTTAAAAATTTTTTATAGAAAAAGGTAAGACAGAACTCCACAACAAAATAATAGGAGAATCACAATAGTTAATACACTGCATATTGTCATCTCAAAGTAGTTACTTATAGTGCTTAAAAATTTCTCCAATTCATATTAGCATGAACCTTCCCTTACAATGAGATAGCAATAGTATAGATAATTTGCATTTTTATCTCTTTTCTCTTTCTTCCTTTCATCTTTCAACCATCTTAGTTCCTTTTTCCTTTTAAATAATTTCTTCCCACTTTATGATATCTATTGTACATTTTAGACCTTATTTACTCTTTCAAATTCTCACATCAAGGAGATAATACAATGTTTACATATGAGTCTGATTTATTTCACTTATGAATATGGTCTCAAGTTGCATCCATTCACCTATAAAAGTCTCAAGATAATCATTCTTTATGGCTGAGTAGTACTACATTTTATAAAAATATCATCTCTTTTTATCCATTTCTCATGGAATGGGCATTTAGGCTGTTGCCAAGATTTAGCTATTACAAATAGTGCTGCTGAACATGGGTGCACATACATTACTGTGATAGGATGTTTTTAATTCTTCTGTGATGATACTCAAAAGGAGAATGGCTGGCTTAAATGGGACCTCTAATCCTAATTTTTTGAGGAATTTATAGACTGATTTCCTAAGTGATTGCACCAGACTACACTTCCACCAAAAGTGGAGAAGGGTTTCCTTTTCTCCTATGGCCCCTCCAGAATTTGTTATTGGTTGATTTCTTGATAGCAGCCATCCTTCCCAGAGTAAGATAGAATCTTGGTGTTGTTTCAATTTGCATCTCTTGAATGGCCAAAGATGTTGAATATTTTTTCATTTATTTGTCATTTATATTTCATCTGAAAAGTATGTATTCATCTTAGATGCTCATTTTTGGGCTGGGTCTTCAAATTTGGGTTGTCTGGGTTTTTAAAATTCTTTATAGGTTTTAGATAGATATCCTTTGTTTGAGGGATAATTCACTAAAAGTTTTTCCCAATCTGTAGGTTGCCCTTTCACTCTGTTGGTAATTTCTTTTGATGTACAAAAGCTTTGTAATAAGACGAGATTCCAGTTGTTGATTCTTTGAAGTATTTTCCATGAAATTAGTTTTTTTTTTCATAAATTCACTGTCTACACCTATGTCCTCAAGATTTCTCCCTACTTTCTCTTACAGTAGATTTATTGTTTCTGTTTTACTATTTAGATCTCTGATCCATTTTGACTTTAGTGCACAGTTCTGTGAGGTATATCAATGGTATTTGATCAGGATTGCATTAAATATGTATAACAGATTTAGGAGTATAGCCATTTTCAATAAATTGGTTCTTCCTATTCAGAAGCAAGGGGTATCTTTCCATTTTGTGATATCCTCTTTGATCTCCTTTTGCAAAGCACTGTGATTTTCAATATATAGATCTTTTGCTTCTTTTGTTAATTGATTCCTGTTATTTTCATTTTTTTGGATGGCATTGTGAAGCATGTGGATCCCCTAATTACTTCCTCAGTGAGTTTGCTGTTTGTGTACAGGAATGCTATTGATTTTTGAGTGTTGACTTTGTATCCATTTATGCTACTGAATTTGAGTTTTAAATCTCATCTTTTACTGAGGTTTTTGGGGTCTTCTATGCAGAGTATCATGTCATCTGCAGATGATGAAAATTTCACTTCTTCCTTTCCTATCCTTATTCCTCTTATTTCTCTCTCTTATCTAATTGCTGTGGCTAGTGTTTCCAGAACTATATTGAATAGGAGTGGTGATAGTCGATAGACTTGTCATGTTCATGATTTAATAGTGAAAGATTTCAGTTTTTGTCCATTTTCTTTAATATTGGCTGTTGGCTTTTCACAGATGGCATTTATCAGATTGAAATAAAAATCATCTATTCTGATTTCTTTAGGATTTATATCGTGAATGAGTGTTGGACTTTAACAAAAGCTTTTTCTGCACCTATTGAGATGATTATGTAATTTTTGTGTTTGGCTCTGTTGATATTGTGTATTATGGTACTGATTTGCTTATGTTGAACCATCCTTGCATTGCTGGGATGAATCCCAGTTGGTCAAAGTGTATAATCTTTTTGATGATTTGCTGCATTCTGTTTGCTAGAATGTTATTGAAGACTTTTGCATTTATGTTCCTTAGGGAGATTGACCTGTAATTCCCTTTTGGTTGGACCTTTCTTTGGTTTATTATCATGGTAATATTTGCCTCCTGTATTGAGTTAGGGTGTATTGCTTCCTGTTATGATTGATACATTGTGTCAACTTGGGAAGTCCAGAGGTTTGGCTGAGTGACTTAGCAGGAAGCCAGGGTGCTTACTTTGTATACATCCTGAGCCTGTGAAAGAGGAAGTCATGGAGATTATGTGAGTGCTACAAGCCCCCTGAGTGGGGGCAGCCTGTTTACAATGTAAGGGAGGTAAAAAGAGACTGCTTGCCGCCATTCCTCCCTTTTGCTGATTGTTTTTGCTGTGCTGTGCTGCCATGAGCATTTGCCCTCTGCCATGTGCCACTCTGCCTCAGAACCAGCCAAGCATGGGCTGAAACCTCCACAAACTGTAAGCTAAATAAACCTTTTCCTCTTTCATTTTGGGCACTGGATATTTTGTCTCAGCAACGAGAGAAAAGTAACCAAGACACTTGCCTTTCAATTTCATTTAAAATTTTGAGGCATATTGGCATTAAATCTTCTCTAAATTTCTAATATCATTTGAGATATTTCAGGTGTGCAATTAAGCAGAGAATATCTCTCTAATTAGAGTTCTATACATCTCACTTATCTGTACATCAGAGTCTGTTCCTATGTTTGGGAAATTTTCTGCTATTACTTCTGAGAATAGTTTTTTTTTTATATCATTTGTGTTTCTCTTTCTTTTTCATTTACACCTATCAGTCTTACATTGTTTCTGCTTGCATCATCCTGTAGCTGTTGAATTATTATTTCCTGATCCATTGTCATTTCCACTTTCCTTTTGTATCATTAGTCGCTATCCTGTCTTCAAGGTCTGAAAGTCTACCTTCAATTTTGTTTGAACAGTTTTTTTAGATTTCAATGGAATTTCAAATTTCTGAATATATGTTTGAATCTGTTTTCATACATTCTATTTCTTTCCTATATTGTTCATTCAAGGTGACCATCATTTTCTTATGCTCCTCTTTGTTAATGTATGTCTATTCTAGATTTGTTGAGCAATTCCTCCAATATGGTTGTCATTTCTGTTTTTACCTGAGAGATTATTTCTGGTCTGATTTCCCCTATAGCTTCCTGGGTTTGTTTCTTTACTTCTGTTGCTATTATTTCAGATATTTTAGGTGTATGTCTTTCATTTTCCTCTATCTTGATGTCTCTTGGAGTTGTTCTGGGTAGGCTAGAGGTTTGAGATTGCATTTTCCTTCTGAGTCTCATTCAAAATATTTTACTTTGTTTTCTCTGTCGACCCTTGTAAGTTCTTGTAATAGATAGTTGTGTGTAGTACAAGGCCTTTCTAAGAAGGAAAGATGCCTGTTCTCCAGTGATGTCTTCTGTGTGTGAGTTTATTGGTGTGTGTCTATCCCAACATCCTACCTTCCCAGTTAATTGAGTGGGATGTTGATATGTGTTTGGCTCAGTCCTCAGTGTTGGGCTGTGTGAGGTTATTACCTCAGAGCTTCCCAGTATTGTTATGAAAGGGAGAACAACTGATATGACATCGTAGCTAAAGTAGTATAATTAGCAATAACAAAAACATCAAGCACAATTTAGAAACTGATGAACTGTGATAACTATTAATTTTGTATCTTAAACCATTGGAGCAGAGTCTAGAGTCATATAGCAGAACTGACCATAAATTAGGAGTTTGTATGCAAAGTGTTTCCCCTTGGCAAAGTGGTTTTACTCTGTGGTGGGGATATTTAAGAAGGAGAGTAAATAAAACAAAGATAACTGGAAAAAGTGGATGCAAGCCTGGAGGACAGAGGATGATCACACAAGTTGGGAAACTAGAGAAGAGGGGAGAAAAGAAAGAATGAAGGAGTATGTGAGATTATTTGAACTTGGTCTCTTGGTTTGTGGGGTGCGATTAGTCTTCTGTGGCTGGAGTTCTCCCCAGCCATTTACAAAAGACAAAAAATAAAGAAAAATAAAAAGAAAGTGAAAAGGAAAAGGACAAGAAAGATGAAATTTTTATAAAATAAAATTTAAGAAAAGAAGAACGGGGCGGCCTCATCCATCTGCTTTTATTCCATGTGTCTTTGTCCCCTGGTGCAACACTGGTTCAGCTAATTTACCACATGCTGGCTGGTATTAACTTTGCTTCAGACTTTTCCACCTGTTATTCCCGCCTGTTCATCGTGTGTACCTCAGGTCATACTGCATGGCTTGAATTCCCCAAGTCACCTGGTCCCTCTGATGTAGGGGAGCAGGAGCCAGGCACCTGAATTCCTCCTGCTGGTTGCTGGGTCCATAATGTGGACCCAGATAGGCACCTCGAGTTTTTCTTTAACACTCAGATAACCTGATAATCCTATGAAGTTAGTACTATTATTACTTGCAATTTACACCTGAGGAAAAAAGCTACAGGAAAGGTAAATGGTTTTCTCAAGGTCACACAGCTAAATAAGTGGTAAAAATGACAAAGACCAAGGGTAGTTGTTTTGTCTCACCTCAGACAGAAAGTAGTCTGGGGACAGATCAACAAACAGCGCTGATAATGAATGTGAGTGGTGATGACTAACTTGATCAGTTTGGTTTATGGAGGGCCGGCAAATTATGTCTGCACCTTGTAGTACAGCATAGAGAACAAGTCTAACAAATGGGTATACTCTTTACGTGTTGAAATTAATATAATCATAAAAATAGTGCACTTGCTTGTCTAAGGGGAAGACTTAACCAAATTATTTTTTGTAAGTCAAAGAGTTACGGAAACTACAAAATGAAAATTGAATCCAAAGACTTCAGGAACTGTTAAGGCAAAGCTTTCCTTATGCTTCTTTATTCTAGTTCAGTAATAAAGTTCTATTTTATATTACCGTATTGTCATGTTTCAGAATTATATGGTGACGACCATCAAAATTATATACTCAATATCTAAATTAGATCAAAAATTTATTTCAGTGAAATTGAAGCAGTTTGAATAGATAGATGTGTACTATTAAGTTAGTCTTTAAGAAAAGTAAGTTCTTGGTTGCCCAGCACCAGCAGGTGGCACCCTAACAAAATAATTTATGTGTCATATGTGAACGTTTCCTAGCCTCTGTTCACTTCAGTGCAAAGCCAGCTCACTCTATCTGGACACGTAAGACAGAAAAAAAAAAAAAGCAGCCAAAGACAAGATTTGCTCTTTTTAAATCAGGTAATTGTTACCAGGAAAAAAGAGTAGAAAAAGAATTTTCCTTATTCTTCATTTTGTGAATACCTAACTAGTTTGAATCATTATTTTAAAAATGTCTGTAAATCTGCATAAGAATCTGACTAGGAAAACTTACATGAATGCAGTAAAAGGTATAAAATGGACTAACCCAACACCTCCAAGTAAAAAGCCTTTTTTTTCCCCTGATACAAGGTCTCATTGTGTAGCTCAGACTGGTCTTAAAGTCACTGTGTAGCCTAGGATGGCCTCGAACTCACAGAAATTCTCCTGCCTCTGCCTCCTGAGTGGTGAGATTACAGGCATGTACCACCACACGCAGCAAAACAAAATTTTTAAATAAAGAAATAATTCCTTTAGAACTGAACACATAAGCTTTCAGAGAAGATACATGATATGATACTGGAAAAAATTTTTACAATAGCTCAATTAAGAACATAGATGTTAAGTTTGTATTGAAGCTATTTGCCGCAGTAGCCATTGCAGTTTCAGACTAACTCAGTTTGATTTGTCCCCATTGTTGGTGTTTGACTGCATCCTTCACTCTTGCTGTCCTGTAACTGTTATTTTTAAAGGGTGTACAGAATTTTCTGTCAAGGTCATGAACAAACAATTTTACCAGGAATGATACACTCCTGTCTGGGAGTGGGTCGGGATGATCACTTTTTCTTCTTCCCTTTGTCGTCTTTTGTCTCATTCCAGCTGTTTGATTTAAGAAATCAAACAGATTTCAATTTCTGTACACTTTTTTTTATCTCAGAAGAAAGCAATGACTCAAGTTGCTAGTTTAGTTACTAGTTTTTCTTTTTCAGTAAGCTTTCTCACTTCCCCCCATCTCCTAAGAAATAATTATCTTCTACAAAGATAACAGCTATAATTAACTTTGAAAGCACCTGTAATAAGCAAATCAATCCTTGGTATAAAAACTACCCAGGATCCACAGCCAGCTTTCTCTCTATGATGAAAACTCCAGGTATGAGGCAGCGGTACGATGCTCCATTCAGGATTAGCGTACACCCTGGCACACTACGTGCAAAGAAAAGGAAGGATAGCAGCAGTTGGTTTCCAGCACAGGCAAAGCAAGATGCGCCAAATTGTGAGGACCAACGGGGATGTGGAGGAGGAGGTACATTTCTTCCGAGTTTTCTCTGCCTTTTATATCTGTCCCTAGAGTCTATTCTTCCATTCATCCCAAAAGGACTGTCTTTAAATATATAACTTAATTGTCTTCAGCACCTTCTTTGAGAAAAGGGACTAAACAGCCCTAGTAGTTCTCTTAGGAGGGGAGAAGAGGAAGGGAAATCAGTGTGAATATCTTGCTGAGAAGAGAGAACGTCTGCTGCAGGCCAAAGCCTTCATGTGAAGACAGAAAGAAGGCAGGTCTGGGAAAGCTTTAGAAGATGTAGAAAGCTGGTGCTTGGAAGGTGAAGTACAGGATGAAGGAAATGAAGGCCAGCTTGTTGAGAGCTGCCTGGAGAAGACTACGAAGCTTGTGAATAAGAATGGTCTAGTGCCAATAATGTCTTTAGGAGTCTTCTAAGCAATTTGCACGAATTAATTAAATAATACAATTGTGCTATGATCTTGTTGGTCTTGTTTTAAAGCTAAGGAATATGCAATACAATTTTACTCAAAGTCATACAAATGCTGAACCTGCTTTCAACCCCTAATCCCTACCTCCTTTCTAATAATTTTCTGAGAACTTTTTGTCAACCATAAATGTTTTCTAGAAGTCCACCAGTACTTCTACCACCACTGTCTAAATATAGATAAGGAAATTCGGATGTTTTATAGAGCAGAAGGAGATGATGCGTTTTTTTCTTCTTAATCTTGGGCAGTGGAACTTTTCGGGCTGCTGACAAACCCCAGAACTGCTACATTTTTTCACCACCTGGAAACCTAGTTCAGCTGTTCTTATCACAGAGTGCCTGATCGACATAGCAGATCTATCAGTGTCTGCCTAAAAGGAAAGTTCCCAGTCCGCGGCAGAGGAATGCCAAGGAGAGAGTATTTTCGGAAAAGGTGGGAGGAAGACAGAAATGTAACAGCAGGGAAAGAGTGAGTAAAGGACACTAGTCTGTTAAATCATGCAAGAAGACCATTTTGGAATCGCTGCAAAGAGTTTGCAGAGGAACACACCGGAGTGGTGGGAGGCTCAAGCATTCTCTGTCCACTGCCAGAGACCCTGTCCGAGGGTGAGAGGGCTTCTGTTCGTCCGTTGTCTCTTTCCCTTTGACAACTAGTCCAGCATTCTCAGGTGAGAATCATGGCTGCAGACTCCTGGTCAGATGTCAAGTGTTGGTGATACTTGTCCGTCTCCCGTCGGATAAGGTTTACAGGTGCTGGCCCTGCTGACGAATTCCTTCAAGGTGCTCCCTTGGGCCTATTTGCTTCACTTTTCTTTCCTTCTTGGCATTCCTGCAGGAGGTGGGCCCTGGATCTTCCCCTTAGTTACAATCTTTTCACACTCACTCCCCATCAGCCCAATTTGTTTTTCCACTTCATAGAAAAGATCTCCAAGGAGGGAAGCTAATAAGAACTGTTAACGGCAGAAGTTGAGTAACTACAGTCATTATCTTCTCTGAAGTTTTTTCCCCCCTTATGTGTATTATCACCACCAAGGCTAGGCTGATGTTTAGCAAAGAGCACCTGTCAAAACAAAAGAAGAGTTTCACACCTCACAATTTTAAGCCCCAGGTAAGAAATTCAGCCTGGTGGATCAGCAAAGAGGAAGACAAGAAACCTGAAACTCCAAGACTTGGAGTAGAGTTAAATGAGTTTCCTCCGGGTACTAACAGGCTTTTGTTTAACACGATTAAGTCCCCTTTGTTTCATTACAGACACCAATGTGAAAACAAACAGTGTGATCAAGATAAAGGCCTGGAGCAGGGTTCTGTTTCTCTTTCTCTTTCTTCTTTTTCTCAGAGAGCTATCACCACCTCTCAATGGACAGGCTTAAAGGAACTTAGTGGGCTCACAGAAAATTGATGAGCGGAGCAGAGCAGGTGTACAGGAAAGCTCTGGGCTGCAGAATTAGGCAATGGAAAAGTGTGAAGCACTTATGTCCATGACCAGATCAAGTGATAAGAGGACCGGCCTCCTTTGCTCTCTAATTAATTGTCTTTCTTTTCAAAGCACAGTCTTTGATTTCAAGAAGCACTTGAAGAAGATAAGACCTAGTTCTAGTGAAATACAACCAAAAAGCTACATTGGGCTTGGGGTGGGGGTTGGGAGCGCAGCTTCCAGACAGGTAGGAGAAAGAGAGGGGAAGAGGGTAATATTGCTGTCAGTCACCAAAACAACAAAATATTGACCATTCATGGTAGGGCAGTCAACTGAATTCTATCAGAGGTGCAACAGAACTGAACTGATGTACATTTCCAAAGCAACCCTTTCTGTATTATTAAATTGCTTATTGTATGGTTGTTAGACAACACTAACTCCTTTTCCTAAACAAAACAGGGACATTGTCAGTGTAATAGCTACATTGAACTCACAGAAGCTGGAGTCATCCATATACACATTTTAATTACCTCTTTCAGTCAGGAACATCATTAGAAGTTTCTTATTACCAGCCACTATCTTGTGATCTTAATTGGCTTCCTTCACAGACGACACCATGAAGCCAGTGCACAAGCTCTGGCAGCCTCCCAGAGACAGTGACCAGATCGGTGGCACGTTACACTGATACTGTCTTCAGCTCAGTAACAACCACCAGTTTAAGTTTTAATGCTAAACATGAGGTGGAAGCTTCTTTTAACACCTGCATGGAGAGATGTTCCTGATTTGGTGGTGCTGAAAACATATGGCGAAGCAGTGACTTTTCATACACCCTTTGTTAGGGCTTTAGAAAGGGATACGCCAAGCTGTCAGTTATTCCCTGGCAGAATCCCTCTTGAAGCCTGGTAAAATGAAGAAAAGGAGGGAAAAAAGGAGTTGCTTACCAAATCTGCATTTATTGACACTCAAACCTGCACCATGGGACATGATCATCTGGATGTTTGTTACTCAGAAAGTGTGAAAATACTGAAATTAATTGTTTGCATTAATTGCATTGGGTCTGAATGAATAATAACTATTAATTTAGTTTCTAAATATTTGCACTCATATTGTGGATAAAGACAAATTTTGAGGCAAGGAGAAAAAGAGTACAATTATAAAATAAATATACTGTCACATCTTGTGCTGTATGGAAAATAGAAGACCCTTTCTGTGAAAAGAATTACCATCTTTCTCTTTGCCAAAGTAAGCTCCAAAATTTTAAATTCTAAGATGTACTCCTAGAAAATTAGGATTTGATATCTCTGGGAATAATGTTACTTGGATATATTTGTATATTATTTATTCCTGACTCTGTATTTTCAGATATTCATAGAAAATGAGACAAACCACAAATACTCTAACACAGTAATCGTCAAATGTTCAGTGCAATTTTTTACTCTTTTAGAGAAATATAGTTTTCAAAACCTGGATATATGAATGGATTATTGGATTCATTGATACTAGTGATTGGAGTATTATTTATATTTTTGGTTAAAAGTCAAATACTATTTGCATTATTAATATTTTCAAGATATTATTGTCATTCACCTTGATCTATGCATGTAAAAAACACATCTATAAACATCATTACAGAGTTGAGTAAATGCTTTGATTCTAAGGAATGAAATTTTCCATTTAGCAATTGAACTAGTGTAGACATTACTGTCTTTTGAGTGAATTAAAAGTCCACTTTGTTTTCGCCCAAATTTTTGTTTTCAGAAAATTAAGACAGCTGTTTTTTTTCTGGCAATTACTTGAGAGCAACTTTGAACCACAGGTCATTCTTGCATGACTTTATATTTCACATTTATAGCATTCAACCATCTAATTACAGGTCAATGGTATGAAAATTAAAAAAAAATATAAAACCCACTTCAGTTTATGAAGCCCCTGGAATGTGATGTCTTATAGTGTGTCATGATTATCTATATGTGAGTATAATTTCTATGCCATATAGATACTTTACAGTTTAAAATATGTCTTCTAAGACATGGCATTGATAAATTTGTTATACAACACAACTGACTTCTTAGGAGTTTCAAATACAGAAAAAGTGAGTGAAAAACTCAAATAATCATAACAACTGCAAGACAGTTAGTTAAATGTAGTTTAAATCCCACACAGCAAAACAGGGACTGAAATAAATAACCTTCTCCGTTCACCATCAGTCATAACCTCTTGGCGGCTCTTCTTCTGTTTCTGGAATAGTCATCTTTGGCCTCCAGAAAAAAGATGGTTTCTTTCCCATCCCCATTTTTGTTTACCTGGTAGACTCCCTGATTTAGGAATATATGAAAATTAGCTTTATATCTCAGCTGCTTCCCTGTATTGAAACAGAGCAGTGAAAATACAGCTGTTTAAAACATACTGGGGGGAAAGAGGCAAAGGAAGGTTATTTTAAAGAGTTATCAAAATCAAAGTGCCAATCACTCTTATAAGCAGGGAAAAATTACTTGCACTTCAATATTTATATTTATATTTATTATAAGAAAAAAGTTTTTTTGTGGAAAGAAGGTGCAGAAAAGGGCACAGTATTAGCTAAATATTGTACCTTAGAACATCAGTCATTTCCTTCTCAATAGTACTGAAAGGGTCTAATTTATAAGTTTTTCCATCTCCCTGTTATGCTGGTTTGTAAGTTCTGACACTGCTACTGGTATGTTAATGAGAAGCTAGCGTTCCATTAAGAGAAAACCATATGCTCTGCTGCCTACTGTGAAAGAGAAAGCATGTAATGTGGCTGTTGCCTTAGTAACACATTAATTCATTTTGTCAGTGTTGGCACAGATCATTTCATTTATAAGAAAACAAGTATAATAGTTTACCACATCTATAATATTTACAGTGTTTCTGTTACAAAACAGTGACAAAATGAGTTTAAAAAATAGAGTTGGTATAATATCATTAAAATACAGAATTTGTGGTAAAATTTTCCTTGTAAGAATGAAAAAATAATAAAGATTGGTGCAAAATTTTCTTTTCACAATCCTCCTTAAAACATTTTAACACCAAACTGTTTGCTTTTTAGCATATTTGTATTATACTAATAATGTGTGTCTGCTGCAAAAAAAATTTAGTCCACGGAAAACACAAGTGCATTAACAGTTTTTAATGAATGCTAAACAAAATATTTCATACAACAGTTTTGTTAAATTACAACCATTATAAACCTAATCGTATGCTAGTGTGTTACTCATAACAAGGCTAAACATTTATCTAGTTTTATCTGTTCTTCCAGATGTTTATTAGTATTCTAGCACTCCTAAAATATTTAAATTAAACCACTCCATCTTTTCATGTGAATGCATTTCAGGTTTTATTCACAGAAGATCTAGTCACATGTATATCTAAATAAATATGGTACACTGTATATGCTTTATGCACAAGTGATACTTAATGTGAATTGAGATAATCCAAAAGCATGATAAAGGAGAGAAATGATTAGAGGGAAGACAAGTTCCTGTTTATTAAAGTCTGCACCTGCAGCAGGGTGTCAGTTCTACCCATCCTTAGGGTATTCCACACCTGTAAACACACATTCTGAACAACAAACATTTTGCATCTGTGATGCTCCCCTACCTATTTCAACCAATAAGAAGGGACTTGTGTACTAGACAGCGAGCAACTGTCATTTGCTAGTTTACGTAGTGATTCAAGTTTTATGTCATTTCAAGGGAGCATTTAGGCATTTACTTGAGTCATGCAAACGAGTGCAAGCCACTGCAGGGCTGGCCATCTCAGTAATGAATGGCCAATTATACTTTCACATTAAGAAATACCTTCCTAAAATACCCGTGTTCAGTGGGGTCATCCTGAGCCTCATGAACCAAATGTGGGTGTTTTCGTTTTTGCTCTCCTGACTGTCACCACAACAATGCTTCACAGTTTGAAGGGATTCTTTCTAATTAGAACCCAAGACCCAAGAGTACTTCTAAGGGTCTCCTTTATAGACCTGCAATGTGATTACTCTGGGAAACACTTAAGAAAATAAAATTTATGATTAGCTTTGATGAAAATGACTTTAGTTTTAACTTCATATTATCTCTGCTTTGATATGAGTAAAATACTTTGAATGGCTACATCACTGGAAGAGAAAATATAACCAAACATCCATGTGATTTTATATGATGGGGAATTAAAAGTCTCTGAAATGTAATCATATCACATTGACTCACCCAATAAAAGTAACTTAATGAAGTATTTTATCTAATTCATATGTTTTTGCTTATTAGTTTGTGGTGCTTGAAAAAATAAAGCGATAAACTTTTCAAGATCCTTCTTTCAACTCAAGCTATTTCTATCAATAAAACTGGTTTGTCAGCAGTTAAATGACACCACATTTATGTTTTAAGTACACTAAATTATGGGTAGCATTATAATGAGATTCATTGATTAAACTTACTATAAATAATATGATACATATTACTGTGACTTTGGCTAAATGAAAAATTGTCTTGGGATTTATAACATCTGAAATTTCAAATCTTTTTGAGTTTAACAGTTTTATTGTTTCCTATCTCTCCCTCAAAAGCCTATAATGTATGCAAAGATCATAGAATCAATCTCTTTATCAAAAATTGCTAGAGAAATAAGTTTTTTTGAAATGGGGATACATATGTGACTATATGCACAAATATTCATATGTCTATACATGCATGTATATAATTTTTCTACTAAATATATTATTATGATCATTATTTGAATAATAAAAGTATGTATTTTACATTTTGTATGGCCCTAGTGAATTCTCTTATTACTTTTTCATGAAGATTTCTAAAAATCCACACTTAATACTCAGTAAAGAAAACTATTCTTATATGACCAGGACAAATTATGAACACAAATTCAGAGAACTTCAGTTTAGATTTATTGTATTCCACAACCAAGCTAACAATTATGCCTTTGCTGGTAGTGCCAGTGGCATTTGTTTTCATACAGAACCATGAGCAGTACAGAATGAAGTTTCAAAAAAATCAACTTCATTCATTCAAAGCCAGCCGTACCCTCCTCACACACACGTACCCTCCTCACACACGCGTACCCTCCTCACACACGCGTACCCTCCTCACACACGCGTACCCTCCTCACACACGCGTACCCTCCTCACGCACATGTACCCTCCTCACATATACACACACGCATGCATGCTGCCTTATTTAAGCCTGAGGGGTTTAACCCCAGAATAGTAAATTATTTGGTTGCTTCTTAAGTACACAGCCACAATATTATGAAACAGATTCAGCCCTTACATTATATTTATTATAATCACTTTTTGAAATATATACATGAAATAAAAATCAACACATAAGTAAAAGTAGCTATCTCTTTTTTTGGTACCAGAATTGAACTCAGGGCGTCACACTTGCTAGACAGGTGCTGCACCGCTGAGCTACATCTCTGGCCCTGAAACTAGCTATTTTGAACATAATTATTTTAAGAAAATAAAGGAATACATATTAAGTATGTAAAAATAAACCTATATTAAAATACTTTAGTGTTAAGATGATATATATCAAATAATGTTTGATGAATGAACAAGTGAACTTTGCATATGTGACCATATTTGCATTCATTCCTTCCCTTTCCTCACACAGTCACTAAATTAATGACATAAATAATATACCAGTGGAGCACTCTGAAGATAGGAGTACTGAATGCAATTATTCATTTATTTTATTTTATTTTGTTTCTTTGAGACAGGGTCTTGCTGTGTACTTTAGACTGGGCTTGAACTCATGTGGCCTTGAACTCTCAACAATCCTGCTTTAGCCTCCCAAGTGCTGGGATTACTGGTGTGCACCACCATGCCTGGCTTCAATGTAAATATTTAAAATTTAACAGTCACTAGTCAGACTTAGCTTTGGAATTAAACATTCATGTAGTAGCATTTCAGCCTATTTTAATTCAGTGTGAGTTTACTATGTAGCGGGAAGAAGAGGTAGCATGAAATGACCTTTCAAATCTTTTGGAATTTAAATTTTTTACAGTTTAAGAATGTCAGTATTGTGAAGACTGAGTTTGTTTGTATGTATGTGTGTATGTATTTATTATCAGGGTTGAACCCAGGGTCTTCACACTGAGTTACATACGCAGCCTTTTTACTTTTTCTTTTGAGAGAGATTTACTAACTTGCTAAGTTTTCCCAGCCAGGATCAAACTCGTGATCCTCCTGGCTCCTCCCCCTCATTCTAGCATTGTACCATCCTGCCTGGCCTAAAAGATTTTATCTTCATTGTATAAGAAACAATATTATAACTGCATAGCATGAACAATACTGCTATGTATTTTATCATGAAATGTATTGAGAGGTATAAAATAAGAACACAAAATTCTTTGATTTTATTATTTAAATCATGTTAGTGTTCTCAAAGTTATTGCAACTTAAGATACAGCTTTTATTATGATTTACTTGACACACACATGTATATATATAATATTATACAAATTTGATCATCAAAATAAAGAAATAACTGACCTAACCCTTTATACAATGAGAGAGAAATATGCTAGCATTAAAGGTAGTGATATGATTTGGGCTTTAATGTTTTCCATGAAAATATAAATTCTTGTCTTAAGATTTTCTGATTTCTTTTACCCTGCATGAATAATATTTACTAATTAAGTGAAGAAAATTCTAAAGTAATATAACCCTGTCTTATATTTTTCTCATTTATTTCTTTTTTTTTTTTTTTTTTTTTCCGGGACCGGGGATCGAACTCAGGGCCCTAGTGCTCAGCGGCAAGCACTTAGCCCACTGAGCTGTACCTCCAGCCCTTCTCATTTATTTCATCCTGCATAAATAATTATTACTAATTAAGTGAGGGAACTCTAAAGTAATGTACATATTATACTATTTTTAGAAGGCATATGTGATATTATTTGATTTTACATTAATGAATGTACACTTACTGGTTATTAATTTATTTCCTGTTTTATAGCTCACAAATAAAATTTATGGATAGTGAACAACATGATGTTTTGAAATATGTACACATAATGGAATGGCTCAGTTGAGTTAATTACTATGCATTACCTCCCATTCTTACAATTTCTGTGTTGAGAACATTTAAATTCTATTCACTTAGCAATTTTCAAGAATACAATGCAGTGTAATTAAATACAGTTACCATATTACACAATAGGTCTCTTGACTTTTTCTTCCTCACTGAATTTTGTATCTACTGATCGATCTGTTCCATAGTCCCCCACCCTAATCCCCTGCTAACCAGTTCTTGTCTGTTTCTATGAATAAAGTTTTTCAGATTCAGCATGAGTGAGATCACATGACCTTCCTGTGCCTTGCTCACCTCACTTAACACACTTTCTTCTAGGTTCATCTACATTGCTGCAAATGACAGAATTTCCTTCTTTTAAAAGCATTAATAGTATTCCATTTCATGTATACCATGTTTTCTTTATCCACTCATAAACTGATGGATTCTTTGATTGCTTCCATATCTTGACTGTTGTGGACAATACCACAAAGTTGAATTTGTGACTCTCCTGGTGAAGAGTTTATTCTTAATGCTCTTGTTCGAGGATCTTAACACCTATAAAATGGAAGAATTTATTACAGCACATTAGACTCAACTGTTATGTACATAACTAGTGTGTAATTATGTATATAAATATACTCTTAAAGAAAATAAATATTGGACAGCCTGATAGTTGTCTCATGACTTATAAAGAGCATATTGGCAATGTAGATTCCTACAAGGTGACCCCAGGATTGTTTAGAAATCAGCAAAGCCACAAGTAAGTGTTTTTTGAGGGGAAAGCAATGTATGCTGGAGATTGAAGATCAAATACAGGGCCTGGGTCTTGTGAGCATGCTAGGTAAGTCCATTACCACTGCACTACATCCCCCGGCTGTATCATAATTTTTTGAATCTTGTCTCTGTTAGACAAGTAGAGAAATAGCTCTACTTTGCAGTAGTGTAATATGGACACATTCAACATATCTAAAGACTGTACATTTTATTTGAGGATTCTTATATTCTAGACTACAAATGTTTTTCTTATGTTAGTTTATATCCCCTAGATTCAAAGAAAAAGATCTTATTCCTCAAAAACATTCTTGTAAAGAAAAGTAATATAGTAAAGAAAAGCATGCAATATTATAATTTTAATTTTTCCATGGAAAGCCAATAGGAGACATATAAATAAAATATTTCATCAAGATCACTTCTCTGCACAAACTGCTTCTTATTTTCATAAAGTCACATGATACTTTCATGAGCAAAGACTAAATACTGTAATACTCATGTCAGAACTGGAACTTTCCATCACTGCTATTCATGGTAGCTGTAGAGTGTTTACCATGATGTTTTTTCAAGTTGTTAATAAAGAGTACAGTAACTTTTCTATAAATCAACTCTGAACAAGTACTCCCAAGAGGTTTTCTTGCTATTTTTAATATTTCTGGTTATAACTCTGACACTTTAAAGTACATAAGTGGGTTATTAAGGCATCATTGAAAGTAATAGTTATTTCAGATTCAGCCTATGAGGAATGGTTAGATGGATAGCCTCACTAAAAGCTTATCATAAAATATTGAAAGGTGAATTCTTTCTCGGGGAATTGTCTTTATTTATACTGTATTTGCAAGTAGATATCCAATTTTCCTACATAGTTTTATCACTCTTCAAGAAAGTGGAGGATTTTAGCTTCCTCACATAAGTAGTTTCCACTGCATGCAAGGCAAATCATGACTTACAAAATATTTGATGACTTAAATTTAAAGGTAGGTGAATTTGTTCTTGTTTACAAGAAGTGATATTGCCACTTGTTATGCTTTGTATGTAGAGTCCCCCCAAAGGCAAATGCGCTTGGAATCGAGCCTTTTCTGAGATGACCAGGTCATGAGGACACTAACTTCTTCCACAGATCAATCAGCTGATAGATTTACAGGTGAATGGGCTATTACAAGGTGGGCTTAGTTGGAGGCACTGGGTAAGAAGAGGCGTGACTCTGAGGACTTTATGTTACCCCAGGCCTCTCCCTCCTTGGCTGTTACGGTTTAGACATAAAATACCCCCTCCAAGCCTCATGCGTTCAGAGGTGGGGGTCTGTGGGGGTGAGGGGCTCACACAGGCACTCAGTGATCAGCGACCAATCCGGCGAGGAAGCTAACTGCAGATGCTGTGAGGAGGTGGGTGTAGCTGGAGGCGGTGGGGGAGTGGAGTGTGGCGCGGAAGGGTGTGTTTCCGTCCCTGGCTCTTGCTCTTTCTCTGCTTCCTGGCTGTGATGAGCTGAGAGTTTGTCCTCTGCCATGGACATCCACCGTGCCCTGTCTGTCCCTAGCCGTTCAAAAGACTGATGCTACTGAAACTGGGAGCCAAAGTAAACTCCTCCACCTTGAAGATGTGGATACCAACTATTTGGTCCCAGTGAGAGAAAAGCGACTATCGCAGTGGTTCGTTCTCCCTCTCTCTCCTTTTGTGTCTCTTCCGGGTTGCCATGAACCGAGGCGCTCTGCGCTGGTGTGTACAACTGCCATGGGTTTTCTGCCGTGCCAGAGGCCTAAAAGAAATGGAGGGAGCTGAGCATGGACTGAAACCTCCAAAACCAACAGCCAAAACGTATCTTTCCTCCTCCAAGTTGTTTTTCTCAGGGATTTGTCAGCAATGTGAGGCTGTTTAGTACACGTCTTGTGCTAAAATATTCAAACAATTTGTAGAAATAATTAGCTAACTGCATACCATAAGCCTAGACAAGATGTAATCCTCTTCTCAGTTTTTCATATTCTAAAGGCAGGAGTAATTTGTGCTTCTATGTGTTGCTAATGCTAATGTTTTGCTAATATGTTTTATCTATTATCATATTTCTTCACTGTACTTATAAAATATTCAGAAATTTTGACTCAAGAGACCAACTATGGGGGCTGGGGATATAGCTCAGTGGAATAAGCACTTGCCTAGCAAGCGCAGGGTCCTGAGTTCGACCCCCAGTACCGCAAAAAAAAAAAAAGAGAGATCAACTATGTTGTTCACTGTTGTATACAGTTTCAGAGAGATTTGATTATTTATTCAACATTATAATTTAAATAGAGCTCACAATTCAAAACATTCTCTTGCTTTACATTCTAGTTACATATACTTAATTAATTTATTTGATAATCATAAATTTGCCACATTAAGAACAGTAAGGTTGAGTGAAGAAGTAATAAACTTGTTTTGAAAATTATAAAACTATCTACTTTCCTTTTATCTTTTCATTATTTCATATTACTAATATGCAATTATTTTAGTGATTATGAGACCATAGATATATGACTGGCACACATTACTTAATAAAATTTTCAGAGTAATTAATTAAATTATGTTCAATAAAACCATCCATGTTTACTTTTAGAAACGTTGCAGAACATATTATTACTATAAAAGGCCTAGAATTTAAAGGTTTATTGGGGCTAACAGTGGATAAATATACATCATCTTGGCTTACTAATGCAAAGATCTTTCAGGAATTTTTACCCTACAAGTTCAAGCTAAAATCTGAAACTTTGCATATATGTTTTTCCAGAAATTATACTACAGTTCAAAGTGAGAAGGAAGGGGGAGGAGTTGGTAAGAAGAGAAGGGAGAAGGAGGAAGAAATTGGAAGGAAAAGGGGATAGAAAAAATTTCCCAGACAACTGAATAAAATTTGAACCAAAGAGAAAAAGAAAGTTTAGACGGGTGTGTGTGCAGGTGTGTGTGCGTGTGCGTGCGTGCGTGCGTGCGTGCGTGCGTGCGTGCGTGTGTGAGAAAGAGGATTAATGCTAAACTTGCATACCAGTGGCCCAATGTCCCCCAAAGAAAAAGAGATGGAGCAAAATGTGCGAAGCAGATCAGAAGCAACAGGTGGCGTTGCTGGACTAAGACAGTTAAGTTGTTCGGAAGTTTGGGGGATCAATTTGGAAGTGGGAAGAGAGAAGGAAAAGAACAGAAGGGAGACTTATAGGGAAGAAGAAAAAAATGAGGAGTGTGAAGAGGAAACATGGTAATGGGGATAGAAGTTATCAAAGGGTCCTGTGTTCTCCTTATTCTGTCTACTATACACTGACCAAAAGAGAACAACAAAGAAAACAAGTATTTTCATGTGCAAAACACATATTTGTCCTGCAGAAAAACTAAACATAGAATAATGTCTCAGTAAGGGGAAAAAGAGCAATTAATTTATAGGACCAATTTTTTTTTTTTTTAGCAACAATGAAGTGCTAGCCCTGGATCTGTAGTAGTGAGCAGTTAGACACAGCCTCATGGACCTTGCAGTCTGCTGAAGCCAAGAGCCGCTACCTAACAATGTGCCACCAGATAAGCTTTACGTTTTCACCACAATAAGCTGTTTAGAGGAAGCAAATCAAAGCTATGCTACTTGATAACACACAAATTATACTTGTCTCTGGGGAATCAAGGTTGCTCTGTGAAAGTGATATTGGAACTGAGACAGAGTGAGTATTAATAGGTAAAAAGTGGTAGAAGAGGCAATGGGTAGGAAAACCCCACAACAGGAAGGAATTTAAGGTGTGAGGGAATAAATAAAGTCCAGTGTGGGCACAACTTGCTGGGAAGAGCAGTTAGACAGGAGATGGGAGGGGCAGACACAAACGATGATGCAGTGGTCAATTTAGGGTTGGGCATTTTACTCTATGAGTGACAGAAGGTCAGTGCAATTCCAAACTAAAGTGCCATTTCATGATATTTGTGTTCTCAAAAGGGCACCACACAGAGTTCGGTGTGTGTTTTGTCGCAATGGGGGGATGAGGAGTACGTGGTAGTAGCGGGGGCAGAGTGAATTCAGGAATATGAATTTGGAAGCTAGGATATTAACACAGGCAAAAAAGGTAACATTTTCACTGGGGGTGGTGTTTGTAAAGGCGAGGAGGAATAGGACAATTTGAGATATATCCGGGAGGTAAGGTTTATAAGAAGAGTAATAGATGAGTATGGAAGACGAGAGAATAGATGTCAAAGGCTACGTCTGGATAGAGGAATTTTTTCAAATTCCATAAATGACTATCATTTCCTTCTAGCATCTTGCATTTTGGCTGAAGTTCACATGTTTTTATAAAATTAAATGTCATGATTGTTTGCAAAGGTTCGTGAGACAGGAAATCTCGTTCCATTGGTAGATCTCTGAAACACATTGTGTCCATTTCAAAAATAGTCGGGGTTCGGGTTCCATTGTCCCAGTTTCCCTCTTGGAAGGTGAGATTGCCAAGTGCTCCTTGTCCTTGATTTGTCCTCATATCTGCCTTTGTACAAGATGTCTCTGAGTTCGTCATAGATCACTGATATGCATTCTCCATACTCCTTCCACTTTCACTAGGTTGTGGGAAGATCTCATAAACTTCAAGGTAACACCACCATCAGTGAAAAGTTGTAGATCTCTGTTGCTTATTGGCAGATTTTAATATCTAGAAACTTTAGTTCAATCACTTTAATAATAGAAATACAAAGGGGATTCAAATTAAATATAGATAGGATTCAAATTATTGAATTTTCTTATTTTCATCTAAGAACATCAAGAATCTAATTATACTATTTTTAAATTTGAGGAATGAAGTAATGAATATATATGTATTGACTATATGAAGTAAGGGATAGATATGCACTGATATGTTGCCATGTTAGCCACAGAGCAAATTTGGATTGTGTTTTCTTTTGAGTCTACATTGCAAACCGAAGTTTCTTCTCAGTAATCATGGCTGACATGATAACCATGTACTAAGGGGAAAGGTAGGTAGATAGAGTTCATCTCTCTAAAGTGCTATGAAATAAGTTGCTGCCATTCTCATTTTTCAGAAAAAGAGTTTATACTGTCACTCTTACAGCTGGTCATCTGAGCAACTTTGTTGAAGATAACAATGTGTCGTAGAACAACCAGCTTTAATTTCCTGTCATCTTGTTTTGAAATTCTGTATTGTTTCTATTGTTTTTGTGTTATTTTAGTTTAGTTTAGTTTTGTTATTTTGTCGTTGTTTTTTCTCTCTGAAATAAAAAAATAATAATGCCTTCAAATGGGTCTGGCTAACATCAGAGTTCTGTGTTATATCATCTTAAGAAGAAATGTCAGGACTTATTTCTATATAGAAAGTTGTTCCACACTGAATTATGGCAAAAAAATTTTTTTGAAAAAATTTTTCTTGCATTTTGAAAGCTAAGTTATATATTCTTGGCCTAAACCAAAATTTTAGAAAAAATTTAAGAACTATGCACTAAGTACCCCTGAAGAGCTTTTGCAGTCATCTGACCTGAATTGGGGCTGCTCAAGCCCATGAGAAGGGCATGTGGTGTCCCTTGGGCTGCAGAGATGTTCACCTTTAATTCTGGGAAAGTCATTTAACTCTTTAAATGACTGTCTTATTTTAAAATGTGAAAATAACGTGTCCCTGTAGGAACTGAGAAGGTGACCCCAGAACACAAATGACTGAAATTATCAGTATTTTATGGAGGAGTGGCCAGCACTAACTCCACGTATCATCATTTAATCACGGCGCTAGGAATTTAGGTCTGTGACCCTGGAAGTTCTTAAGAAAGTGTTGACAATAGGACCCTTTCACATTAGAGTGCCTTTGCCATGCACAGGACGGTAGAATAAACTGGAAGGAAGAGGAAGATACTTCCCGGGCCTTTCTGGTAGCTGCTCTGCACAGGAAAGGTCATTGTCTAATGTTTTTTTCTGCCTGAATTTTAAAACGTCACAGAGCTTATTAAAGAACAGGTAAGTTAATCTGATCAAAAGAAACACAAAACTGATAATTCGAAAATTAAAACTGTTGCAGTCTGGATATATAAACACTGTGTACTAAGGGTAAAAGGAAGTTGCATTTTTGGAGACTGTCACAAGAGGGCATTTATGGATTAACTCAGCGCAGCTTTTTCTGCATTTGAAGGCACCGAAAAGCCTTTCCAACTCCTGCAAGCAAACTAAGGCTAATTGAGAAAAACTGAAAAAAAGAAAGAGAAAGTCTCTAAAATTTCTGTTTCCTATGCATCCTGAACTAGGAATCGACTGCTTTTCAGTCTCTGCTGTTAAACAAACAGTGCTGTGTACTTACAACATCTAGATGTCAATAACTCATTTCTCCAAAACGCTGAGATCTTTAAAATAGTGTCAGGTCACAAAAGCTACCCATATTTCTATTTCTTGCATTTGTCTATACATTATCATAAAACAAATATTGAAAATAAATCTGCTGCTACCAGTGATAAAAGGTAATTGCATTTTTAAACAGTTTTGTATTTTGTCTTCAAAACAAGCTAATTAATATTCCTAAGTATTTTAAAAACAGGTGCCATTAAGACAATAGAAGCATGAAAGCCTTAATAAAATAATGAAGCTCAGCTATATTAGGAAATAGGTAAATTGCTAGAGAGAGAGGCACAGTAAAAGGGATAAAAATAAACCCAAACAAGTATTAAAATATTTGCACTCAGAATATCTTACGTTTTGTTGAGTGCACGGCTTCCAACATGTTCACCTTCATAACCTTTGTCTCACTATGGTGTTGGCCATATAGTAGGTGCTCAATAAATATAACTAAGGGAATAGGTGAAAACTTCTCTTTAATTGAGGATGAAGTTAGAGGTGGCAGGACAAGGGAGAACTTTCATGGTTATTAATTTAATGAATGACCAATGACTTTTTTGCATTAATTAATTAAATCCTCAAATGTAAAGGGAAAACTTCACACAATCACCTGGGGCTTCCAAATAACAGCAGAGTTGATGCCTTGTAAAGAAAATATCAGGAGAGCTAGTACAAGGATGTCTATATATCCCAGTGGAAAGGACAAAGAAGGTGCTGGTGTGGGAGGAAAAAATGTACTTAATGAAACCTGGGGATACTGGGGCTATAAATCCCTTCATGATCATCCACTGACACGCAATTTATATCATGAAGAATCTCTTTAATTTTTAATATTCTAATATTTTCTTATTCATGAAAGACTTGCAATGGACGCTCAGAGATTTTAGTAAGCATTAGATATTTTCTTTTTCTTATGACTTTATATAATTTCAATTAAAAAAGTAAAAATATGTGACATGTTAGGTAACCTGCAGTCCCTTAAAGAAAGGCATACAATTTCCTTTAGGCATTTTAACATAATTAAAACATATTTCAGGTTTGTTATCCTATTGATGCCAAAGCACAAGCTTTTAAGAGACATTCCATCCTCATGGAAGACAGCAAAGCAGGGAATAACTGTCAAAGTTATTTGAGCTGGATTTGAAGTTCAACCCCAAAAGATACTAAGAAATTGTTTTCTATAAATGTATGTTTCGTTCATAACATTAGGATAACAATGCCTCAAATTCCCGATAGCAAGTTTTAACCTAGTTTGCCTGATAAATAGAAGGTGATTCTTAAACTCCTTTTTCTCTTTGTACCACAAGGTATATAAGCCTGCTCATCAGTGACAATGTATTGCTATAGCAAGAAATGCTCAAAAAATAATATCCTCTGAAGTGGTTGATTGATTGTGTCAACTCGAGAAGTTTATAAGCTTAATTAAAGTTGGCACAGCAATTGGCTCCACAATTCTACACCATAAGGTGTAGAGGATCCACCCTAGGGTGGATCACCACCTAGATGATATCAAAGGTAAACAAGGAAGGACAGAGGGAGTTTTATTCTTCAGAGGACCTCCAGTCTTCACCTTTGGCTTGGACGCTGTCTTCTGGCTTCTGGTGCAGACTCTTCTTCTCCACCTTGGATTCTTCAGCCTTCTGGCATAGACTCATGGGTCTTCTATCTCAGACTCATCAGCCTCCTGATATGGACTTGCACAGAATGCTGCAGTGAACCCCAGACCCTGGACGGATTCCTGCAGTCTCCAGTGTGCTGACAGCCTCTGCACACCTCCTCATACCACTCCATAGCTGACCGCCATAAGGCAATCTTGTAATTTCTTGTATAGTTGTGTATCTTGTGTGATATTTGTTTCTCTTGTAAAACCCTGACTGATACATCCTCTGTCACATTCTCATGGTAGAACACATGTAGTTTAAAATATTCCAGGTTATACTGATTCACTGTCCTAAGGGAGACAAGGAACTCTTTTCTTCACCCCAACAAGAATCTTTTATCCAAAGTTGTCAGCCTTCCTTTCTCTCTCTCTTTCTCTCTGTCTCCCTCCCTGTCTTCCTGTGTATCTCTCAAATATTTCCCCTTCTCCTTCTCCTGCCTTTCCTACACATATAATGAACAGATGATGTCATTTCCATCAGCGTCTGGTTCTCATGATGTGTTCATGGTACCTAAAGAAGAAGGGCTGGAGAGAGATACAATCATTTCATATTCACTTTGTGGGCTGTATTGTGCAGACACTGCCTTTGCCACATCTGCTATTAGCAGCAATACTAAGTCTAAATGCCTTATGAAGAGCTGCTTCTGTTTCTCTTTGGAGCACTACTTGGATTACATAAGCATTATGGGTTTCAATGATATAATGGTGCTAAATTATCTTTGACCAAAGAAAAACATTTAGAGAGTTCTTAAAGGATATTGAATTAAAGCTGGCATTTGAAGATTCTTCTCTCAAGCTAGTTAGGTTAAGCATGAGCTCTGATTATCATGAATGAAAATTCAAAGACATAATGTTATTCATGTGTTTTCTATAGTTAGGTTATATAGACAGACATAGGTACTATTGATATCAAAATAAAGGCACATTTTAGATATGGATACCTATATTATTTTGTATTACTTTTATCAGTAAATGCTTTATACTATTAATACATACTTTTTTACTTTTCTAGTTTTAATTTAACTTATATTTTACTAGTTATATTGCCATAACTGGTAGTAATTATTAAAAAGGATAAATGAGATTTGTGAGTGTATATTTCAGGAACACAAAAGTACAAGTAATTTAGTACTGCTAATATGTTAGCATAGTATTATGGTCCAAGGAGTATATATCTTTATCTTGTGAAGTAATGGAGATAAAAGCCAGATTTCTTTATCTAGGGAAAGTCTTTATGGAAAAATGGTTGTGGGGATGTAAAGAATCATTAAAGAAATGTGAAGAGGAAAAGAAGAAAAGAATAGGGTTATTTCTAGAGACTTCAGCTGAGTCACGCAGGCTGGGTCAAGATGGCAACATCCCAGGCACAAAATGGAAGCCAAGACAGTTAGGAAGCCATGGAAAGGAAGAGCAGAGATGGTGGAATAAGCTCTCTTCTCACCTTGCGATGTGGAAGCAGGCTGATAACACAGGGGGACTTGCCACATGGCTTCCATCCATGAAGCAGCACTAAGAAAAACACCAAAACATCATCTCTACCATTCTTTTTCACTTTCTGTAGAGTCATTGGAGGATAGAGCTCCGCCAAACTTACTTTTTGAGAAGAATCACTGGGGATAATCTATGCTGCATAATCTAAATCAATATCTTCAGGAGACTAGTCTGGTTTCTAAGATGTTATGATAATTTGATACGTTCTGTGGTAATGGTTAATACATTGCTGGTCAAATATGGTCCCAAGATCACCAGTATCAGAAATACTTTTAAATGTGAATTTTCAAACTCTACCTTAATTACAAACCTGACATTCTGAAAATGGGCCTGCCCTAGGAATCTATAGTTTAGTAGCCATCCAGGTGATCTTGAAGCCTGCTTAAGTTTGACAACCACTAGATTAATGGGGGAAACAAGTGAAACCGGATCTCTGGATGTGGAACATAGAACACATGTATTTTTAAAGTTTTCTGAATGGCACTAAGTATAGTTGAGAAAGACTATGAGTCATAGTCATAGAACAGACTATCTGAAAGGCAGTTGGTTGATACAGGTTGAGAAAGAAATTAATTTACAGTACCGAAGAAGCTTGGACTTCTCTTCATGAATCATTTCTTTATGTAATCAGTCTATCAAAGCATTTCTTCCTTACTCCAGGGCCCCCTTCACAGGGACCACAGTCATCTCCTCTCTGCTTATTGTACTCACGTTCCTGTTCCAGAAGTTGTTGGCTGGTGAAACTGATCATTTCATGTGGTGGTCCTCGGTCATACTGCTCCTGGAACATATATGACAGATGATGCTCATACACAATATTCTGGATGTTCTTGCTACAATTTTACGTTTTCACTTTCAGAAAAAAATAAATGGGCTGTAAAACATCACAGATAAGCATAACTTGAGTCTTATCTAATTTGTTAAGGAAAAGATGATTTTGGTAAAAATTGGTAGTTTATTAGTAACCAATTACTTGAGGCACATCTCATCATTAATCAAGACATGCTACAAAATCCAGGTTTTTCAAGACTGAGAAGAATAAATGTACATGTATGGAAACTGGTCAAATTTTTGACTCTGGCTTAAAGATATTTAGCTTGAGTGACACAAAATTATTCAGTCCAGGAAGGAGTTTAGACAGATGGGTTAGGGATCAATCTGCTTATAGTCCTTGTTCTTTTTAGAAACACTTAGGTCCTAACTCCCATGATGAATTCCTTTTAAAACTAGGCCCCTTCATTCTTCAGATATCTTAGGAGGCTTTGAAAAAGGAATATGCCGTGGAAAAGTTGTTAATTTCTAGATATGTAGCCCAGGACTAGCATGATCTGGAACAAAGTACTTTGGTACAGCAAAGAACAGTGGTCGTCAGAATGAGCAAATCTGAGTCCTCCATTTGATACATGAAGAAAGTGGGTTCAGTGGAGTTTATCTACACTTTATCCTTGTGCCATTCTCTCCAAGGTCGAATCCAGTTCAGGGAAGGTAATGGGGAAGAGCAAAAGTTTGATGTCTTCTCTGTGAGTCATTTCCTAGGATTCCAACTCATTTTCCAGAGCCCTGAGTTCTTCTCAGAAAACAAGAGGGGTACTTGTCACTAAGAAAAGAATTCTCAGTTGAGTAAAAAAATGAAAGGAACACTCGAGTAATTGGTTAAATGGTAGAAAGAAACTAAAGATAAAGAAATGAACATAAATAACTAGTCACGAAAAGGAAGTAACTTTTAGGTAATATCTCAAGCACTACTTCCAGTTTGTGTAAAATTTATGATATCATATACTGTATGTCATAAATTTTAAAAAATCAAATGTTTTCCAGCCAGGCAGGATGTGGCACTTTCTCATTACAAACACAGCAATCACTTCAGATACTATACTCAGATTTTTGATGTAATGATCACAATTCTCTATAGTTTGGTGGATCATTCCTTAAATATTAACCTACTTGCATAAAAAGTATTTTATACAATTAGGAAATGACAAAATAGATATAAATATGATACTTTTAGAATTATATAAATATTTTAAAACCACCAAATTTAAACAGAATAATAACTGGAAGAAATTAAAAATTTTGTTAAAGATCTATCACTTTAGAAAAGATTGTAGAAGAAAATAATTTTATATGTGCATTATCTTCTAATGTCTAGAATCACTATACACTAGACTATCTCCATTATTTATGAGATAGGCAAAGAGAGAGATCCCTATAAATTTCATGACAAATTAAGGTATCACTAATAGTAAAAATCTCAAACATTTACTTTTCAGACAAAACTCTGTAGACTAGTAATCCATTTATTTATGTGGAAGTACCAATGTAGATTCTAAAATTATATTCTGTACAATTTTAAAGGATTAATATGCAATGATACATTGTAGTTTATTCAGGAAACTCTAAGTTTGCTGCTATATTCGAGAAATAGATTAACATGACAAAGACAGTACTTGTAGTGGTTCCTAAGACTCTGAAACAAGACACTGGCTTGGCTGTGAATCCTGATCATACCTTTCAAAGCTGTGACCTCTAGATGACCAGCTTCCTCATTTCAAAGTTGCACATAATGACATGTGATACCTCCATGAGTTTATAGATAGGAAATTTTTAACTATGCCTGGCACGTAGTGAAAAAGCCACAAGCATTAGTTATTACTGCTGTCAGGAAACTGATAGCAAAACCTCATATAGTTATATAAAAATGATCTCAAAAACACATGACAAAATTCAGTTATTCTTTGTAAATCAGGATAAATTTTGTCTCATGGCAATCCTGATAAATCCAATTCTGGTAAAGTTTGATTATGGGAAAAATATGAATAATAAGTGACCTTTCCATGTTGTACAATATTTACAAAATGACCAAATATGTGAAAGATAATAAACTCTGGAATATTAAATACTTTCCCATTAAAATTGCATTAAATAGGGTATTGACTGCTACCATTATCATTTAAGACCCCTAAATATCACTGCTAATTAAAGAAGATCAAAGTAAAATGGGATAATTATCATGAAATTACAAAATATACTATTTTTTACAGTTGATATGAATGAGAAGAAATTTACTTAGAACATGTGGTAGACTCCACTAAAGCTTGATCTGTGAAACTGATGACAATGATAAAATAAATATGTAAAACATAATAGCTTTTTCATTTATACCCGTGAGAACTAGTTAGAAAATAAAGCATCGATTCCAGTCACACTTTCATCAAGACCTGTGAAATACACAGGCATAAATTTTGCAAAAGTAATAATATATAAAGTATATATGTGTACATACACACAGAACATGAATAGATACATTCATGTTTTATACGTCTTTCCCACAGGATGCAGTGATTGTTTTAAGTAAATAGGTAAAATTTCAAATCTACAAACAAAGTATAGCTTTTGAAATGAATGGCTTGGGAAAGATTAGCAACCATTCATAAGAGAATGAACCTAGATCCCTACTGCATTATACATATAAATATAAATTAAAATCAGATGCGTTAACCATATAAATAAGCTTGTAGGTAGCATTTTACATAGAATGCAACATTTTCTTGATAATTCTAGAAGATTGAGAAAAGACTGTTTAATGTTTTTTCAAGGTTGAGTTTACTTTATTAATTTACAGGAAAGAGCTGGAGAAGGAAGCCTGGCACGGTGGTGCATGCCTGCAATCCCAGCACTCAGGAAGTTTAGGCAGGAGAATCGTGAGTTCGAGGCCAACCTGGGCTACAAAGTGAGCTCAAGGTCAGCCTGAACTGCATAACGAGACCGTCTCAAAAAAAAAAAAAAATTAAAAAAGACAAAACATGATAGAGCCAGTGAAGGAAACACTGGAACGCAGACAGGAAGGAGAGCAGATACAGGAATGGAGTTGCTAAGGAGGCACCAGGGAGGTGCCTCAACACACAGAGGGGACTGCACCAGATTTATGATAGCTCTGCAGGTGTGCGTGCGAAGTTGGGCTACTGTGTAATTATGCTTCAGGTTGTCGAGAAAACAAAGAAGACCCTTTCTCTCTTCAGACTAGGGGGTGCAGATGCAAAAAACATTGCTTAAGAGGATTTCTTCTGGGAGGCACTTGAGAGAAAGCTTTCCGCCTCTTAGAAAAGTGAGGAAAGTCAGAAAAGTTGAAATATCTACAGAAGAATACCCAGGTTTCGATGGCCTAAGGCTATAAGGACTTCCTTCTCTTGTCTATGTGTGGTTCAGGGTAGCAGATAGCAGTGGTAATTGGAACGTCTCCCGATCCTGTCCATAACAACCCTTTTGGAGTAAATCTGGTCATTGTCATGGTGCTATTTCCCAGCGGATTATGTCCCATAACCTTATCATCCAGTGTTCTCAATCAAAGGTGTGCTTCATACATGTAACTATCAAACACCACAGCTTAGCCTGGCCTTCCAGACAACATACTCAGGACATGTACATTAGTTAAAGTCATCTAATGCAAAGTTTATTTTAAACTAGAGTTGAATACCACATGTATTTGCTGAATGCTATACTAAATGCGAGAAACAGAGTGGTCAGATAGATACTCACTATTTACGTCTACAGGTGAAGTATACTGAGCCTAAAGCCCTGAACTAAAATTGCTGAACAATGAGCAAGCTACAGCAGCAGAACCATCATATTTTCTCTCTTTGTAGGTTCAAAGTAGTTCACAGACAGTACTGGCTTGTGACACTTGCACATGGTTTAGCAGACACAGTGTGCTCCAGGAATGTATCCAGCTTTGACTGTGCATTTTTGTCTATGGAAAACAAGGGTATCCTAAACCTGAACCATAGCTCCTGCATATGTTTCATAATTGACTTCCATTTTTTTCTGAAATCTGTACACCACTCCTGAGCAGCAAATATTTTCACTAAGTTCTTTGATCTTTTGCTATGAACTTTTTTGGTGACTTAGATGTAAATTTCTGAAATCTGCCCCAACATTTTCTTTTCCAATTTGATCAGCTCCTCACTGGAAAGCTCCTCAGACCGAGTGTCAACAAGCTCCTGAAGACCCTCTTCATCCATGTCTAAATCTAGCTTGTTTCCCAGGCACTAATTATTTTTTAATATTTCACTAACAATGTATCTCAGTTAAAGCTTATGAATGTGGTAAAAACATACATTCAATATTTCCTTGATCTCTTTCTTTTATGCATTGCAGTGAGACTTCTCTTGATTTGGTAATGTTCTCAGTAGCATTTAGTATGCTAAAATGTTTTCTAGAATTTTTCACAGCACTTGGCTAATTTCAGATGCTTCCAAAGCTTTTGAATGTAGCTATTGTACCTTGGTCCTTCAGGTGGATGAGCGGGCAGATATTCAACCATTACCTCAGAATGCATGTCACTGATATGCGCTGGAGGGCCTCAGACGTTGGCTAAGGTCTGAAATCTCTTATGTTCCCACAATATTCTCTTTCTCATAGAAAAAAATGGTTCAAAAACTAATACTCAGCCAACACTGATGCTATCCAGACTTTCCTATGGTGATAACAAACAGAAAGTGCATGCTTAGCCACAATCCTGAATGCTCTATTCTCTAAGTGGCAAATTTGAGAAGGTTTTATTGAGGACCCTGCTATATATGTACCCCAAAGCAATATTACATTGAATGCCTTGAGTTCTGGCATTGTCTTGGAATGTTGATAAACATATAACTCCAAGCATGTTTCAAAACAAGCTCATTTCATTGACATTAGTTGTTATGGCAAATATTTCTCTTCCACAGTTATCTTATGCAGTTCTTGCTTAGATCTTCTGAACATCCATCTTGGCACTTGCCATCACACTGCTGACTGTGCATTATAAACATTAGGATGCCTTTTCAAGTATTGTAAGTGCCCATGACTTGCTATATATGTGTGTACGTGCATAAGGTCATCACTGTGCTCACTTTTGCATATCAAGTGTATTTTTTTGCCTTAGAGGGAAGTATCAGTAGGCTAAGTGGTCTGCAGTTTTTTGTCTGGTCTTCTCACCACATGGCAAGTCCCTTTGCATTTCATCTCCTGGCCCAGGTTTTTCCAACAGGATCACAGGAAATTTAAGTGATGCTTACTGTGCCACTATGTTACTGATTCTTCGTTTTCTTTTTCTTTTTTCTTTAATATATGTTACTGATTCATTTCTTTGGCTTTGATATTGTTGAGATAATTGAGTTTGAAAGTCTTAAGTCATGTGTGGTGGTCCTCACTGCCTTACTATCTTCAGTTTCGTCTCAGGAAAATTACATTCCTCTTTGTTATATCCCGGGAAGTAGAAGACAAGGATGGGTGTGTTTGTAGACATGATGGGATGAGAAAATATAAATATAATTTCTAAAAGGTGCTGGCAACACCATACTCTGTGGTGTCAGCTGTTCACCCCCATGAGTGATTGTGTGGCAGACTGGGAGCTGTGGTTCCTGCCACTGCCCAGTGTCCTGGTGTACATGTCTTGTCACGTAACATAGCCTGGGAAAAGATCAAAATTCAAAATGTCAAATAGAGCTTCAATACTCACTGCATTCACACCATCATAAATATCATAAGTTAAACTGTCATAAGTCAGGAGCTGTCTCTGCACTTCCAGTATGTATGGGATGAGGAAAACTTGCCAGATCAGAGTGACTTTGGAAAGAAATGGTTACATTGCAGCAAAGACTGTAGGGGCTTCCTGGGGCTTGGGCTGTAGGGTCAAAACTATCTTGGCACCCAAAGAGGTTATATAAATCTCTTGAGGAATTAACTATGACTTTGAAACTTATTTGCTCTTTATAGCATGAATTTTTCTTTTCTTTACAATCCAGAGACATACTCAGTTCTCTTCTATGAGACAAAATAACTGGAAGAAAAGTAGGCGCTGTTAAGCTAAAACCTTCTATGCCAAGTTGTAAACTACAGCAAATCTTCATGGTTGAGTGGAAAAAAATCCTGAAAGACCAGGCTTATAATGGAATTGCTGACAAAACCAGCTCTAGCAGCTAAAATGGCAGGCCTATTACCAGGCCCTTAGGGTGGACTAGTTGATATCATTTGCACTTTAAGCAGTTTAGGTGTTAAATTGCATGCAATTGCACAGTGTGATAAAACACCCTTCAAAGATATGAAATAATCCCTCTTTTTTCCTGCACTATTTTCTTACAGGAAATCTTAACTCATAAATGGTAGTATTGGGTAATTTGTTTCTAGTGAAATGCAGCATAATCCATTTAGTTACAATGCTTATCCCATTCCAGAGGCAAAATGTAACAGGTGTAGGGTATATTCAACAGACAGCGAGCTTAATTTCACAGGTCTGGGTTTAGATTCAGATTTTGATTCTTATCTTCTTTTACTGATATTTAATGGAAATTTAAAACCATCTGACTAAAAGAAAATAAAATGGTAGCGAGAAGTAGAGATTTTAATGTTTAAAATTGAACAAAACCTCTGTCATCTTTCCTTCTCTGTGCTTGAGAACACAATGGAAATGCGCTCAGTTCTGTGACATGTAGGGTTTGCTCTCTCCCATCTTACCACGGAAGTTATTTTGGTGTAATTCACTGTGTGACAGTTGCGCTTGGATCATCAATCTACATCCGGGCTGTTGACGTAAAACTAGAAAGTAAAAATTATTTTCTGATTTTCGTAAAGACTGCTGCAGGGGACAGGATTTTGAGGAAGGTTTTCCTTACTATTTCATGGAGATTGTTAACCTTGAAATAGTCAATTATTGACCCGGTATGGTAGACTTCAGCTCTTAATAGAAAAGTTGGTGACAGTAGTTTTTTGAATATATATGTTTTAGAATGTTTTCAAAAAGAAATCCCAGTATTATTTGATTGACTCATTATAAAACAGTGACTAGATAGATACTATCTATGCTTTTGATAAATAAGGGTATTTTTTGGTGTTGTGGTTTGTCTATAGATGTCCCCCCAAAGCTTCATGCACTTGTAGATGGGGCTAATGTGGAGGTAGAGAGGCAGCTGAACCTAGAGTCTGTGATTGGTTCATGGTACAGTACTGGGATTACGGGTGCTGGGATTAAGGATGGGTGACTGATAGATCAGCCTACTGATTGATTCGCACTGCCCTAACCCCAGCACTCTGGGTAGAGCGTACAGGGGCAGAAAGACACTATTACAGTGTATTGTTGATTTTGTTGTCTTTGGCTGCTGTGAACTACTATCCTTCTGCCGTGTCCCAGCCTGTCCTGGAGCCAGGTGACTATGGATTGAACCATCTACAAGCTGTGAGCTGAATAAACCTTTCCTCCCTTTCACTTTGGGTGTTGGGTACTTTGTCTCAGCAATATGAAAACTAACCAAGACATTTGGATTGGATTTCTTTATTTTGGGGAGGTAGTCACCATAACAAAGTGAGAGCAAGCTTATTAGGAAAGACATATACTAACTACTTATACAAATTATGCAGGTTATTCTATGTAAAATTTTTTTTATGATGAAGTAAACCTGGAAATTCTAATTGAATATGTCTTTTCCATCCATTCATCTATACATCCTTCCATTATTTCATAAAATATTTGTTTTATATTTCCCTTTGCTAGACATAGATAGGTAGAAGCTATTGTCAATGAATAAAATTTGATTCTTATTCTCAAGAAATTTATAGAACACTGAGTGAGATCACAGTTCAGTAATGGTAAATTCATTGATAAGAAAACTGAGAAGAAAAATCTTAAATGGCCAGTTAGCAAGGAAACGCTGTTTTTGTGAATGGATTCAAAGTGAATAAGATGTGATTGTTTACATGTATCACTTTCTAGGTAGCTATGTGAACCGCAGGAACTCAGAAGTAACAACTCTCTCAACCCAGTGGGCTGTCTAGAGGAGCCGCAGGGAGTGAGGAACAATTGCGACTGCTGATTGAACCACAAATGCATGGTCACTGCAAAAACTGTTGCAAGAAATTTTCAACAAATTTAAAGAGCCTTTATTTTTTTTTAATCAGGGAGGCTGCCACAGTGAACTTTAGATAAAGAACATGACTGGAAGGTGCGGTGGTATTTACCATGATGTTCTCCTTCAAATTGATCTGCGCAGTGAGTCTGTCTTAAAAGTTGCCCTGTTTTGAGTGCAGGTGCTTGTACATTTCACTTGCGTGTAATTATGTTGGTTGATTGCTGAGTGTGGATGTCTGTGACTATGGCCTTGCATGAGGCTGTGAATACTCTTCAGTACAACCTTCTGAGTCATCGTGAAGTTTTGACAACTTTCTGCAGATAGCATGCACTTGGGCTGCATACATGCATAGTTTCATTATGTTTATTTACACACGTGTGCTTACTTGTGCACATGCTCAGAAGCACAGCACATGCATCTATCAATGCATAGTTGTTTCTGAACAGAAACAGGTTCCTTGTTCTGTAATTTGTTTCCAAAGATAAATTTTCCAAAAGACGCTGTGAATGATCAGTTGTGGTGTGAATACATTTTAAAAGATATCTAATAAATAGCCAGAGCAGGATGGTAATAAATCTCAAGTGGTTTTATCTGTAGCTTTTCAAGAAGGTGCTTGAAAGTGATTGCTGGAGAATTAAGGACTTTGCCATTCATTAAAAAATGGGTGAGTTGTCCAGGAGGAACAAAAGTCCCAGAGAATGGGCGGAAGGGACCTTTCAAGCTCCAACCCAGGGAGATCATTTTTATTCTGCTTAAATGACAGGCTGTTTGATGTGCTATTAGGATTTATAGCTTTAAATTTGTGATTAAGAAGGTTAAAAACTTTTAAATGGAGCATTTTTACAAACTTTGTACAGTCCTGACTCTCCTTTGGTAGTGCCTGGATCCTGGGGCCTCTCTCAATTGGACCAATTAGATTTTTAGTTTACAGAAATCCCATTTTTCTCTTAATTCTTGTATTATTTTTAACCTTTCTAGGAAAAATATATATATTGTTCATCTATTTGAGATTCTGGTACTATCTTTTTTATCTTGTCTTTATCACTTATATGATTTATGTACATATGAATATATATATTTATTTTTATATCTGTAGCACTTTAAAATTCAGTATATTTTTCCTTTAGTTTAAAAATTTATTCTTGAAATAAAGATTATAACTTTTCTTATATAATAGTATGTGAATCAAATTATAATATAAAATTAGTGCTTAGTAAGTTCTAGCTATGATTATATTCTGGCAAAAGAATATGATCTATCATGTTTCAATCTTTTGGAAGTCATTGATTCTTATTTTATTTCTTGGTGGGTAATTATTTTTCTTAGTCTTTAGAAAACAGCTTGGAGTCTCAGTGGTAACTATTTCTGTAGAGGCCCTCTTTAATGTATTCATTTTTATTATTACTCGCTTGCAGTGTACAATGCTCACATTCCTTGCAGGCAGTTGGTACAGATATACAAGGCACGTTAATTATGTTTTCATCCCTTTCCCTCAACTCCCTCCATTTTTTGATCCTCTTCTTATTTAAGGAATATCTATTTTGTATTTACTATTATATATTATTTTATTTTGCTCTTTCTGTTCTGGGTTGCTCATATAGAGAAACCATGACATAGTTAAGCATGTGTATTTGATTAATTTACTTAATGATATGGTCTCAGGTGCATTCAAAGTCCTACAAATGACTCAACTATTCTTTTTTATGGCAGAGTAGTACTTCATTGTGTGTAGATACTGTATTTTCTTTTTCCATTCATCTGGTGATGGGCATTTAGGCCACTTCCAAGATTTAGCTAATAGGAATTGTTGCTATACACCTGGATAAGCACGTGTCAATGTAATATGTTGTCTTTAATTCTTTTGGGAAGATACCTAGAAGGGGAATAGCTATGTGGAATAGAATTTCTAATTTTAGTTTTTTTGAGGAATCTTGAAACTGATACATTGCCTCTTCACTCTGTCGATCATTTCTTTTGTGGTGGCAAAGCAATTTAATTTGATATGATCCCAGTTTTTGGTTCTTGGTATTATTTTCTGTGCAACCAGGGTTCTGCTCAGAAAATCCTTTCCTATGCCTATAATTTCAAGAGTTTTACCTATGTTACCCTCCAACAAGTTGTTTCTTTTATATTGTTTATTTCTTTGATCCATTTTTGTTTTAGTTTAGTATATGATATGGATCTGTATATAATCTTCTGCCTACTGATAGACAGTTTTACCAGCACCCTTTGTTAAACAGGTTCTTTCTTCCTGTGTATGTTCTTGCCACTTGGCCAAAGATCAAACAGCTGACTATGCCTGCAGTGGTTTTTGATTGTTCTGTTCTATTTCATTGCTTCATATAATTATTTTTGCTAATCTTATGACATTTCTATCACTGTAACTTTGTAATAAAACTTCCGATCTGGGATTGTGATGCCTCTCATTTTGCTCTTGTTACCCAGCATTCTTTTTGCTATTCTGACTCACTCCAGTTCCATATAAATTTTAGGGTTGTTTTCACCAGTTCAGTGAAGACCACTCTTGGTATTTTGATTGTCATTACATTAAATTTGCATATCAATTTTGGAAGTAGGGACCTTTTTAGTACATTTATTTGCCTATTCAGAAGCAGGGGATATCTTTCCATTTGCTAATGTCTTCTCTGATTTCCTTTTTCACAATACTATTGTTTTTGTTGCAGAAGGCTTTCACATCTTTAATTAGTTTAATTTCTGAGAATTTAATTTTTCTTTGTACTATTGTGAATGGTAGTTTTTCCTAATAGCTTTCTCAGTAGATTCATTGTACAGGAATGCTATTGATTTTTGTTTGTTTATTTTGTATTCTGGTAGATCGGTGAATGTATGTTTTAATTTTAAGCATATTTTGATGGATTTTATTTTGGGATGTTTGTAGAAGATCATTGTCATCTGCAAGTCTCCATAATTTGACTTTTCTTATACATATCCCTTTTATTTATTTTTCTTGCCTAATTTCTCTTGTTAGTATTTCAAGCACTATGTTGAACAGGAGTGGACATCCTTGACTTGTTCCTAATTTTAGACAGAATGATTTAAGTTTTTTCCCATTGCTTTCAATGCGGGTGTAAGTTTTTCACAAATGGCTTTTATCAGATTGAGATAATGTCATTCTACACAAATTTTCAGAGTTTTTTAAGATCAGGAATGGATGTTGGATTTTTTTGAAAAGGTTTTTCTGCATCTATTGAGATGGTCTTATAATTTTTGTCCTTGCATCTGTTTATATGATGTGTCACATATATTGATCTGTGTACGTTGAGCCATTTTTGCTTTCCTGGGATGAAGCCAACTTGGTCATGGTGTATGAACTTTGTAATGGATTTGTTGTATTCTGTTTGCCTGTAACTTCTTGAAGATTTTTCCACCTGTTTTTCTTAAATATTGACCTATAGTTTTTTTTTTGCGGGGGGGGGGGCGTTGTAGCTTTGCCTGGTTTTGGAATCAGGGTAAATGACAGCTTCCTGCAATGACTTTAGGTGTACTTCTCTTCCAATTTCATTAAAGAGCTTGAGGAATATTGGTATTAGATCTTTCCTGAAATTCTGTAGAATTCAGTATTGGACCCATCTGGGCTTGGGCTCTTCCTAGGTGGTGGAGTTTTTATTACTGCTCCTATTTCACTGCTTGTTACTTTGAATTATTCGGGGTTTTTATATATTCCTGCTTCAGTTTTGTAATTTACATGTATCTAGGAATCTATTCATTTCTTCTGAATTCTCCAATTTATTGGCAGGTAGGTTTCTAGAGTAGTTGTTAATAATCTCTGGATGTTGGCACTGTCTGTAGAGATTTGACCTCTTTCATTTGTGCTTGCAGTGACTTGAGTCTTTGTCTTTCTGCTTTTAAGACTGGTTCACGATTTCCCTACTTTGTTTATTCTTTCGGAGAACCAACTTTTGATTATTTCATTCTTTGTATTTTTTTGTCCCAGTTTCCTTGATTTCTATCTGATCTTTATAATAATTCACTTCCTAATAGTAGCCTTGGGTTTGGATTGTTCTTGTCTGTCTAAGAAGTTGTGGAGCATCATTAGGTTATTTATTTGGGCTCTTTCCATTTTTGTAAGGCCGGTATTCACAGCTCTAAACTTTCCTCTTAGCACTTCTTTCATTGTGTTCCATATGTCCTGTTATGTTGCACTAGCGTCATTGTTTATGTCTAGGAACCATCTTATTTCTTCCTTGATTTCTTCTGTAATCAACTGATTATTTTAAGAGTGTACTGTTTAATTTCCATGCACTTGCACGATTTCTGTGTTTTCCTTTCTCACTGATTTCAATTTTCATCACTCTATGATCTGATAGTATGCATATTTTAATTTCAATTTCTTTGTATTTAAGCAATCCTTGTCTAGTATGTGGTCACTATTTGGAATAGGTTCCACGTGTTCCTGAGAAGAATGTGCATTCTCTTGTTGTTGTGTGGAATACTCTATAGCAGTCCATTAAGTCCGTTCTTTTGAACATTTTGCTTAACTTTGTTAATGTTTAGTAGATCTATTTATGACAGAGGGGCATTGAGGTCCCCTGATATAACTGTGTTTGTTTATCTGATCTTTTATGTCCAGCATTACTTGCTCTATGAAGTTGAGTGTTGGTGCCTTTATGTTAATAATTATCTTATTTCTATTCTGTATATGATTTCTAAACACATCTCTCAGTATTTATTTAATTTCTGGTCCTGTCACATTTTAAACTGTGTCATTTTACAATTAGAGTTTCAAGTTATTCTTATACTACTGATGCTTATTGCTTTCTATATTTCAGCATTGTAGGTTTTGATCCACAAAAGCTCCTGCTGCATATCTTTGAAATTATCAATCTTGTAAGTTTGTCCTCCTCCTTTTCTTCATTTAGTATGAATGAAATTTTACTTTTTTCATTAGTATCCATGCTGAAAATGGTTTGCTTTTCCTCTAGATTCATTCTGTACCTTTTCCTGTCCTACTCTGCTTGTGGTTGCTGATGTGTGTGGGCTGCCTGAAGGTGTCCTTTGATTTAAGGGGACACACTGGCAGGGCATCTCAGGGAAGAGAGTGAAACGGGGAGATGTACTTCACAGGCCCCTTCCTTGTGGTGTTGCTATGTAATCGCAGGTTTTGCCTACACATCACAGCTCCTGCCAAGTGGTCTCTGCATTCCAGGAAACTTTCCGTTCCTTTACCAACTCAGAGGCACTGATCATTTCCTGTTATACCTACTACGTGTTTTCCTACACACTTCTGGTTTTTCATTAATAGTTTCCTCATTAAATTCACATCAAGTTATCCAGTTAGAATGTGCAGAAGAGCTTCCGCTGGAACACTTAGTAATAAGTTATTTTTAAGGTTATTCCTCTTTATTTCTTTTGGCCTGATATATTTTTAATGTTTTCTTGGTTTTCAGCCACTCTGTGTGTTTTTAAATAGGACTCTGAAAATCATATTTTTCATTTTTAATCTTATTTTTTGAATTTCTTTTTATTTCCCTTTATTTAATTTTAACTTTGATGAAATCATCATGCTCACTTTTCTTTAAAAAATACACTAAAGATAAATACACACCCAAAATACATACATACACTGTATGATTCCATTTGCATATATTTCCAAAATAGGAAAAACTGAAATATTCTTTAGGGAATGCTACTTTAATAATAAAACTATGAAAAATAAAAATAAAGAGATGATAGGTAATCATGGAACAGTGATAATTTCATTTTTATTTTTTATTGAGAAGGCTGTGCTGTGGCTTCTAAAGGGTACAGGGGAAGGTGGTCTCATAAATGTCCAGTTTAATTACCTCATCTTAATAACCTATTAAGATCTACATTCATATTTCAAAAATATGATCTATATTCAGAATATCTTTACTGCTTTGGTAGTTTTTCATACTCTTTCTACAAAATGCTCCATTTGTACATCATGCTCCATTATTATCACAAAGAATATTAATAATTTCATCCTCAAGGTAGGACTTTCACATTTTTGCCTCTGTAATGGTTGATACACTGTGTCAACTTGAAAACTGAGAAGTTTAGAATCTTAACTGAGTGACTCAGCAGGGTCCAGGGTGTTCATGTTGTAAACAACCTGAGCGTGTGGAAGAGGAGGGCCAGAGATGCTGTGGGTGGGTAGCAGGAGTGCAATATTAGAGAAGACAGGAGGCTTGCTTTCTCCCCTTCTTGCTCTTGTTGCTTTGCTGCTTTCTGCTGCCTTGAAGTGTTGCCTCTGTGCCACGCCACCCTGCCTTGGAACCAGCTGATTATGGACAGAAACCTCCACAAACTGTGTGCTACATAAACCTTTTCTTTCTTAATTTTGGGTGTTGGGTATTTCATCTCAGCAAGGAGAGAAAAATAACCAAGACACCCTCCCATATAAAGACCAAGTTTGTAATTAAAAATCAGAAATTTTATTTCCAAGTTGTCATAAAGGTTTACCTTAAGAGTACTTTTTTGTTTTAAAGAGAATAATAAGAAAAGAACATTAGCAAAATACGAACAACATAGACATCCCTACCTTAGAGTATTTTTTATAATGAAAACTAAATATACTCAACTTTTTATTTAGGAGCCATGATTGCTACAGCAGAATCTTACTCATTTTTAAAGTTATTTTAGTGAAGTACATGTTTCATGCAATAACTCTTGCATGGGACAATATGTCTACTTTATTTTGTTAATAAACAGGTTATAAGACCACAGTGAACAATAAAAGACAGAACAATATTCAGAGTGATTATAGTCTTAGAAAAAATAGTCACTCTCTTGATAAAAATCTGAAAGCAGTTAATGCTGAACTTCTTCAGTGATAATTAATATTTGATTTTTCCTGGAAAAATTTTATTGCCACTTTGAAATTCTGTAACCATAATTCCTATTTTCTCAATGTAAATTAATATTATAATTTCTGACAAAATCCAATTTCTTACTAAAGGAACAATGTCATTGAAATAGGCTATTTTAAAAATTATTGGCCTGGTTAAGTAATTATTTTATTTATTAATACATTGAACCCCTACTTGATATTGTATATTGTTTTGAACACTTGAGTACCTGACACTGACATACATCAATGACAAAATTACATACACATCTGCCCTGGAGTATCTACTGTGCAAGGAGTAAAAGACACAAAAATTGGATGATTAGTGAATCAGAACCCTTGCCTTCTCACTTTATTACTCTATTTTCAACAATTATTTGCAGGTGATAAATGACTTCCCTTGCTTTTCTAAGACCTAATTTTATTTGATCTTTTTTGGAGGTTCTCAACATGGCTGACACTTTTGTTTTTTCTTTTTATGACTTATTTCCTTATTTTCTGAGACTACAGCAACCTAATTATTTCTTCTTTTCTGTTTCTTCATGAATTTCACTATCTTTATCTACCCTTTAGCTAGTTATTTTTAGGATTAGGACCCTCGCTCTGTGTTTTCTCTGTGGTGTCAGAGATCTTATTTATTGACACGATATAAATGACCACTTTACATATAATTTTCCAATCTCTGTTGCTTTTTTTTTTTTTTTTACTGGATATCTGGTGATCACTCTTCAAAACTTCCGATTTTTCTCAATTTTGTAAAGATTATCCTTTTCTGTCCTTCCACGAGGTTCAATACAATGGTGCAAATAGAATAAAAGAATGTGATAAAGAGTACTTACTGAACTCTTTCTATATTCCAAGGAACGTTCTAAATACTTCCCATTTTTAATTCATTCACTTCTCACAAAAACCTTATGAGACAGTTAAGCTTAATGTTACCATTGTAGATGTGGAAACCAAGATACAGAGTGATGAGGTGTTTTCTAGATGGTCTCTCATATCTATATGCATAACATCCCAAAATAGACGAAACCAAACTATTCTTTAGGAATGGTTACTTAAACCATAAAACCATGAAAAACAAAATCAGAGATGATGTCTAATAAGCTATCATGGAGCAGGAATAATAATAATGTCTACAGATTCAGCTATTTTATCCAGAACAGCCAGCCATCAAATTTTCCAGATATTTCTAAGACTTTTATTATAGTAAGTGTATAAACTCTTAAACATGCCTACACTGACATTTTCTAATAATAGTCCTAACACTCTGTCATCAGTGAAGGATTGTTATACCTGCTACAATTCGTTCTAAGGATATAGGGCCAAATTGAAATATGGATATACTAGCAAGTGCCTTTTTATTGGTAAATATTTGTAGTACATAGTGACTACCTTCATGGTGGAGTGATGGCACATGAACATGACATTTGTTAATGTTTTTATCCCCTTCTACTCCTTTCTCCACTCCCTGCAATTCTTTGACTGCTAGTATATGTGTGTATACACACACACACACACATATATACATATATATATATATATATATATATATATATATACATATATATGTAATATTTTGTACATCTATACACATTTGTAATACAATGTGATCACAGTCCTCATATGGGGCTTTGTGCATGTACACTGCATTTTACAGTTACCATCCCTCCTTTTTAAAATCTTACTTCTTTCCCCTCGCTCCCCCATTTCTCTGTCCTTTGGTTTCCTCCTCACATGCCAATGATCCATCTCTCTATGCCAATCATATACTTTTTGTTTTGGATTTTATTAACTTATTGGGCTTTTCATATAAGTGCTTTTTAGTTTTTCTTAAATCCTTTTTTGGAGTTGAATAAATGTTTTGTTGTTTTCGATACTCGGAACAGTTGCAATCATAGTACTGAGTGCCCGTATTACCCACACCCATTTTCCTGTATTGTTAACATCTTGCATTACTATGCTACAACCGTTACAACTTGTGAACCCACTTTGGTGTGATAAGTAAAGTCTGTATTCTACTATTGTTAAGTAAGTTGTACTATATTCATTAGTCCTTTTCCTGTCTCAAGTGTTTAATGTGAAAATAATGTGAGTATGCTTTTCTCTAATGTCCAGGAATCCACACTAATTTGCTGTAGGAAATCTTTCTTCTTTCCTTTCATTCCTTAGTATAACCATGGTGTATGTACAACCCTCTATGGTATTTTCATGTCTGAATGGTGCTTTGTGTTCTAATCAGATACAACCTTCATTTAAAGATATACACTTCACTATTGAGCAGCATGGTAACTAGATATAAATTGTAAGTGTTGTGATAAATGACCGGAATCGGTATTACTTTTATTTTGAATGACTTTCCAAGAAATAGTTCATTGACTTTGGGTGGTATTTTTCACATTTTCAAGATTTAGCATAGTTTGTTCTTCACTTATAAAATTACTTGCACGCATTAGATTTTTTTTTTTTTTTTTCCGGGACCGGGGATCGAACTCAGGGCCCTAGTGCTCAGCGGCAAGCACTTAGCCCACTGAGCTGTACCTCCAGCCCAAATTTATCACTTTTTTTTTTTTTTTGGCAGTACTGGGGATCGAACTCAGGACCCTGCGCTCGCTAGGCAGACGCTTATTCCACTGAGCTATATCCCCAGCCCCCGCACGCATTAGATTTTTTAGGTAAACTGGAAACCAGAAGTGATGGAGCTTCACACTGCCATTTCTCATGCTGGTGGCTTTCTTTGAAAGAACTGTATATAAAGGACTAGAATGAGCCATTCTTGCTCTTTTGGAGGAATAGTGCACAGTGGCTGCTTTGTTGCTGGAACACAAGAGTGGACACCTGCAATTCAGAGGAGGAGAGGTTTGTTTGAGCTCGTGGCTACAGCCTCCTGTCCCTGGCTCCAAGGCAGCAGTGGCACAGCAGAAGGTCCCGGGCAGAGGAAGCACTTCATGTCTTGGTGGTCAGAAGGCGGACAGGGAATTGAAGAGCTTGACAGGACGAGGTACCCTTGCAGCTCATGCTTACAGGGATGCGTGCCCGCCTGACCCTCACCTCCATCACCGTCCAAAACCCTGCCTCTGAGCTCAAGAAACTGGGGCACATTGCACATCCAAACTGCAATGGTCATTTGAAAAGTGGTTAAATCGCATGCCTTTGAATACCCTTATACAACACGGCTCTGTCCTGTCCTCTCTGCACTCTGTCTTGGGTGTGGCACATCCCTTTTCTATCATATACAATTGCACACTACTTGCCTACAAGTAGCAGATAAAATGTACTCAATGCTCTCGTCTTCAAATAAACTTTATTGTACTTTACACTGGTCCCAAGGTACAGAAGAAGTGATGTTAGATGTTGGCCATGTGGACATGGCAAAGAAAAGCCATAAACTTCTTTTATTTTGAGGCAGGGTCTTGCTATGTAGTTGAGGCTAGCCTTGAACTCACTATGTAGCCCAGGCTGGCTTTGAAGTCTCAGTCATCCTCCTGCTTCAGCCTCCTGGGTGTTGGGATTACTGGCATGCACCACCGTTCCTGGCCCCATGAAGTGTAAAAATCTGAATATTTTGAGAAAAAATTTGTTCTAATGCTGTTCAGGGGGCTGGGGATATAGCTCAGTGGAATAAGCGCTTGCCTATCAAGCGCAGGGTCCTGAGTTCGATCCCCAGTACCGCAAAAAAAAAAAAAAAAAAAGATAATGCTGTTCAGTAAGCATGAAACTGCCATCAGTGAAAGTGTGAAGAAAAAGAAAATGCACAGTGGTTTTGCTGCTGTACCTCAAACTGCAAATTTATGGCCACAGAGTGTGATGAGTACTTACATACTTAAGATGGAAAATGCAGGGGTCGGTAGCTCAGCTCCACGGAAGATCATATGTTTAGACTGGGCAAGACCCTGGGTGCAATACTCAATACCAAAAAGCAAAGGAAAGGCAAAGGAGGCATTGAATCACTGAATTTGATATTATCTGAGTTTCAGGCATGCACTGAGGGTCCTGGGATGTATTTCCCATGGCGAGAGGGCAATTTCTCTATTTCTCCTCTCAAAGAGGATGTGTCCTACTGACAGTCAGACTGTCAGACTTGGATTAAGACACCTTTGCTAGTCAGTCGGCCAACTGGCGTTAAGACAAGAGCATGCCTTCCTGCCTCTTTTCTTCTCTCCCTTTTTGGCCAGTTCTCTTTCTCTCCTCAGGTCTCCTCTCCTCTCCTTCTCTTTCTTTTCCTCTTGCTCCCCTCCTTGTTTACTAACATTTTGTGCTTTCTTTAGAGCCAGATCCTTTCTCTCTGCACCTTAGTTGAACCAATCATTGCTTTGAGTCCTTATAAAAGTGGGCGGAAAGGTCCGACCAGGCTTTGGGTGGAGAATGAGTGGAACAGGCTGCGTAGAAGGCTCCTCTCACATGCGTCGCACCGTGCTTTGCTAAGGCCTGTACATTAGAGAGTTGGGTGCTGGTCTAAGATTATAAAAGTAGTCTGATTTCTAGTTTGAAGTTGTTTCCTCCCTCTAGCTCCACAGGTGCTTATAGCATGCCTGAGTACCCCACAGCACTCCTGAACATCATCCTTTCGAATTCCTGCAGGGTCTCACCTCAGTTTTCAGCAATAGAATGCTTCAACATGTTTCCAAAGATACAGAGGGAGAATTGGGGTGTGCCAATCCGGAAGTGTTGAGAGAAGCATTTCGCTATGTTCTGATTCCACGGTATCTTTCAGATTTAAACTTACTGTCTCTGCCTTGCGGGGAAAGCCCAAGCACAGAGCCTCTGAACAGACTTGTGGCGCCTCCCTCACTTTATTACCCTGAGAATGCCATTCCTCCCACCAAGAAGAAGTGTGACTGTTTGCATATGCCATCTGCTTACAAGCCCCTGTGAGTTGCAGTTCTCCCCCGAAAGGTTTATGTAAGCCCCCTGTGACCTCAAACCACTATGTTTTGCTCAGCTCAAATAAACATCGGAAAAGTATCTAAGCATTTGAACTTATAATAACATATTTATCCCAACACATGAGGCTACTCATCATTGGTGTGTGTGCAATGTATAATTGCAGCATGCAGAAAACAAACAGCTCTCGATCAGAGAAGTCTCTGGATCCCATGGGGCACTAATCATCCACCAAAAATAGAGATAGTTGGGGAAAATAACTTATAATTGCATTGGCAATCCACTATTAAAGTATAATTTCATGTTGTTTTCATTTCTAGAGAATAAATAATATAAAAACTGATTTGAAAAATTGCTCATTGCACTTAGTAGCAGACTGAAACATAAAATCTGAAAATGATGTATACATATTTTGCTAAGTGCGAGTTTTAAAAACCTAGGAAAAATATGCACAACACACATATATATGTATGTGAATTTATATACTTAATTCGTTATTTTATAAATGAAATTTGGTTTGTACTCTTAAAATTTAAATTCTGTCTTGCAAAATATCAATTTATACTCAAAATTATGAATACATGTATACATAGTGTAATGATTTTTAAATATTTATATTTATAAAGACTTAATTTCACTATGTTTTTAAGATGGAGGAATTACATTTTCATTCTATTTACATATATATAAAGCATGGATATATGTCACCAAGCAAGCAGAGACTGAAATTACATCATAGTAACTGAACCTGGAATTATTTGACCAAAAAATTTATTTTAATGAAAATTATATAGGTTAATCAAAGAAGAGTAAAACTGTATTAAAAGGTAGAGAAAGTAAATGAAGCTTATAATAACAAGCGATCAAATAACCACGAGTGAATATTTTGTCGTTTCCCCTTATTGCTATTTCTCAAAAATTTGTTCATGAAATAGGTCAGATCTGTAATATGACAGAGAGTTAATCTCTCATTTCTGAAATATTGTCTCCATATATCTCATTTGAAACTGCTTCATGGTTAATTACGTGTAAAGATGAACCAAAAATAAAAAGTAAGACTTGGTGGTTTACCACACAAAAGGAGGGTGTCCTGCAAGACTGAAATAATAACCATAGTTATAATTAGGAAGTGAATTTTATTTTTGGATTTATTATAAGACCTCAGAATAAAGAAACAAAAGCTTTCATGAGTTAGGACATGGAATCTAGACAGCTAACGCTGTCTTTCTATCCAACATGTTATTTATTTATTTTTGGTGGTATTGGGAATCAAACTCATATTGTAAAGGTTTTCTGGCCCTCTCAGTACTGAAACAAGTGGAATGGAAGGAGTCCTCGCCTTTTGAAGTGTGTAGAGCAGACATTTTTAGTTGCCAAGATGTGTTACTACAAAACATTTTCTTTTAAGCATCCACCTAGAGCAGATGGTTAAATACAGTTGACTCATAGGTCAAGAGAGAATTTTGAAGATGATTTCAAAGGTTTTCTATCAATAAGAATATAATAATTTTGGACTTACGTTGCATAGGATATTGGTTTGACTTAACTAGTCAAAAGACAAGCAAACTTCCAAGAATACTGTCTTCTGAGTTTACTGTTAACTTTTACATGGCTGGAGCAGTGACTGCAAAGCAGTGCGTTTTGTGGATGAACTGAGCAGTCTCCCAGGGGCTTGTACCTTCAGAAGGTAACTGACTAAAACGAGCATTGCTTTGTGGATGACAATAAGTCAGTATTCATTTAAATTGGGAAAGTATGGAGGAAACCCCACAGAAGTCCGATAGGGGTTAAGAGAAATCTAAGACAGCTAGTTGTGTGGGTTTTATATAACATATAACCTTTTAAAATAAAATGATCTGCATTGGCTCGTGTAGACTGTGGGAAGGCTTGGCGAGGAACACTTTTGGGTATATTCAAATTGGTATAAATGACTCTCAATGTGTCATCTGAAAGCTGTTAGGATTGAAAAAGGCACTGGAACCAATTCTTCCTTTTGTCTCCAGGAGGATTCGAACAGCCCACTCTTCTGGACTCAGAGTGAAGTCTTTTTCACACCTCTTCCAAAGATACTGGTGCCGAAAGCATGCTCTGGGCCATATGCAAGAAGCAGCAAGTACAAAGACAGCTTGGCTGGAGCATTCCCAATGGCTTTTAAAGGGCAGAGGTAAATTGATGTGTTACTCTGCTACCTGCTCACGCCTGGGAGAGTTCTGCTTCTTGCAGGGCCACATTTGGGGATTACGCTCACAGAGGTTAGTGAAACATTGTGAAGCAGACGCTCACAACTCCTTAGGATGTATTGTTCCTGAGCTTGACGAACTCAGAATTTTATTTGGCCATAGAAAATTTTAAAGCTCAAAAGAAGTAAAACTATTTCAATACTTGTAAAGTGATAAATATAAGATATTATGGGGCTGACTCAAAATAACAGAGTTTGGAGCTGAGGATATAGCTCAATGGTCAGATGCTTGTCCATCCTGCACAAGGCCCCTGTGTTCCAGCCCCAGCACTCTGCCAAACATCAGTTTTGAGAAGAAATTGTGGCTTCACTGCATTGTGAAACGAGATGGGTATCTAGTCACTGAAACTTGGCAAATTCTAGATTTTTTTGTAAGATCAATGGCAATCATTATTATGTCAGAATCGTGACATTCCAATACAATGGGCTGGCTTGGTGGCCCTTGAAAGGCAGATGTCTATGGAATCCCTTTACCTCTTGTTTCATGTCACCTTGGGGCCTGTGCTCAAGGTCTCCAGATTTTATATAAACCAAAAAGATTTTGTGGGGCTCCCTGAGCTCCAAATAGGAACTGCAGTTCTCTAAGTACAGATTTGCTAGAGGGTTGAAAGGCTCGTGTGAAAACCAGGTCCCATGCCATCAAATACTTTGAAGACTATTATCATTTATCCACAGTTATTTTTAGAACATAGGGAAAACACACAAAAACAATCTAGAGACCAGCACTCAGGTGTTTGTGCTCCTAGAATCTCACTCCTCTAAGCAGGTGAGCATCTGTACATTCACCTGTCTCAAACGTTGTGTATTCTTGAATCCTGCACAAAATGTAGAGTCTTTCACCCAGCGTGAGGTGTTGACAGTCTGCCAAGGCGGGTATTTAACCAATTTTATGCTACTAGTCTTACATCAAATGTTACAGAGGACTGTATATACTTTTAGCTTTTTTAAATGTCAGACTTTTGTGCTGCTTTAATTTTATAATTTCTCTCCTGTTAAATATACTATGAGATTGAGAAAAAAAAATGAGTCAAATGAAAGCAAACACATTTTAAAGGGCCTTGAAACATATGAATTTACTTTTCAGAAGGATCATATTACTACAAGATAATGATTCATTTCCTTGCACATTAATCTTTGAACTCTATACTCCATAAAATACAAATTTAAGAAATTAAAAATGCTAGGTAAAGTCATTTTACTTGGATTTCTTTTATTGTTAAATTATATTTTTATGGTTACTTTATATTTATTTGTGTGTGAACTTACTAGTATATATAAATTAACATTAAGACTGAGGGAAACTATAATTGTCAGGCCCAGGGGTTCTCCCTTGTTGGCAAATTGTATTACCTAATCCAAGCTACTAATGTTAAAACTCACTCATCAACAATAATGGGTAGTGTGTTTTGCCACTTGCTTTGGTTACTTTTTTCTTGTTTCTGAGACAAAACACCCAACACCCAAAATGAAGGAAGGAAAGGTTTATTTCGCTTACAGTTTGTGGAGGTTTCAGTCCATGCTTGGCTGGTTCAGAGGCAGAGTGGCACATGGCAGAGGGCAACAGTTCATGGCAGCAGAGAACAGCAAAAACAACCAGCAAAAGGGAGGAATGGCTGCAAGCAGCCTCTTTCCTTCCCTTACATTGTAAATAGGCTACCCCCACCCAGGGAGCCTGTAGCTGTCACACAGTCTCCATGCCCTCCTCTTCCACAGGCTCAGGATGTATACAAAGTAAGCACCCTGGCTTCCTGCTGAGTCACTCAGCCAAACCTCTACACTCCCCAAGTTGACACAATGTATCAACTATAACACCACTAACAATGGATCATCCTAGCAAGGATTTGCTATCTCCCGTATTAAATGTATCTCACCCCTCTCCTGTCACTTGCATCCTTCTTAGCTCCTTTGACAGTAAAACTTATCAAGCAGGGCATGCTTCCTGCTTCCCGCTTCCTGCTTCCAGCATGTTACTTTTCACTTTGCCTCAGCCTACCTGTGTACTCTGTCTCTCATACCACTGAGTCTTGTGGACACAAGTGATCTCCTGAGTAACACATTTAAAAATCATTTTATATATAAAGTCATTCTCCACTCCTCTATAGACACTGATAAAGTTGAATAGCTATTTTTAAAAGATTTAAAATGCTGAATCACTTTTTCTCTTGGCTTTGGTAATGCAACAACCTCCTGGTTTCTTTTCCCTTCAGGGCGGCTTTTTCAGTCCACCTTTCGGAGCTCGTTCCTGTCCTGCTATCTAATCAAGATGGGAATGGCTCAAAGGTCCACCTGGGCTTCTCTTCAGGCCTTCTACATCTCTTTCCCTCAATCTCAGTGTGGAATGTGAAGCTTGTCAGAACAAGGATTTTTAACTGGAAAACTTCCAGTGTTCATGGAACATTGCCTAGAACAGTGCCTGGCTCATATTAGGTGTTCAGTGTATATTTTTTGTATAAATGGATAAGTGATCAACTCTAGACTCAAAGCATAAGAATAATTTATATGTTGATGACCTTCAAATGATAACCTCTTTTGACATCTTCAGCAATGATCTGTATTACCATTCACTTCCCATAGCTCCAACAGAGGTAGGTAAAAGGTGTTTCCAGCATATCATGCCTTAGTAAAACCCTTGGTAACAGTTATTTTGTATGCTGGACTTCGTCACCATGTAGGATAGATGCTCAAATGAAAAATAAAGTACTTGGATTTGATTCTGCAGTTTCACTGTTTTACCCATAAGGAGTTCCTTTTACATTAACTCCAAATTATCCTGAATCACTGCTGCAAGTACCTGTGGTTAACCTGCTCTCATCTTTCATCTGGACTAAAAGAGTCCTTACTCCACACCTGTTTCTTCATCCTAATCTACATTGATTCTGATGAGATGTTTCAGAAATCTCAGCCCATCCCCCTGCTTAGAACTTTCTAATGACTTATCCCTTCCTGAGAATCGCAAATCCTTTCCAAGACCTGTAAAACTTGAATCATCCTCACTATCAACTGCAGATGTGTCATGGTTAATCTTGTCTCGTTTGTGGTTCCGGGAATTATCTTGATTGTCCACTTGATTGGACTGAGAGATGCCTCAATTACTAAGTATACTTTTGGGGGTAGCTGGGTGAGTCGCTGAGGGTGTTCCCAGGGGTGAGTGGCAGCCTGGCTACTGAAATGAGTGGGGAAAATCAGCCCCCAATGTGGGCAGCAGCAGTGTCCAGTGGAAGGAGGAAGCCAGTTCTGCTTGAGCGAGTGAACCTTTTGTTGCTGCCATCACCTGGGAGTGTCAGACTTCGGCTTATTCAGCCTTTCCTTTTTAGGGGGTGGTGGTTTCTTTTGGAGACAGCGTCTTGCCATGCAGTTCAGGCTGGCCTTGAGCTCACGTTGTAGCCCAGGCTGCTCGTGAACTTGCAAAGATCCTTCTGCCTCAGCCTCCCAAGTGCTGGGATTACAGGTGTGTGCCACCACACCCAGCAATAATTTTTTGTTTGTTTGGCTTTTGGTACTGGGAACTCAGGACCTTGCTCTTGCTCGGCAGGCACTTATGCCTTCAGCCTTCAACATGGACTCACATCAGCAACTCTCTAAGGAGCCTGCAGGCCTTCAGTCTTGGGCTGGGGCTCTAACTTTGGCTCCTCTTGCTCTCAAGCTTCCAGCTCCTTGGACTGAGAAGCTAATACATTCTATGGCTCTGCACAATCATACAGTCATTGTAGGACTATCCAGTTTCTGATCCTGTAAATCAATCAGATCAATCCATATATGGATTTGAATGAAAACTGAAGGACTATGTCAATGTCTGCAAAATTTGGAGTTTGCTGTTTTCCAGAGGAAGGTAGGAGTCCCCCTCAAAATAGCTGAAGCCCAGATGAATGGACAATTAAATTTCTTAGTTCCAAATTTTATTGTCTGAAAGCTGATGCTGGTGCTTTCTGCAGACAAGGGCATGGATGGAGTGTATTTCACTGCTTTTAACACAGGTACTAGAGTAACGCCTATTGTAAGTGAATACACTGATGCTTCAATATTTAAAGCAAATGTTAATAGTAAGTATTATATTTGATACTTAAAGTACATAAATACTTAGGAAAACTGCAGCATCACAGACCGTTCCTACTTATCCACAATTTGGGGAATAAGAAACATTTCTTATTGTACAGTAACTAATTCTTTAAAAATTGTCATTTCATAGGTATATAGGTATATGTTGGCTGATTTATTACACATGCTAAATGTTTTATATATATATATATATATATATATATATATATATATACACTAAGTGTTTGTGTCTTTGTTACTTTTCCCCTTGCTGAGACAAACATATTTGACACAAGTTAAAGGAGAAAAGTTTCACTGTAACTCACAGTTTGTGGACACTTCTGTCTGTATTTGGCTGGCTCCAAGGCAGGCAGGTATGGCAGAGGGGCATCTCAGCAGGGAAACTGTTCATGGTGGGCAGAAGGCAGCAGAGCAGCAAAGTAGTGAAGCAGTAAGTGACAGCAATGGCCTCTTTCTGTCTTTTATTTTCCACACAGGTTTCCCACCCCTAAGGTGGGGTCCCTTAATCTCAGCATCACACCATTAATCAAACATTACATCCTTAGTCCCTGCATTACACACCCTAGATCTAGCCACCTCCAAAAAGCCTCACCTATGACTACACGAGGCTTTGGGAAAACATCTAGATACAAGCCATAACTGGATATAAACACACATATCTCAAATTTGGTTGTATTTTATGGTAATTTTTTTATCCCCATAGAACTAATAAGATTTCCTTACTTTAAAGTACAAATACTCTAGAAGAAAAAATATAGAATATATTACATTTATTTTTTAATTGTATACTATTTTAAGAGCTACAGCAGTAATTTCTTTTTAAATTCACAATTTTATATGTATTTAAATAAAAAAATTTTAAAAAAGACATTTTTATAGACTATATATATCCATATTTCTATGTATTTCTCTGGCATATTTTAGAGATACTTCAAGTTCTAGCACCTTTTAGTTTAATGTTTTACTGTCGTCTGCCTTGTTGCTAAATGACGAACCATTATTCACATTCAAATTGTCAGGCTCTTCAAACACTCCTAGCTTATTGTCTCCAGACATCTTTTAGATTTTAACATGTTTGTGAGAATGAACTAAAGATTTAAAGAAATTAACTAATCAATTGACTAATCAAGCCTGTCCACTTCACATTTTATGGAGATAAATTATCATGCTTTTTTAGAACTCAGTATCATCTGTTTTTCATTTCTAATACTAATATAAAAATAAACTTTCTTTTGTGTTTCATATTTCTTAACTGTACCTAGTTATTTAGAAGGATTTAAAAGGAAACTTTGTATTTGTTGCTAATTTGAATGTCTTTTGAAATCAATCCCTTAATTTCCTTTTATATCTGACAATCTTCTTTTTAAATTTTTCAATAAGAATCACACATTAAAATAACATGTCATTAATTCCATACCAACTAATAGGTTTGTAACTTCCTCACTCACTAAAAGAAATTACAAGAAATAATATTGTGCTTTATCTAAAAATAATAGGAACATCTACTGCCAGTGAAGACCATAGAGTCTAAATTCTAAAAGCATTTGTGATTACTGTGACAATGACTATAGCTTTGCATTAAGTAAAATGTCATAAATTTAAGGTGTACATGGTGATATTTAATATACATATGTTATAAAATTGTTGACATCATCAAAGTACCTAACATATTTGTAACCTCACATAGTTATTTTATTTATATTTCCTGGAGGGGTATAGAAAAGTTGCCCTCAGAAAATTTAAAGATTTTCTCAATTACAGAACTAAACTAGTTTTTTCAATTTAATAAATTTTTGATTATCTGTATTTTAAACACAGAATATTATGAAGACATATGAAAAATACCTTACGTTTCTATTATCAAGTTTTGTATTGATATCTTAAACTCTTACTTAGAATAAGGATGGGAGAAAGTACAGAATTTTTTTTAATAAGATGGATAATTGTTTT
>PVLD010001511.1:0-198815 GCA_004027595.1 Dinomys branickii
GGAGTTCAAGAGACAACAACACACTTTACACAGCAGACCCAAGAAAATCCTCCAATTCTCTTCTAGAACTAATAATTAAACTTAGTACACACCCTGGACTATCACAGTGAGCACGGGTGGGGGAGACCTCACGCCACTTGTGCCCAGCATCATAAGTGCACCCGATGCCTAGCTGCAAGGGGCAGGAAACAGCAACACTGGAGAACAAGAGGTGGGGGGAGGTGAAAGCCTGGAACTAGGGGGCAGATCCAGTTCTCTAGCTTGGTGGGGATAGCCTCCAAAGAGTCATAGGTGGCCTGCAGGGAGACACTAGTGGCCTATAAGGGGACCCTGGGGCCTTGACAGGGAGTTCAGTAGCCTGAGCGGGGAGGAGCTCCCTCCAGACTACATGAGAACCCTGAAGACCTGGACCAGGCTCCTGGCAGCACAGTGATGGGACAGAGCCCGGCAGTCCGCAGGGGTGACCCTGTGGACTCAACCAGGCCCCCGGAAGTGCGGCAACAGGGTGGAGCCTGGTGGTCTGCAGGGCTGACCCTGAGGACTCAACTGGGCCTCTGGATGTGCTGTATCAAGGTAAAGCCTGGCAGTTCATGGGTAATCCCGCAGAGTCGACTGGATCCCCGATGGCCTTGAGGGTTTCTGATCAAGTAGGTCTCATCCCAAGAGTACAAGGATGGTTCAACATATGCAAATCAATCAATGTAGTACATTATATAAACAGAAGCAAGGACAAAGATGATATGATCATCCCAGTGATGCAGAAATTGCTTTTGATAGAATCCAATATCCATTCATGATTTTTAAAAAACCTATAGAAAGACCTTATTTCAATCTGTTAAAAGCCATTTATGATGAATCCACTACCAACATCACATTAAATGGGGAAAAGCTAAAAGCTTTCCCTATAAAACCAGGAACAAAACAAGGATGGACATTATCACCACTCCTTTTCACAAAATATTTGCCAAGGCAATCAGGCAAGAGAGAAAAATAAAAGAGAAATATGTAGGAAAGGAAGAAGTCAAACTATCATTATTTACAGAAGGCACAATCCTTTACATAGAAGACTCAAAAAAATTCCACCAAGGTGCCTAGAACTAATAATCAAATTCAGCAACGTACAAAATCAATACAAAAAAAGTAATAGGATTCCCACATGAATAATGAACCTACCAAGAAAGAAATTAGGAAAGCAATATCATACCAAGAGTATATCATAGAACTACACAAAATAATCCTAAAATTTATACTGAACCAGAAGAGACCTAGAATAGCAAAAGCAGCCCTTGGCAACAAAAGCAAAGCTGGAGGCAGAGCAATCCTGGATTTGAAGATACTTTACAGAGCTACACTAATTAAATCAGCATGGTACTTGCTAAACTGAAATTGAATGGATCAAAGATCTAATATTAAAACAAACAATCTGCTAGAAAAATAGAATAGGTTAAACACTTGAAGACATAGGTGTAGGCAATGACTTTATATCAATAAAACTCCAATTACCCAGGAAATATTAAAAGAATCAACAAATGGAATCACATCAGTGGAAAGCCTAAGTAATATATAGACATAAGTAATCACCGTTTTAGTAGGACTTCAATTACACTAGAAATAACATCAAGAATCAACAAAATGAGATCATATCAATTAAAAAGCTTCTGCACAGTAAAGGAAAGAGTCAAGAGAATAAAGGGACAACCTACAGAATGGGAAAGCATTTTTGCCAGTTACTCTTTGGTCAGAGGACTAACATCTAGAATATATAAATAACTAAAAAATTTAGACCCCCAAAGTAAGAAATCCAGTAATACAAAATGGGCCACTGAAATGAATAAACACAAATGGTACAAATGGTCAGTAAATACAAGAAAAAGGCCATTGGAGAAATGCAAATTAAAACAACACTGAGATTCCATCTTACCCCAGGAAGAATGGCCGTCGTCAAGAAATCAAATAATAACAAATACTGAGGGGGCTGTGGGGAAAACGGATCCCTTTTACATTGCTGGTGTGAACCAACAACCTCCATGAAAACCAGTATGGAGATTCTTCAAAAAATAAAACTAGAAATACCATTTGACCCAGATATTCCCCTCCTAGGTACCTTCCTCTGAGTTAAGGACATCATATTACAGTGATATACCCATACCTGTGTTTATGGCAACACAACTCATAATAGCCATATCCTAGAAGTGGTCTATGTATCTATACCAGATGAGAAAAAGACATAAAGAAACTGTGGTATTTATACACAGGGGAGTACTTTCAGGATAAACTTGAGTCATTTGTCATAAAGTGGAGGCACGTTGAGGCCATAGTACTGAGTGAAATAAATCAGACACACATGCTTAATATTGCACGGCATCAATGATATGAGAAATCAAAGTTTAAATAATTTAAAGAGCAAAAGAGAGGATCAGAAAGAGATCTTTTGTAAATAGGAAAGTGACCTAGAGTTGGAGGAAGTGGGGGGAAAGAAGAGAAAGAGGAAATACAAAGAATTAAGATGTGTATACTACCAGCTCCCCATGATGGATGTAATCACTATGTACTGCAGCATGTACTAATAAAAGCAAAATCAATTTTAAAAAATGAGAAGATCCCGGAGCTATACCTGATGCAAAATGAATTGTGTCAAGGGCAATGAAGTCACAGAAGAAATCTCTCTAATTTGAACCGCTGTTTTAAATAGAGAGATTTTTGCCTTGTTAGAAAAATAGGCTTTTGGCTTTTCTTGAAAATGAGATGCTCCACAAAACGGGGGCAAATTCCCACACGGTTCTGCCATCCTCAGGAACTGGGGTTGTAGCCCTCTGCTGCCCTGGGAACTCATTGGGTTGACCTCCTTGCCTGGCAGGTGCTTCACCCAGCACATCTTTTAGCCAAGTCTGTCTCTTCAGCCTCAGAAAGGTTTTTGGAGTCCTCCTTATCTCTGAACGTCTATACAGCTGTCTGCTGACACCATACGTTAGACGTAACCAACAAAATAAAAATGACACCTTCCATCTCCATGAAATACACTCTTCTCCAGTGATCTCCACCTCCCTTATGAAAGCTAGAAACTCACTTGCCACTCCCCCCCCATATACTCAAAAGTAACAATTCATAATAAAACTGCAGACCATCTAGGAAATAAAATGAATGCCCAAGACTGTTTCAGAAAGTGTTAAAAGGACCCCGAGGCAAGTGGCTAGGTGTGTAGCTCAGTAAGTCTAGCATGTGTGAGACCCTGGATTCCATCTCCAGCAAACAAAAAGAAAAAATAGCAAAGTAAAAAGAATGAAGTAAAAAAAAAATAGAGATATTTGCAATAGTATTGCATTGGTAAAGTTTTATGTTAATTCTATCTCCAATAAATCTACACATTCAATGTGGTTTTCATAAAAATCCCATTGGATAATTTGAGGAACTAAGATAACTTATCCAAAAATTTATATAAGAAAATAGAAGTTCAAGATGACTATGCCCATTTTGTCTCCTTCCCTCCACCCTGGCACTGGGGATTGAACCCAGGGCTTGGCTCATGCTAAACACGTTGTACAATGAATCTACACCCCTAACTCCATTAAGAAAGTTTTGAGAAAGAAAAGCAGAAAGGAGACTTGCCATACTAGTTATTAAAACACTATAGCTCTTGTGCTTCTCCAGGGTCTAGGTGTGGGGCCATGGAGGACCCTGTTGGCCTAGAGGAATGCAATGAATTAATGATGCTTTATAGAAGTTTTCTAATTCTGTAATTTTCTCTCTGTGTCCCATACTCCTTCCTTCCAAGCTATCTGACTGCTGAATCTTTGTGGAGTTGGCTAGACATTGCAGTTTCTCATCATAGATATACCGTGATCAACTCTTCTCATTTTGGAGGCTCTGGTCAAGGAGTGAACTGAAGACTGAAGGCCTAAAGAGCCGCTTCTGGAAAATGTCCACAGGAGTTCTTTTTGTGGCCATCTTTTGGCCTCAGTTCCTGGGTTTGCAGCTGACTTTGAGGTCCTTTACGTTAACCCAATTATTGACACTTGTCTTGCAGAAGTTCAAGGGCTGGAAACCCAGCTACTGCAACTGGGCTGCCTGGCCTCTGACAAATTGTTCAAATCTCCCTGACATCCAATCTCTTTTGCTTAAAAGGGTTTCTTTATCCTTTTTAAGCAAGAGAAACTCTCATGGCAGCAGGGAGTGTCATCCCACTATACAGAGGATATCTGCTTGGTCTGTACAGTGGGAGGCTCTCCACCCAGTCACCTTCCTCATACAGGACTGAGGCCCAGGCCATGCTGGCCCAGTGACCTCCAACTGTAGAAAGTCACCATGTAAGTTACCCTGCTGTTTGATACATTGTGTCAACTTGGGGAGTCTAGAGGTTCGGAGGAGAGACTCAGCAGGAAGCCAAGGTGCTTACTTTGTACACATCCTGAGCCTGTGGAAAAGGAGGGCATGGACCTTGTGTAAGAGCTACCCACCACCTGGGTGGGGGTAGCCTGTTTACAATGTAAGGGAAAAAAAGAGGCTGCTTGCAGTCATTCCTCCCTTTTGCTGGATGTTTTGCTGTGCTCTGCAGCCATGAACAGTTTGCCCTCTGCCATGTGCCACTCTGCCTCTGAATCGGCCAAGTATCGACTGAGACCTCCATGAATTGTAAGCTAAATAAACCTTTCCTTCCTTCATTTTGGGTGTTGGGTATTTTGTCTCAGCAACCAGAGGAAAGTAACCAAGACACTTGCCTTGCCCTAACTCCAGTAATGGACAGAAGCTTTGACAGCCTCAGACTAGGCATTTTGGGACCATACCTGTCCTATAAGTCTGGTTTTGGAAAACAGGGCTAGTACATTGTCATAGGCATAAGAATTTACTTGTTAGAGACAAAAAGGAAAAAAATCCCAAATAGAATAAACAATTCCTTCTTGCTGAGGAGTTGTTAGGTTTCAGAGTAAAAGCTTTAAATGAATTCAGTTTGAGACTGGAATGATGATTAAATTTTATTTGGGGTTTGCTTTTTGTTATTTTTAAAAAAGAATTTAATCAGTATAATACATTTCAGGAAAGGCCTTTTGTTTAAGGAAAGATTTTGTAAATTGATCTCATGTTGTAAAAGACATTATCTTTACTGCCTTCCAGTGAGTAAGGCAGCAAATGTGACTTCCCCAAGTGTTGTAATTGTACATATGGAATTAAATGAATGCTTTATTTCCTTCCACTGTGAACATGACAGGTGTGAAGCATGATGTCCCCAAAGACTGATCTCGCAGAGATAAGCCTGCATCTGAAGGGTGTTCTGTGACTTAATGAACCATTCATTAACCATTTGTTGTGTGTGTATGTGTGTGTGTGTGTGTGTGTGTGTGTGTGTGGTGCTGGGATTGAATACAGTGTCTCACACATGCTAACACATATCCTCACTGAGCTACATCCCTAGCCCAACCTTTTAGATCTTTGAATAAAGATTTTGCTCAAACACTGCATCTGAAAGTCTGAAGAAATTACTTGAAATTAACATTATTTTTAGGACTGAGTATTCAATCCAGGGCCCTCATACACACTTAACAATTCCTCTACCACTAAGCTTCATCCCCACCCCATTTAAATTTTATATTGAGGCAGTGTCTAGCTAAGTTGTCCAGGCTGCCCTCAAAATTGTAATTCTCCTGCTTCACCTTCACAAGCTGGCATTACAGGTGTGTACCAACAAGCCTGGTTTAAAAGATATATTTTTACGCAGATTTTTTAAAGACATCCCATAGAAACAAAGTGGTGATAATACACTGATTCTGGTGTGGGAACGGACCGAAAGACATGGAAAAGAGAGCTCAGAAATAAACCCATATATAGAAATAGGAACTTGACAGATGATAATGGTGATCTTTGCAAAGCAAAAAACATGGCCTTAGGGAAATTAAGTTCTGTCTCAATCCCTCCCCCAAGTTGGAATATGGAATGAAGTGTGAAAGTTCAAATTATATGATTTATAGAAGAAATATGACTGGGTAAGTAGAGACTTCATGAATAAAATTTGAATGCCTAAACTAAATGATAGAAAATGAAGCAGATGGATTTGGAAAGATAAAAATTTCTGATAAAGCTCTTCGTGGACAAAGTTAACAGATAAAAGGCAGACTGGGGGAAGATACCTGCAACACCTAAAGCTGGGAGCTGATACGAGGTTTACACAAAGAGTTGAAAAATAATAAGCAAGACATGCCCACAAAGGTTACAGGTAATTGACAGAAGGGAAAATACGACTAGCTCTTTCAGTGTATGTATATTTCAACAAATGTATGAAATCTTCTATACATCAGAAAACTACAAACTTGGAACAGCAATCTCATTAGATTCATAATGGCAGATAGTAAAAGAATGGGTTCACATCATGTGTTGGAGGCTGGGAGTGGTAGTGCACGCCTGTAATTCGAGAACTCAGAAGGCTGAGGCAGGAGGGTTGCTGTGAGAGTCCAGCCTTGGCTACAAAGTGAGTTCAAGACCAACCTGAACAGCATAGTGAGACCCTGTCTCAAAAAACTGAAAAGTATATAAATAAAATGTGTTACAAAGGTTGTGGGGAAATATATTACAAAAGAAAACCAAATCCTAAAGGGTATAAAGTATTATGCTTCTCTGGGGCATGGACTCTACCTACTATATTAGTTACCTCTTAAACTGAAAACTAGGTGTGGCAGATTGCTCTTTACCTACTCAGCATGCATTTGCTCTTCCTCCTTGCTGGCAGACCTTTTAGAAGAGTAGTGTTTCAAATACAAATTTTTGTTATTATTCAGGTATAGTGAAGCCAACAGATATTGCCATGGAAATAGCTTATTACAGAGGCCAAGAGGAGGAGGCACACCATGCTGCACAGAGCCATTCCTCAGAAGGCAGGAGTGGAAGGAATCAGGGTCAAGGTCCTTTTTTCTTGTGAAAAATGGGCAAAAGAGGGCACTAAGTAATCTGAAAAATTTCAAGGGTCCCCGAATTGTAAGCAGTTGTCCAGCCCTTGGCTCTGGAATGTTTAGGGCAGGAGAATATGGGCTTGAAGTGTAAAAGCCTGATAAAGGAGGTAAGAGTTGATGGTCTCTGGACTGCTGAGTTTACGTGTAAAAGGCATGCTCTGGGATGGGCTGTTGGCTAGCTCTACTAATTAGCCTCAGGCACCATATCATTAAGAAAACAAGAAAATGTATGAATAAGGTTCAGTGGCAGAGAACTTTGCCTAGTAGGCTTAAGAACCTAAGTGATAAGTCACAAGGCAGCCAGCCCCCTCTGGGGAAAACTTTAACTCAGTATTTCTTTCCTTCCCTTACCTGTTCCACTTCAGTTCCCCTTGACCACAAAAGCTACCCCTGCCCTCATTGGCCTTAGCAACTCACTTGCTCAGGTTGTTCTGACCCGTGGACACCCCCACTCCACCCCCACCCGTTTGGGCTGTTCTAGCCCACCGACACCTACCCTGAGTCTGACGAACTCACTTCATTCCGGCTATTCTGGCCCAGGGACACCTGCCCTCCCCCCCCAAAAAAAAAGCTGAAAAGCCCACGCTTTTCTTAGCTCACTGCTGCCTTGGTCTGCTAGGCAGCTAGCTATTTCATCCACTCTCCCCAATAAAGACTTCTCTCGTGTCAGAAGGTCTGGTTTGGTTCTGTGTGGGTCCGGGTTCTATCATTAAGTTTAATCCTCAGCCCTGCAAAACAAAACTAAAGAAAACCATAGTTAATAAAAGTAGCCGCTGAACTAGGACACCAAACAGGGTTGTTACGTTTGGTTATTTTTAGCAACGGTGTGCTCTGGACCGAGAGAAGGACCAGGCTAACAGAAATGATGATCTGAAAATCTCAGGGCCAGCACTGTGAGCTCAAGACCTAATTGTAATTGACCTTGGAGAACGGAGGAAGCGAGCCTGAAGAAGCCCTAATCTGTTTTAAAAGTGGTGAAACAGTGCTAGGGCTCACACAAACCCCAAATAAATCCACCAGTTCAGAGCGTTTTTCTCTCCTGTTCTACAAAAATAAGGCCTTGTACTTTCCCACTAGGAATGGTCCCCTTTGCAGCTCAGCCCGGTTGACCTTGCTTTCTTTTTCAGAGGGCTCTCAACTAATGGAATGAGCAGGCTGACTAAACAAGATGAGCAAACTGAAACTGTTACAATCGAGGTTTATCACTATCTCTAACCCTGGCAAATCACTTTTGTGAAATTCAGTGCTCTCATGTGGAAAATTAGGAAATAAGGATCATACTCTATGTGAGAACCTTCCGCAAACAAGGGCGGCACGTGCAAACTCTTGGGACCAGAAAATGCAACCCCCAATGATACAGGAAAATAAATCTCCCAACCTGAATGATATCGGGTTCGTGTTCTCTAAAACCGAAGAATGAATTTTAGGAGCAATTGAGGTTAAGAGCAGAATATATTTATTGAGAGAAAGAAAGCTTCTGTTCAAGAGAGCGACAGAAGGGGGGCCCGACTGGGTTACCCCTGACTGTCTTTTCTAGGGACTTTTATAGTGAAAAACCATGAGGTGGGGCGGGTCTAAGGTAGGGGAGATGGACAAAACTATGGTCAGCCAATAAGACTACAGGTATAATTGTCCAGGTAAGACTGAGGAAACTGGGATCAAATGGGGAATGGAGTCATGTAGCAAGCAGGCATGAATGCAGATCAGGGGCTTTTCCTGTGAGGGTCGGGCTAGTGACTCTTCCTGGCTTTTTAGAAGGTGGTTGTTACTTTAGAGTATCAATCCCTGACATTTACACCTAGGGAGTAAGTGGGTGCATTTGTTTAGCCTCTTTTGGCTTAAGGTCTGGCCCACACGTATCTTTTATGTTGGCTCCTTCGACGGCCTGCCCCTGTCTGACTGCCTATAATAATTTGATCTAACTCAGCTGCCAATAACACCTGTCGTAACAGTCTCTGGAGCCATTTTCTTGGAGTACCGCCCTGACCCGGCAAAAGGGTGGGGCGCATGTGCACTACCGGCGCTTCCGGTTTCCGTAACTTCCTTTCTAAGCTTGGCCCCGCCCACCTCCGACAGCGTTTCCGGTCCAGTCTGGGAACTCGGAAACCATTTCTGTGTGCTGGTTCTCTGTCCCGCCTGCTTCTCCAGCGCTTTCCTGGCCAAAGTAGTTTCACTTAGTGTTCCGGTTTCGAGGCCGCGCAGATCGGCAGGGGGCCGTCCTTCGTCCCCTTGCTGGTTGTCCGCAGCCCTCGGCCACAGGCGACGAGTTTCGGGGCGTCATGGCCAAGGGCCGCCGCGGCCGGCCGGGTGCGAGGCCGCTTCCCGCAGCCCGCGCGCTCCTGTGGCCCCTGGGCCCGCCGGCGCCAGTCTCGGTCTGAGCGCAGCCCCTCGGCGCGTGCGGCCGACCCCTGCGGGACCTCATGGCCTCCGAGGTGCCATCCGCGCCGCCGTCGCCTTCGCAGTCACTGTCGCCGCCCACCTCCCCAGAGCCTGAACTGGCCCAGCTGAGGAGGAAGGTGGAGAAGTTGGAACGCGAGCTGCGGAGCTGCAAGCGGCAGGTGCGGGAGATCGAGAAGCTGCTGCATCACACGGAGCGGCTGTACCAGAGCGCCGAGAGCAACAACCAGGAGCTCCGCACGCAGGTGCGCGCTCCGCCCCGCGCGGGACGAGGTTCTGATGGCCTTGGCGAGGCTCCCTGGCTGAGGCTCACCGCTGCTGTGCATGCTTTGAAGTAAATGAAAGCACAGAGCAGTTGCAGTGCAGGTACATTGAGAGTAGACCTGAGACCGCAGGCTCCTTGATTTAGATGGGTGTCTCACGGCTGGCCGGAGTGAAACTCCTCCAGTACTTGGCTGCACGATCTTCGTTCTTATTTGCCCCAACGTCCCTTTGGCAGTAGGAACATTGGTAATACTTTTTCAGATTATGTCTGAGTTTGTTACAGATTCAGAGGTAAGATTGAATCAGAATCTCTTCTTTGCCTCTCATGAGATGGGTAAACTTAAGAGTGAGCCTCAGTTGCCCGTAAATACCCCTTGACGTTTGTTGTTCTGGGCGTTCCTCATCTCGAGTTTTCTTGTGGAGGGAGGGAAGTAGAGCCTTCCATGTTAGACACAAGAACATCTTATATCATGTTGATAGTGTGTAGTAAGGACAGATACTGAAAACAGCAATTCAAAAGCCAACCCTGATGACCTGTTGGGCAGCTGCACTCTCCTGATAAATCATGTCCAAGTTCTTAACTTCAAAGTAACTTTTGTAGTCCTTCATAGTTAATTGGTTCATTTCCTAGAACTACAACCATAGGCTGAACACTGAAACACCAAACTTTGTCGAGCTAGAAAAACAATTATGGATTGTACGTACTTACTGACCTTATGACATAGGTTTTTTGTTTTCTCAATAGATAGTTCCTGAATGCCTACAGTGTACAGGAATTGTGCTAGGAAAATACAAATATAAAAATACGGAGGAGAAGTATTGCTTGACTAAGAGACCTAACACTTTTTGCTAACCTTCTAAGAGCCAGTATTTTCATTATTAGTGTTAACTTGATAGTGGTTCACCATCAGAAAGTGGAAATACAAGCCAGGCACATAATGTATGCCTGTAATCCCAGTACTTTGGGAGGCCAACACAGGAGAATCATAAGTTCAAGCCCAGCCAAAACTGCATCTCAAAATAGCTGGGAATGTAGCTCAGTGAGAAGGGCCAATCTCAGGTACCAAAAAAAAAAAAAAAGCAGCTGGAATCTCCTGTCTGAAGCAGAGGCACAGTGTACAGCTTAGGAGTTTAAGGTTAAGTTGGACAACATACAGAGACCTTGTACTGAAAAGAAAAAAAAAAAGAGGCAGTTTAATGTATGTTCACCTAAAGACCCTAAATTCAGTTCCCAGCGCTGGAGGGTATGGTACAGGGAGATAGTCTTGACTCTAGTGATAAAAGAGTACTTGCCTAGTCAACCTTTCCTGTTGGGAGAGCAGAGTTTGGCTGTCATCCCAAATTACTGAATGTGTTCTGTTTAGAGCACTTGAGAATTCAAAGAAATGAACTATGAACTAATAGTCATAATATCTGCATGTTTGGGGGACAAAAACCTTGTGTGATTTACTTTGTTGATTCAGATATTTTGTATGCAAAAAGGGCATTAAGACAAACATGTAATTTGTAAGGTGCTTGTGTGAAGTAAAATCTTCTGTGCACCGTTGTAATACCCGATGCGCAGTAGATGCTAAGTAATCAAGTTTGTAGCAACAGGTAGCAGCCAAAGCTAGGACTGGTGCAAGATGGTCAGTCTCCTGGGGTGAGGGACTTCAGCAGTCACCTCCTTATGTATGTTCTCGCCATAATCTGTGAGTGCAAGTGTTCTACCCTAAGTACCTTGCTTGCTTCACCCTAGTTTAAGTCCTAGTGGTAGGAACAGATTTGATGACTATTATCAGTGTTAACCTATCTCCATGTGAGTTTATATATTAAAAGAAATTTACAAGCCTGTGTTTAGTCAGTTTCATGCATCTAGCAGGCACTCACTGAGATCCTATTAGACCAAGGTGCTTTGATTAAGGCAGGTGTTTATCTGCTTCTGGGTACATCTACACTTGTGACCTGTGCAGCATCCTTCTGAGGGAGTGTCTGCACGAGGTTTGTGAAGGAACATTGCCAGTTGTGTTCCTTATTCCCTTCTGTAGTTATTTAATCGTAAGACTGTTATATAAAGGAAAAAAAAACACATTGAATCATATAAATTGTATTGATATATTTAGGTGAATAGTTAAACCCAGGTGGAGGACACTAAGTGATACTAGCCAATTCAGTGCAGGTGGACATTTACAGTTCTTAATGTTTTTAATCTTTTAGAACTGCTGACCATTAGCATAAAAGCATTCTTTGGTGAGGGGATAGGGGTTGGCAGTAAGGGTTAACCCACTAAATTCTACACCCAGCTGAAGACATTCCTGTTTGTTACAAATGAAGGATCCTGTTCACAGAGTTCCATTAATTCAGTCAGTCTGATTTTGGGGGAGCATATTTGTTTGTTTAGCAGGAGAGCTTAAGAGGACACAATGGCGTGTACCTCTGGTTCCGGCACTCAGGAGGTCAAACCAGCCTGGGCAACACAGTGAGACTGTCCCTCCCACCACCTCTCCCCCCCAAAATTCTCTGAAAATTAACTGTTAAGAGTTGCGATTAGTTTTGGTTTCTAGCTATTCATGGCACATCTCTGAAACATATTTTCAGTACGGGGAATTGAACCCATGGGAACTCCATCCCTGAGTTATATCCTCAGTATTTTTTTTTTTTTAAACTTTTGAGACAGTCTTGCTAACTTGTCTAGGTCATCCTTGAGCTTGAGCTCCTCCTGCCTCAGCCTCCACGAGTAGCTGAGATTACAGGCATTCACCATGATGCCCAGCTCATCTCTAAAACTTTTACCAAGAAAAATAATTTTTTGTTGTTGTATCAAGAGAAGAGTATGTGTATTATTATATTGCTTCATGGTTTGTTTCTCCTAAAGCCTTGTTTTCTTTCAGGTGGAAGAGCTCAGTAAAATCCTCCGCTGTGGGAGAAGTGAAGGTAATAACAAGTCTGATGTGGAAGTACAGACGGAGAGCCGCGCTGCTTGGTCAAGTGCAGGTACTCACATCACAGTGAAAATGCCCTAACACGGTTACATGCAAACCGTGCTAAGGTGGTGTTTTCTTTAAAAATCAAATACAAAAAAGATTTACATAAATGAGAGTGATTACTGACTTCTCTCCTGTGGTGGTTCCAGATAATCAGTTTGCCTTTGTGGAAAAAAGCAGCTATCATTCCTGTAATTTCTATAATGTGGCTAATATGTTTTCAGCAGTTCACTCACGGAGCAATTTTTTTTGCATCAGGGTCTCACTGTTTTGCCCAGCCTTGTCTCAAAGTGTGGGCAAAGGGTAACTTCCTCCCGAGCACTGGGACAGCCAGTACACACTGCCACTCCTACGCCTGGGGAGCCTCGCTGAGCAGTCAGCCTGCCTTCCCGTGCGGCTGCTCTCTGAGCAGGGCGGTGTTTTCTTGATGTGTGCGGCTTCCGGCTCTCGGGTCTTGCGGGGCACGGTGCATCCACCATCACTGAAGCTGCAGCAGCAGCACTGTTGCGGGAGGAGTAAGGGAGCTGCCAAGGTTTTAGTAAAAGGATCACAAGAAACAGTCATCTTTCCTGTTCACTTTTTGCTCGGTTCACTCAGGTAAAGTTTAGCAAAACGGCTAGCATATCTGTATACAAACTTTGATGTGAATTTGACAGCAAACTGAGACCCTGTGTCTCTCCATTTTGTTGGTTGGTAAGTATCAGTGTTAGGTATGTGGTTAGAAATTGCTAAGATTTGCTAGATTCTTTGTTTTTGACAGAAGACAACCAATCTGTGTATTTTCTTTTTCATTCTTGCTATGGGAAATCCAACTCTTCACTTTTTTTTCTTTTTTAGCTTGGTAGCTAGGGCACTGAGACATTAGTATAAGAGATACACATTTCTACAGATATATTTGCACTATCAGTTTTAATATTTTGAAATGTATACAGTTGTAAAAATCATGTTTATGTTCAGTGAACTGTGCTCAATGCTAATGTTTCAGAATTAAGCCCTTTCTACCTATACTAATTGAATGTAACAATTTGTATTGCCACAGATTATTATTATCAAGCATACTACAATGATGATGGCCTTCCAAATAAAGAGACTGAACTCTCAGTCCAGCAATGTCAGTATGCTAAAGCACCTACTTTCAATTCTGAAGACCAGACACAACTAGAAAGTGATGGTACTGATGGAACAGGAAATGTTAAACGTGAACAAGAGGACCATCTCATCTCAGATTCACAGGTACTGAAATTGTTGATGCCAAGAACTTGTTCTTCTTTATCATGTAGAAAGATAAACTGTTTTGGTTTGTCATATACAAGGGTTGTAAATACTCTTACGTATAGCTATGCAAAGAGTATTAAGGTTTCTATTTTTTGAGATGAGGTCTTGTGTGGCCCAGGCTAGTCTCAAACCCTGGGCTCGGGATCCTCCCGTCTTACCCTCTCAAGCAGCTAAGACAGTAGCAATGTGCCACGACACCTGGTTGCACTTTGGCTTGGTTTATTTTTTGAGACAGGGTCTTACTATGTTGCCCAAAGCCAGCATTGAATTTGGATCCTCCTGCCTCAGCCTTTCAAGTAACTGGGACAGGCTTGTGCCATGGCAGCTAGCTGCACCCAAAACTTTTTTATTTTTTTAGTGTTGGAGATTGAACCCAGAGCCCTATGCATGCTAAGCAAGTACTCTATCACTGAGTGACATCCCTAGCACTAAGAAATTTTTAATGCTTTTTTATATTAAATATCATGTTACTGTTTAAATTTCTCTGATTATTTTATACATTTGATTTTAAAAATTTGAATAAGTATTCTGTTTAAAGGATATCTAACATTTTTCTCTTTTCTTACTGAGCATATAATTGTTGAACTATCTTGATCATTTGTTTCTTTAAATACTTCATGGTCTGTGTTTTGTGAATTGCTTCTGTATGATATCATACATTTACTTTTTCATAATAGTTATTCCCTTTTTTTAGGATCTTTAAATGGGTAGGGCAGGACTGTGACAAAAAACAGGGTCAGTTGAATTAGATAATATAGTACACTAGTCAATATTGTTTTGAAAGGTTCAAATTGTAATTGAAAGCTACATCTTTCTGTTGTATAAATTGAAATCACCATCCACTTAAGAGTAGCTCTTAAGACAGGCAATGTTTGACTCCTGACTTTTTAAGTGGATATATGAAAGCTGTGTCTGGTTTGACATTACTGTTTTCTCTAGGAGCCAGCATCTGCATTGGCAACAGAAGGTGCATCCTCTGAAGGTTCATCATTAGCTGAAAGCTTGAGAGCTGCTGCAGAAGCTGCTGTGTCGCAGACTGGATTTAGCTATGATGAAAGCACTGGGCTGTACTTTGACCACAGCACTGGTTTCTATTATGATTCCGTAAGTGTTGCAGACCTTTTTAACACAGTGTGGTTGTGTATGTAGCTGCCTGACAGTAAGTATTAAACCTTAAAATGAAGTAAAAGCAATAAGCAGCATTGTAAAATTTCATTTGATTCAAAGCTATGTGATGAAATAATTATAAAAAAGCTTTCTCTGCTACACTTGTAAGTTTTTAATGAGAAGTTGTTGTTGTAGATTAGCAGTGGTGAGCCTAGTAGCACTCTCAGTGATTAGGAACACCTTGCTGTGGCCTACATGCCGTGGGTTCTCCACCACTTCCTCTAAGTCAGCGTTTGGGCTTGGTAACCTTTTATCAAGTAACACACTAAAATGGTAGATTGTTAAATAAAGGCAGATGATTTTTTTTTTTTTGTGGTACTGGGGATCGAACTCAGGACCCTGCGCTTGCTAGGCAGGTGCTTATTCCACTGAGCTATATTCCCAGCCCCCAAGGCAGATGATTAATGGTAGTATAAAGCCTTTAAGAACCTGAACTAGTATTTTCTCACAGAATGTATAAGCAAGTGAGATTGTTAATTCTAAGCTTGTTTCAAATATTTATCTTTAGGAATATATTTTAGGCCACAGAAGGAGACTCTCCTTTTTCTTTCTGAAGTGGTAGCTGCTCAGGCTGGTGCTGAACTCTTGGGCCCAAGCAGTCCTGCACCCCGCTAGTAGCTGGGACTATAGGGGTCCACCACCATGGCCAGCACAGGACAGTCTCTGAATTCTCATTATCGGTTTATGTGTATGTGTGTGGGGGTGTGTGTGAGACTGGGGTTGAACACAGGGCCCCTTGTGTGCCAGACAAGAACTCTGTTACCAAGTTACACTCCCAGCCCTTTTCCTAATTTTGAGACAGGGTCTTGATGAGTTTCTGAGGCTAGCATTGAGCTTGCAATCCTCCTGCCTCAGCCTCTCCAGGAGTTAGTGGCATGTTTACTATTAGTCAGTGTTTTATACTCTGTGGTTTTTAAGTATTTAAATTTTAAGAAATGAAACTTGGGCTCATTTGGGAATGCAGGTTGGTGTAGAATGCTTACCGAGCATTCACAAGGCCCTGGGTTTGATCCCTGGCACCACAACAAAAAATAAAATAAAAAATCTTTTAACAGTGAAAACTAGGGAATTAACGTGGAATTAGAAATGCGGTGGCCCCTGATTAAGACAGGACCAGAATGAGTTCTGATGTGTCTCACCTCTGCTCGGTGCTTTGAAGCTCGTTGAGTTTGGCATTCAGTGAATTTTGATGAGAACGTTTTGTCCCTACACTTGTCCTTTGTTTGCCTCTTAACTCGGAAGCTAGAACCTGCCAGTTTCAGTTGCTTGGTGACTCACTACCTTTTCCAGCCGAAACAATTTGTTTGATGGTCGTCACACTCCTAGAATAAATTAATGACGAATACTGGTACCACTGCTAGTGTAATGGCTGCTGAAGTTAATGCTTACTTGGATTTAAAGACCACAAGTTTGAAACCAGCCTGGGCACCGTAGCCAGTTTGTGTTTCAACAACATGAAGGGCTGAGTTAACCACATGCCTGTAATTCTAGCACTGCAGTAGGCTGAGTGAGGAAGATTGCATGTTTAAGCCCAGCTTGAGCAAACTTAGGGAGACCCTCCCTCTCAAAAAAACCCACCACCAACAACAACCAAAAAATATTAGGGATGTAGCTCAGTGCAAAATCCCTGGGAATCAGTCTCCAGTACAAGGGGAAAAGGAGGGGAGGGCATGTCCTCTGTAAAAGGTTACATTCTACAGGATGTATTTCTACAGACTTCATTGTTTTGCCACTGTTATTGGGCTAGTTTTCGTTCTATTTTAATCAAGTACTATTCTTTTTAAATTTTGAAAATGTCTACATATCAGACTGACCTAGCCAATTTAAAAGATTTGTATAAAAGTTCTATTATTACTGGAAATGAGGACTAGAAAGGCCCATTCAGTTTCTTAGTTAAGGAAAAGATGATGAGACTTTAAATATTTTTGCAAGAAATTTATAAAATTCATGGATTAAAGATGATAAATTGAAATAGTATCAACAGTTAGAAAAATAATTTCCTCTTTTTCAGGAAGTTTTAGTTGCTTGATCTCAGTACCTCATAGGATGTTTTCAGATCTAGTCTTTGTGGATTTATGATATAAATAAAACAGACAGATCTACAGGTGGTTACATAATTTTATCTTTCTAGTTTCTGAGCAGTTTAGGGAGACCCTCTCTCAACAACCAAAACAAGACAAAAACAAACCTGGGATGTAGCTCGGTGTGAAATCCCTGGGAATCATTCTCCAGCACAGGGGAAAGTGGAAGGGAAAGCTGGGGACTTAGCCCAGCAGTGGATTGTTCGCCTCGCGTGCGTGAGGTGCATAGTTGGAGCCTTAGAACCACACCCATACACACGTGCACACATCTGTGAATATTTCAGAATTCTTGTGTATGTGGCTGCTTGATGCATAAGTTTTACTTATGTACTGCAGAATTCATCAGTGAAAACACTGGCAGTTTCTATATATAATGTGTTATATTGTGGTACTTACAAGCTTCACTTTTTTTCACTTTCCCTCTGGTGACATGATGACATTGGGAGGAAGGTCTGAGGGCGTTACTGTGCAGTCATGGAGCGTAATGCATCTGGAAGGACTTCCTTATGCAGTTTTTCTGATGTGTGCCTTCGTTTTCCGGCTTTCAGCAAGATTTATTATTTTTTTTATTAATGTGTTTAGTTGAGCAGTATGAAATTCCTCTTCTTGGTAAAGTAAAATATTGGCAGCTTCATGAGCCTCCATTTAATATTTAGATTTCTTTTCACATTAGGAAAATGAGAGCATATACTGAGTGATACTCTGAAAAATGGTAAGCACTTTTTATTTTATTATCTTTAATTTATTGCTTTCTATAAATACTATAGGTAAGAGATGCAGATTATATTTGAGTATACTTGATCTTTCTATTACGCTTACTTTTCTATTGTATTTTGTCATACATGAATAGAACCTACTGTCTTCTTTACTTTGAAAGGAAAATCAACTGTACTATGATCCTTCCACTGGGATTTATTACTACTGCGATGTGGAAAGCGGGCGATACCAGTTTCACTCTCGAGTAGATTTGCAACCTTATCAAGTGGCTACCACAAAACCAAGTAAAGATAAAAAGCTGAAGAAGAAAAGAAAAGATCCAGATTGTTCTTCAACAAATGAAGAAAAGGTAATGTCTTTAGTTTTTATAATTTACGTAATCTTAATAACATGATTAAGCCAAAATTTTTTTATGAAACACGATCATTCTGTAACTGTATTTCAAACATACCCCGTAAGATACCAGAATCAACCAAAGAGCGTTGAAAGGGAGCAAATGTGGACCTTCACAAGTTCTTAGTGACTAAAAATAGAAGTACTTCTTACAGCTTGATGGACCTAGACTGGAGGCGGATAAAAGATCTTGTGTTACACCGTTTGTAACAGGAAGATACAGAGCCTTAGCTGATGCGTCAGTGCCATTGCGCCATTCACAATAAAAGAAAAGCACAGTTTGTAAGCAGACTTAGCTACAGATTGAGCTTTCTTAGTCATGTTGAGTGCTTTCTTACCTATTAAGTTAGAACACATTTAAAAAAATTTATTGTTGACAGATAATGGAATGGGGTACATAGTAGGTTTGTAAATTGGTATTTTTGTTTTTGTAAAAGAGGTTAGTTGTAGGATCAATAATCATTAAAGTAATTATATAGTACTTTAATTGGAAAATCTCATTTCCTGTAAATTTTAAAAAATTAAAGAAAAATTCTTTCATATAGTTATATAGCATTATTCATAAGAACAGAAAAAGATTGAGAGTCTGAATAGCCTATAAACATTATTTGTGAAAAAGATGATATATTTAATTGAGAATGTCTTATTAGGCCTTTAAATGGTAGATGTAAAGACTGAGGGGAATTTTTTTCACCACTTACAATATTAATTGAAATCTTACCAGTGCTCTTATTTCTGCCCTAAGCGGACAAGGTTTATGGTTTATATGTGGGACAGAAGGCTTATTTTATTGGCATGTTTGAATTGTGGCAACTACATATTTGAAACTTTACTCTGGAAATATTATCTCCTGTTCTTCTTTGTTTACCCCAAGAACATTTACTGAAAATTGTACTGAATTACAAAGTTCATATATGGAATTAGGATATTGTCGGTTTGTTTTCTATCTTTTATATGGTTTGTCTTTACCTCCTCACACCCTTCTCTTACTGGCAGAAGTTAGGAATAGAAGAGTATACGACTGAATCACTCAGGAGGATTTTTCTGTTTGCTGCCAGGGCTTCTGTTTTCGTGACTCGACCTGTTCCTAGAGACCGACGGCAGGGAAAGGCTGGCTGTGAAAGCGGCTCTCCCTGGCGGTGAGGGGCCGTCGGTGACCCTTCCTGACCAGCTGTAGGGACGGGGTGGGAAGTGCTCTTGGTGTTGTGTGTGTGTGAGCGTGTGAGCGTGTGAGCTTCCCTAGCTCCTAACTTCATCTTTACCATTCTTTTTAAAATAACGTGAACTCTAGCATTGCATTTTAAGAAAAAATCCTGATGTAATTTTGAGAGAATTCCCTAAGAGTCTCAAAAATGGCTATGAAGCCATGTAAGACTAGTGAGCCTCTTTGTAGATGAGGCGTAAAGTGAGGCTGCAGGGTGAGGCGCTTCGGGGAAGAACGTGAAATCCTCTCAGTATGTCTCGAAGCTCACCGGTGAGACTCCCGTCTTTTAGGGTGTATGGAGCTCTGTAGGGCAGACGTGTGGCCGATGGAACACAGCCGCTCTGGTGGTTTCACTCACTTTTTCCAGCGTATACTGTCCAGTAAACAGTACTAATAAAATACACAGAACCCAAAAGACCTTGTGTGCGTGTGTGTGTGTGTACCGTAGATTGAACTCAGGATCTTGTACTCGCCAGGCAGGCATTTGTGCTGCTGAGCTATATCCCTGGCCCTAGAAAGGCCTTCTTAAAAGTGCATATAGTTAGAGAAATGTCTTGCTATAAATCATATGGCCTGTAAAACTGATAGTTTTTCAGCTCTGTACCTTGTTCTTGTCCTTGGTGAATTTGTATTGCTAGGAATATATAGTTTGTCAGACTGAACGGTCAGCCAGTCTCCGAACTGACTTTATGCTGCTATTAAAAATAAGTGTATAAGATGTTCTCATATTGTATAAAATAACAGAGCAACATAATTTTACTTCATCGTGTTGCTCTACAATAGTAGGAAAATTGAGAGTATTTACAAACCAAAGGGAAAAAGGAAAATAATTTTCTGTTTGAGCCAAGGTTAACATTATAGGTTTGTGTATTGTATAACATGGTGATTATATTTAATGACTACATTATGTTGTCTTGCTTTTTCTTTTCTTTGCCACGCTGGGAATCAAACACAGGGCCCGCACACGCTAGCAAGCAGTCTACTGCTGAGCTCTACCCCCACCCATGTATTATATTCTTGAGAGTAGGAGAGTAAATTTAAGTATTTTCACTACAAAAAATATGTGAGGTCGTTCTATTCAATGTATACATGTTTCAAAACGTGTTATACGGGGTAAAACTACATGCTTTTTATTCATTAATTAAAACTAATAGAGTTGTTTTCACAAAACATGCCAGTTGTACCTGTACAATAACTTAATAATAAAAGGCTTTTATATTAGCTAAGTTGAAATTTTAGAATAAAACATAAACTTTTTTATTATTGAACCAACTATAAAGTACTAAATTTTAGTGAAACTACAGTTTTGCTAGATTGGGTGCATGTGGATCTTTAAATTCGTATCATAAATAGAACTATATGTGGTTTGAGTTGCTAATTAATGAAAAATTTAAAGAAAAGAAAGTTTAGAGTAAATGCATTTTCCAGCTCTGCTCTATCCAGTAAGGTAGCAGCTAGCCATATGTGACCACCATTTGAAGAGTAACCAGCCCAAACTGGGATGTGATATATGTACACACTGTAAGTTTTGAGGATGCGTGTGTGTAAACTGTCTCATTAATCATTCTGCTTATTAAATGTGGCTGTTAAAATAGCTTAAATACATTTCCATTGAGCAGCTTTGGTGTCAGGTATCCCATCGTCTAGGCTGTACATGATGAGGGCCTGGACTGTGAGTATTGAGACACTGAGAGCAGAGCGGAGGAAAGATTTGGGCAACTGTAGGTGGAGTACAGAACATTCGCCAGATGATTTCATGTCAGGTTAAGGGGGTGTCAGTATGAGTGTAAGGTTTTTAATTTGTATCGTAAGAGGACGGTAACAGCATTAACCAAGAGGCAATGTGAGAGGAAGAGTGGATGCACATTTCATTTGTTTTTTCACTGTATATATAGTCACTAATTCACTGAAACTTCATTTATTATTATGCTTATGTTTAAAATTATTCTCCCCTATTACATACCTACCTACCTATCTTTTTCCAGGATTTGAATTCAGAAAACCAAAAAGCCTCCAGTGTTGAATATTTAAACTGCAGTGAGGGAGAAAATTTTGCAAATGTGAAAAAGAAGGTCAAAATAGACAGTATAGAGTCTCCTGTTAATGAGAACATCTCTAATTCAGCCTCATTTAAAGACGAGAAAATCATAGGGAGTGATAGTGAGCCAGAAGAAGGTGAAATCACAGACTCTCGGAGCGAAGGGAGTTGCAATGAAGACGGTACCAGCGAGGGCAGCGGGACTGCAGGGGAGACAGAGGATGAAGGTGAGTGCGCGTCAGACGCGCTTCGTGCGTACCTGTGAAGTCCCTAAGTACTTCATTGTAGGTGAGTAGCCCAGTCTGGTAGCCATGAAAGAGCACAAGAGGTAAAAGTGTGAGTGACCCATGTAGATATGTGCCCGAAAGTAAACTGATTATTTTAATGACATTACTGAAAATCATGTGAGCTACTACTTGGTAAATTTTAGGAAGTAGGATGACTAATCCTTGGACATTAACAATATTCTGTTGTATTGAATAGCCTAGTCAGTAGAACCTAAAATCAAGCTTCCTATGACCGAATCCCAATATATATGCTCTTTACTGTGATATTTGTAGACTGCTTTAGTGAGTTATGTATTTATAGTATACTTTTGTTATTGAGGAAAGAGGAAGTTGCCTTAAAAAGTACAGTTCATGAGTTCAGTATGTAAGTGCTCCCATAAATGTATTTTCCTCTTGATATGAAAGACATTTCTAAAACACAGGATTTTACATTATAGTTTATGAATTGTGTTCTCAGTGGAACTTCTTTTATTTTTAAAAATTGGACTCAAGATTTTCTGACTTAATATAAAATATTTGGGATATTTTAAAAATGCTTCAAAACCTTGAGTTTTTTTTAATCTCTGTGATAGACCCTAAATAGGACATACAGCTTTATGCTGACCACTTTGATAATAGTGGTCAGCCTTACCCACTGCCATAAGTATCAGATAGCAGAGCGTCAGGAGTTGCTTTGAGTCTGTCTGTCCTTCGTTTTCCCATTATTGTGGGTTGAACCCAAGGTCTCGTACCGTGGTCAGCTGTGGCTCTACCCCTGAAGTGCCGCAACCCCCAGAATGAACAGTGCGGCCAGTGCATTGACTGTTTTCCTTACTGGGGATTGAACCCAGGGCTCTTGCACTAAGCTTCATGCCCAGCCCCACCTTTTATTTTAAGATAGGGTCCTTCTAAGCCGCCTAGGGGGCTCGAACTTGTGGTCCTCGTGCCTCATTGTCCCAGAGTGCATGGGTTACTGGCCTGTGGCGCCACATCGTGCTGAGCAGAGCGGCTTTCTGTGCATGCTGCTGGCACTGAGCTCTAACTCTGAGGCCTGCTGCATTCTCAGCACGCGCTCAAGCTGAGCTCGACCCTCAGCCGTAACAGGTGCAGTTGTATTTTACGATGCCACCTAGGTGTCCGTGTGAAGTGTTTTGCTTCATACCATTTCAGTTGATGTTTGGTCACTTCTCTTTGGCAGATGAAAAGATTTGGCCCCCGTGCATTAGAGTCATTGTTATTAGGTCGCCTGTGTTGCAGACGGGATCACTTTTCATCATCACGGCTGTAAACGCTGCCACAATTGGAAGGTAAAAATGGTTAATACTACTACATTATTTGTTGTATTTTGTATCAGTCGTTCTCTGTGCTGTGGATACAAAGAGGACTGGGGCAAGATCTCCACCCAGAGAAAGAACAGTCTGGAGATAAAGACGTGAAAATATAGTTAGACAAAACATAGGAAATCTAGAGTAGCAAAAAGATCTGTCGTAGATTTGCATTTTAATATACGTTTAAGCGGGTTTTACCATGTCACTAACTGCTCTGTTTATATAGATTTTTAGAAATTATTTAAAACACTTTATTCAACTCTGCAGAGAAAAAGACATGGCGCACACTCTCCGAATCCCTGAAGTTGGTGTTAGTAAGGTAAGACCTTAATTTTTCTAGTGGCCAAGATAAAATTTTCAAAGACATCATCGTAGAATAAGAAAAAAGTCATTATGTAGAGAGCTTAAAGTTTATACCATTTAATGAATAGTTAATGTTCGCTGTGCAGTGGTGATGAAGGCAGTGTAAGTTTATTTATCCAGTGCTTAAGAAAATAAAAATTCTTTGTCACAATTTGAATGAACTGAATTGTCCTTGGTTTGTTTTTTTCTGAGATAACATGTTGCTGTGTTGCTGTGTTGTCTAGACTAATGGGGACGTCATGGGCTTCAGTGGTCCTCTTGCCTTGGCCTCCTAAGCTCTGGGGCTGCTATCACACACTGCTAGTTGTGTTTAGTGTTCAACAGTCTGGGCAGAAGTAGAAAATGTGGATTATTTTATATAAATATTAAAGTAGTACCCATTTATCTAATGTTTATCAAGAGAAGTATGCGTGTTGCACTTTATGGCAGTGCAGAAATACATCAGGCCTAGGTTCAAGCTACTTCAGTAGGCGTTCGCTTTGAGCCCAAAGTAACGGGTTGTGTTGCCCTTCCCCCTTGTGCTTATCACCGCCTCCCTCGTGTGCCTTTTCTCTTGGACCCCGCCCTGTGGCGGCGGAGCTGGCCTTGGGCCCTGCGCTGCTGGCAAGTGCTCTGCTGCTGTGCTGTGCCCGCGCTCCCATCTTGTTTTCATTTCGTGGATTTTACGTGGTTTTTGTCATTTCGGAATGAAATTTTTTTTGCATTGTTAGTTTCAAAGTCTCGTTACTTTCAACTTTCGAGGGACTCATTTGGAGAAGGGAAGAATCTTCATAATTTAACTCTAAGCAAATTATCTGGCTTTTTAACTTTACTATGACCCTTGATTTTCTTGCTTCCAAAGAAAAGTCAGTCTTGGTACTAACGTAAAGTAACCTTAATAGTAAAGAAGCCCCCTCCCCAATCTAAAATACAGGTAGGTCTCTGGTAGTTCCTCCCATCTCAGGCCTATAGGTGGAAAGAAATTAAAATCAGAAATAACTGCCAGAGAATTTGTTTTTAATTTCTTTTTTTTTTTTGTTTTTTTGTCTTTTTGAGACAGGGTTTCACTCTGTGGTTCAGGCTGGCCTTGAACTCACAGTAGTCCTCCTGCCTCAGCCTCCCAAATGCTGGGATTACAGGTGTGTGCCACCTGGCCTTTATGTGTTTAATTTCTTCCTTTTAAACTAACATCTACTGTTGGGGTAAATAATATGTTGGCAAATCAGATTGACAGCATATATACCATATATTCAAGCAGAGGAAAGATACTTAATAATTAAACACTCATATGTTTGTCCAGGAGACAAACATAAACAAATATTTAAATATTAACAGACAAAAGGTGTCCTGAGTTTTAAAAAAAATGGCAAAAATTACAAAGACCAAAATAATTTTGACTAAATTTAAATCGCCGTATGTTAAGAACCGTGTTTAAGGAGCAGGTTAGGAAAGCACAGATGTCCTTCCTTTGTATTTCAAAAGCCCATGCAGATGTATCTTCTCAGGCCCGGCTGTCACACCGTTAGGTGAGAGAGAAAGGGTGGAAAGAGGCAGTTTGTAATAGAGGGCAAGCCCAGACTTCAGATGAAGTGCCTCTTACCTCTATGGTAATCCAAGAAATAGAGTGAAGCCAAGATGTGGGTTTTTATTCATCATATTTATTACTTAATGGATATTAAATAAATAATATCATTCCTGTGGGAGGATTATTTAGAACCAACTTTTTGGAATAGGACGTGGCAAGGTCAAAAAATTTGAAACTGTGTAAGCTGTATGGAAAAAAATACAAAGGTCATAAAGAAAATGTACAGAAAAAAATCCAAATGGGTACTACACATAAGAAAAGTTTCCACTAGTAATCAGAGAAACACAAATTAAAATCACAGTGGTAAGACATTATTTCATGCCTGCAAGACTAAGAAAAATTAAAAACTCTGAAAATATCAAGTGCTTTTATTCTTTTGTGTGTTTTTGAGACAGGGTACCACTATGTAGTGTAGGCTGGTCTTGAACTTGGGTTTTCCTGCCTCGGCCTCCTGAGTGCTGGGATTACAGGCATGTGTTACCAATTCTGAATCATAATACCAAGTTTTGATTAAGGGTATTTAGAGCAACAAGAATTGTCGTAAACTCCCGGCAGGAAGGTAATCAGTGCAGCACTTTGGGAAAGCAGTGTGGCAGTGTTCAGTGTGAGATTTACATACGCTGTGCCGTAGCAGTTCTGTTCCTTTGTATATACCCTAGGGAAACACGCACATTGTGCACAAGGAGATTGCAAGTACAATATTTTTTAAAGTAATAACACCCTAAGAAAGCTTTCCTGTCCGCTTTGAGAAGAATAGATTGTGGTTTCTGTCCTCGTAATGGGTAACCGTTCAGCAAAAGGAAGCAGCTGGATGACGCCCATGCCACAGCATCAGGCCTGTGAAGCGGAGGAGGAGTGTGTACAGAGAAGGTCGGGGAAGAAGGTGGGAGTGATCAGGCCTGAGCGGGAGATCTGGAAAACTCTGAGAAGTTGACCCTGAGTGTTTCCAGTCTCTCTCTCTTTTTTTCTTCAGTCAGATCGTATTGGTACATTTTAAATATACATAATGGTCACATTCATCATCGAGAATTTGTACCTGTACATGGTGTAGCCTATTTTTTTTCTCCCCAACTCCCACACCCTCCCTCAAGCCTCTTTTTATATTAAGAATGTTCAGTGGTATAGACAATACTTTTAGGTGAAAAACTTTCACGTTGTATCTATGGTGTAACCTCGGGCATACTAAAAAAAGGAAAAAGGCAGGATGTATACTAAGTTATTAATGGTAAAGTTAGAATTATAGATAACTTCCTTCTTCAGCCTTCATGTTTCTCCCAGAATTATGTAAAATTTATATTCAGAGAAAAGTTTTAATGTAAGTTAAATGATGAGAATCTAAAGCTCATGTCATCTTATAGGGAAATTATTACCCATGGTTTTCAAAAAAAGTATGGTAGTTTATAATTGCTTGATTTCTTTTCTCTTAAGTTTCATGCAGAAATTTATTTTGACCATGAATTACAAAGTTATGTCCTTGTGGATCAAGGTAGTCAAAATGGCACAATTGTTAATGGAAAACAGATTCTTCAGGTGAGTAAATGCATGTTAATTATCTAAACATTATTAAAGTTGACTGAAATTATATTTTAAAGAGCTGAAATTTTTTATTTCTTTAGGCAGTAGATCGCATTTGGTTTGGACCAGTGTTGAAGTCCAAATATGTTGCTTGCAAGGGCAGTTCCAGAAAAGAGTAGAAAATCTATACAATCAGTGGATGTTTAGCTTTTGACTGTTGAGTTCTAATTATGTATCTATGCCTTTTAAAAAAAAATTATTTACTGCTTCATTTATTTATTTGCTCATGGTGCTGGGGCTCTGAGCGAGGGTCTTCACACTGAGATACATCTCACACGTTTGCATTTTTTATTTTGAGTAAGTCTTATGAAGTGGCCTGGTCTGGCTTTAAACCTGTTATTTTCTTGCCTTAGCTTTTCCACACAGGTCGGATTACAAGCATTGCCACCAGGCCAAGCCAAGTCCTTCTGTTTTTTGGTTTTAGGTTTTCTTCCCCGAGTTAATGGACGTATCACTGAACTGGAAATTCCTTAAAAAGCAGGGGCTGTGTCTATCCAGTTAATATATGTATTCCCTGCACATACCAAGTACATTGGCCTAGAGTAAGAAATCTGTAGAAGACGTGGAGGGAGGTAGAAGAAGGCTGTATTCTGAGACTTTAAGAATGCAGCAATTAGCTGGCTGTGGTGGTGCATACCTATAATCCCAGCACTTGGGAGGCTGAAACAGGAGGATTGCCGCAAGTTTGAGGCCAGGCTGGGCTGCATAGTGAGCTCAAGGCCATCCTGAACTGCGTAGTGCACCCTCTCTCAAAAAAAGAAAAATGCAAAACAAAAAATATGAAAAAAATTGAATTATCAACAGAGAAGAGGAGAAAAACAAGGGGTGATACACTTGGCCTCCCTCAGTGCTCCTTCTTGCTGATGAGCGTAATTACATGGTTTGCTAATGCATTTTTGAGGTCCAGGGCTGGGCCTGTCTGGAGCACTTGTCTCCTGTAGTAGAACATTGTGTATGTGTGTGCCAGGGATCGAACCTGAGGCCTCATGCATGCCAAGTGCATATGCTACCATTCAGCTATATCCCCAGCCCCTCATAGGACATTTTTATGAGTCATTTATCATGTTGGAAAAGTGTGTGTATATGTGTCTAATTTCACTGAGAGCAATTTCAAATATTTGTTTATTATAATCTGACATCACTAGATAGTAGACATAAAATGACTGTGTGTGACAGCTCTGGATCTGTTTTGCTAAATTTTCTCTCTCCAGCCAAAAACTAAATGTGACCCTTATGTACTTGAACATGGAGATGAAGTGAAAATTGGAGAGACTGTGTTGTCCTTTCACATCCACCCTGGCAGTGACACCTGCGATGGCTGTGAGCCAGGGCAGGTTAGAGCCCACCTCCGCCTCGATAAGAAGGATGAATCTTTTGGTACGTGAAGCATACTGGGGATTCTGTGCCGACTCAGGGCTCTGCAGAAGTGTCTCTTGCTAGCCCGTTTCTGGTCAGTGTTACAGGTACTGAGATCCATGAAACCATCGGCCTTGTGTCCAGTGGATAGAACAGTGAGTTGAGATGCATTTCTATTTCAGTGACTATTTTGAGACCAAGAAGTGACATATATTTGGAGTTTGAGACCTAGGCTAATAGATGATATGTTTGACTTTTGTTTTTGTTTATTTTGTTCGGTTTTGTTTTTGTGGTACAAAGGACCGCGCTCAGGAGCTCTCATATTATAAGCAGGCATTCTGCCATTGAACTGCACCCCAGCCTTCCCTTGTCATAGAATATTACGGTAGAGAACAATAGACCAAAGTTGTAAGAGCATTGACGTCGGTACATTGTGTATACCAATATTTTTTATAATAAATAGCAGTTCAAGGTAGTGCTGTAGTGCTTTGAACTTAGCCATCTAAATCTTCTAAAATTTAAATACTTTGAAGTAGTGAGGGAATTTTTTTATTTCAGCTTTTCCTGTGAATATGAAGTATACATGTTCATTGTTTTGTTTTCTGATTCTAATTTGAAAATGAATATGTCACCTTATACAATAACATGACTCGGGTTCTATGATTTTTGTTTTCGTTTTGTACATTTGTGTGTTCCTTTGGAAAATTTACTTAACATTTCTGTGTCTGGGATTCTATTACAATAGTCCTGTGGAATGAGTAAGATATTCATTGTTCATTTTGGTATCTGTGCTGTCATGTCCGAATCTTTGGGTTTTGGTTCGCTTTCCAAATATATTTAGTTTTCAAAAAGCTAAAAGCATATTGTTGTAACCCAAGATCCTTAACATTTAATGTTTATCTCAACTTCTGGTTGATCTAAATAGGGTACTAATAATATTTAGTTTTTAGATTAAATAACAATATTAATATCTTACAGAGTCTATCAGATTTAGTGGATTTCTTTCACCAAACTTTCTCCTCATTTCAGTTGGTCCAGCGTTAAGTAAGGAGGAAAAAGAATTGGAAAGAAGAAAAGAATTAAAGAAAATACGAGTAAAATACGGTTTACAGGTAAGGATGTTAAATATTGTTTCTTATGTTAAATAGTATATCTGGTTTTGAATTTAAAAATGCCTTTTGCTGTACTAAGTAAACTATATATGACCAAAAAGCACTATTTAGTGTGAGTGTTGAAATTTATTTCTATTAGTCCTGGTGTTCCGAACCTAACAGCCATTTCAGACTGGAGCATAAAAGTGATAGGAATAGCTTACACTGGAGGAGGCATTTCAGGCTCTAAACAAAAATACTGCGTGCAGATATCATAGAAGAACACAGAGGACTAATTCTGATTTTTGGAATTAAGAAGACAGTATCCTATTGGTTTAAAGATAAATAACTGGATTAAGTGAATCTAGAAATAAACCAATGTATGTTCACGACAAATATATCTGACAGCTGATTTTCAACAAAGATACGAAGGAAGTTTGGTGGCAAAAACGTGGAGATTTTTTCCTAACAAATGGTTCTAGAATAATTAGATGAGTATGTGCAAAAGAAAGAAAAGCAAATGAATAAACAACAGAGTTCATTTGTGCTTTGTACCTTATACAAAAGTGACCTAAAAATGTATCATAGATGTAAATGTAAAGCCTAAGATCCTTAGAAATGTTTAAGAAAATAGTTCAGCAAAGATTCCTAAGATACCTAAAGACAAAAAGCACAACCCATAAGAACAAATATACTTCCTCAAAATTCAAAATTTCTGCTCTTCTAAAGACACTTAAGAAAATGAAAAGAAACTTGGCATGATGGCATAAATCTGTATTCTTAGCTAATTAGGAGGCTGAGGCAGGAGGATTGCAAGTTCATGGTCAGCCTGGGCAACTTAGCAAGGGCCTAGCTCACAGTTCAGAAAAGTAAACTTCCAGGTGAAGTGCCCCGATCTCAGTCCATGCTTTTGGCAAAGGGGTAGGGGCAGGAGGGGAGGGAGAAAGAAAGGGAGAGACAGAGACAATGAAAACACAAGCCATAGACTGGAAAAAATACTTGCAAACCATGTGTTTGATGAAAGACGGATCTAGAATAAGGGAAAAACTCAAAATTCAATACAGAAAAAACAACTCAAAATCACGCAAAAAGGCTGCCATGCACTGTGGTGGTCACATGCAGTCCCAGCTGCGTGGGAAGCTGAGGTCAGATTGCATGAGTGAGTGAGTGAATGAGGCATGTGCAGACACTACCTAATACCACCACCTGTGGCAAGTAACACATGGGAAGGTGTTTACTTTTTTTTTAAAGACAGAATCTTACTATGTAGTTCAGTCTGGCCTTGAGCTCACTTTCTAGCCCAGGCTGACCTGATTGTAATGATCCTCCTGCCTCAGCCTCCTGAGTGCTAGGATTACAGACACGCACCACCATGCTCACGCTCACGGATGTTCAGTATTATTCATCATTAGTGAATGCCTTAGTGAGGTAGTACATATCTGTTTGGGGTGGCTGAATTTCCACACTGAATTTGAGTATCCCAAATGTTGGAAGGGATGCAGACGAGCCGGAACTCATACAGTGCTGGTGAGCATGTGAACTGGTGTGGTGGCTTTGGAAAATAGTTAATTTTTAAGAAGCTGAAGGGAACTAGGGGGCTGGCTCAGTGAAAGAGCATTTCCCTACCATGCAGAAAGACCTGTGTTCAATTTTCTTTTTAAAAAACCATTAAAAAAAAAGTGACATAAACACCTCCTGTATGATCCAGTTGTTCTACATCTAGGTATTTACCCAAGAAAAACACCAATGTGTGTTGACACAAAGGTTAGTAACACACGTTCTTAGCTACTGTTCTGTAATAGCCTAAAACCAGGGTGCTCATCACATACTGGTGAACAGACTGTGGTGTGCTGTTTCCTGGGGGCAGACTCACCAGGGTGGTGGTTTTCCATTATTTCTCTGTTTCACAGAAAGACAGAAACTTCTGTAGTGTGTGGCTTCCTGCAGTGGCTCTCCGGTCCAATCATCCCCGGCTGCCTATGTTGTTTTTTTTTTGATACCGGGAATCTAACTCAGGACCTTGTGCTTGCCAGGCAGGCGCTGTGCCACTGAGCTGTATTCCCAGCCCCGTGTCATTCTGTTAGTGATCAACAAGCAGTGACAGTGGGAAAAGGAAGCCGTCTCTGACAACGAAAGCAGCACTGAATGCCTCTTGTGCACTGCCCCAGCGGGTGAACCTCTGTTCTCAAACTGCCTGCTCTGTAGCAGGCTCAGCTCGGTGTCTTTCCTCGGGGGTACGATTTCATTGTGTTCCACTCCCTGGCATGGAGTTTAGTGCTTTACACAGTGAATATTTGTTGGATGGTGGGTTAGTCACACAAATAAAGTGGTATTGAAGCAACGAACTATTATTATCACCAGGGTGAAGGGGTATTTATCCTTTTCTCATTTTTTAAAGACTTTCATATTTTTCCCTTTCAAAAGCAGGCAGCATCATGCTGTGTTAAGTTCTTACGGCAGGGACTTCGTGTTCCTTAGAAAAGGGGAGTAGCGTGTTTCTTCTAGCCTCAAGGGTTCTGCATTTGTCTTTAAATACCGGCAGTTCATAGGGCAGCACGAGAGTACAGTGTTAAGGCCAGATGTACGATGCCCTCACTGAGGCACTTCCTTCTCACTGTGAGCCACGTCGAACCTTATTTCCTAAGTAAAGCAAATGTACAAAAGTTAATTTTTTATCTACTAGCTTTTTGTCAGTGAATATTTTGTGTTTATTAAGAACACAGACTATGAAGATGAAAAGGCATTGAAGAATCCAAAATACAAAGACAGAGCTGGGAAACGCAGGGAGCAGGTTGGAAGTGAGGGGACTTTCCAGAGAGATGATGCTCCTGCGTCCGTCCACACGTGAGTGTTGCGGGCCGCCGCCTGAGGCCGCTGTTGTCCATCATCACATTGGGAGGTGTCTGACTTACAGAGCAACGTATCGTGATAGGGAGCCTTTAAAGAACCCTCAGAATAGATGGAAGCACTGAAGTCTATCTGCACTTCAGTGCTGGTGCTCCATTATTCACGGAAGGTGATACGTGTGCACACATGCGTAAACACCCACGTATGCATGGCTGACATTCTAGACACCCAGTTGTGTGAGTACTTTTAAATACATTAAACGTCAAGAACCCTGGGCTGGTAAGTAATTGGTGTGCTAGTGGTTCTTATAATTATTTTAACATTCAGATATTTTCTTGATGACTCGTAAGTACTGTTTCGCTCATGTTTCTTTAGCTTAGTTCTTTGTTTTGGGTAAAGTTGCTTCTTCAGTAAGCATGAAAAATGGGGATTTGAGGCCTACAGTATGACTCTGTCTCTATACTTAGTTGTATAGTAGCTACATTTTTTTCTCATTCTAGGGTGAGTCAAAATTTAAATTATGTGGAAGTTGTAACTAATTACAAGGTTGTGATTCAGTATTGTATTTAATTGATTCCAAGATCTGCTTGTAAGAGCTCTACAAATACAAATGGCAGCAGGTTTTTCTTAATGGTACCTAAAACTGGTGCTTTTAACAATTTATGGAGTCAGATTTAATGAACTATATTGTTACTAGTTATTGATGAGCAATGTGATGCACTGTTTTGACTATTTTTTTTTTTTAGTATTTTAAAAATAATTGTTGGAGAATACAAAGGTAACAGTTAAACTTGAAGGCAGGATTAAAAAGTGAAACAGCGGTGTGAGATGGTGTGGTTTATTCTTACTGAAGTGCTAAGTTAGCATATTTAGAACTGAAAATGTAACAAAGAATATAAAATTAAACTTCTGAATTAGCAGAATGTAAAGTCACAACACAAAATGCAAATAGTGAGTAACAAGTGTTTTTGCTTTTTTTTTTTTTTATTTGAGACAGGGTTTCACTATGCAGTTCAGGCTGGCCTTGAACTCATTTTGTAGACCAGGCTGGCCTTGAACTTGCATTGATCCTCCTGCCTCAGCCTCCTGAGTGCTGGATTACAGGTGTGAACTACCATGCCTAGCCTTTTGAGTGACAAGTTTTGTTCTACCTTTTGATTGATTTACGTACAGAAAAGTACATAAATTTTAAATGTCCAGCTTAATGATATACCACAAGATTAACTTATTGTGGAATACACATTTCTTGGACAATAGGAAATTACAGTAACCTCAGCAGCCCACCATCCTTGTACCCCTGCTAACCTCTGTCCCTCTGTCCTCTTGGATGGCAACCATCATCCTTGGCAATAGATTAATTTCACTTATTTTAAAATTTTAAACTAATGGAACAATTTATTTTTTATTGTGTGTCTTTTTTATTGTCCTATATGATTTTGTTAGGTATGGTTTATTTTCATTCCTATATAATACTCTGCTTTATGAATTCATTTGTCCATTTGACCATTGATGGACATCTGGATTGCTGCCAATTTGTTGCTGTTAGATTGCTGGGCAAGCGTTCTTTTTTTTTTTTTTTTTTTGCGGTACTGAGGATCAAACTGAGGACCTTGCGCTTGCCAGGCAGGCGCTTATTCCACTGAGCTATATCCCCAGTCCTGGGCAAGCATTCTTATGTATGTCATTTGGAAAATGGTGCACACTTTGCTGTTAAGTAGTATGTATAGGAGTAGAGTTTGTGTTTTCCAGTTTATTACGTGATAATCAGTTTTCTAAAGTACTTACACCAATTATGGTCTAAAGGATCTTTTATCCATCAGTTATCATCTTGATTTTTCTTTCAGCGAAATTACCGACAGCAACAGAGGTCGGAAGATGCTAGAGAAGATGGGCTGGAAGAAAGGAGAGGGCCTGGGGAAGGGTGGTGGAGGCGTGAAAACCCCGGTAAGACTGCATTCCCTTCTGTCCGTGCTCCTACAGTGGACACATTGCATCCGGGCCGTGCCCTGCCCTTGCAGTACAGGGGACCTGCCAGGCCAGGCTATGCCCTTGCGGCCTGCACCACTCCCAGATGTGGGTGTTAGTTGTCTGGCATTTATGTTTGGTGGAAGCCTCTTCTAGCAGGCTGTGCTACATGAAGGCTAACAAAGAAATGCTAATCCCTGAGCCATGCATTCTTCTGTGTCTTCTCATTGTTAGTTTGCTCTGTGGTGCTGGGAGTCAAACCTAGTGTCTCTGTATGCAAAGAACATGCTCTGACACATCTCCAGCCCTTTGAGTTGCTTGTAATGATCTCCTTTCTGTGACTGTACTGAACACTGCAGGAACAATTAGCTTACCAAAGGGTGGATTCTGTATTAGCTGGAGAACTTGTTAGGTTCAAGAATCAGAACACATGACATGCACTATAGAGGAGAATGTCTAGGAAACAATACAGAGGTTTAATTCCTTAATCCTATGATTCATAGGCTGTTCCAGTTATCTTTTACAGAAAAAGTACTTATAAAATGTCCCAGTAACAGAACTTTCGTGGTATTACTTAGTACTTACAGAAATGGGTGGGTCAGCGTGAATATGAGTCATTTTCTCCTCATTGAGATACACTGTAAAGAACATGGATTGTATCAGGTCTAGGTTAGAATATGTGTATGACCTGCCATTGATTAGTTGTGTGGGTTTAGGCAAGTTTAGATTTCACTTGGGTATAAAAACTATTTTTCTATGATGTTCTGAAGATAAACCCCTGAGATTGGCACTTACATAAGGCACTCAGTGATTGGTAGGTTTTAATGTTTACAAAAAATGAGAAGTCCTTCCTTCATGTTAGGAAAATGAAGTTCTCTTTATGATTTTTATTATTCATTTAATTTTGCATGGCGGGGGAATCAAACCAGGGCCTTATTCATGTTTAACACTGAGCTACACTCCCAGCCCTTCTTTATGATTCTTAGCGTGTAACTTCTTGTTTACTTATTTAGGGGAGGGTGGGACAGGCTTAAATGTGCTGTGGCCTTTACCTCTGGTTAGAATGGGCTACAGTAGCATCCAGGGGTACTTCGGTGGTTGCTCCTTAAGCAGCCCTGTTTTCTGCAGAGTTGGCAGTACTTACTGACCAGCAAAAAGTGTGAGCAGCGAGGTTAATTTCCACAGATAATGGTATATGTATTCCTGGATGTGTTTGATGCAGTTGACATCTTCACTCACATCAGTCTTTAATAAATCAAAGACTTACCATAGTGAGAATACTGTGTTGGACACAGCAGGTGTCAGTATGTTTAAATAAATTCTCTGCTCCACTTTTGGTAACAGATCCAGCTTCAGCTTCGGCGCACGCACGCAGGCCTGGGCACAGGCAAGCCATCCTCGATTGAAGATGTTCCTCTTCTTCAAAGCAAGAACAAAAAAAACTGGGACAAAGCCCGAGAGAGGTTCGCTGAAAGCTTTCCTGAAACCAAACCTCTAAAGGATGCTCCAGGCCCCATCCCTTGGGTCAAAGGGACTGGGGAGTAAAGGGCAGTCACAGGGAAACTGCAGCTTCTTTCACAACAAGAACGTGAAGACTCTATTTTGTTGCGAAAAATTTTTCCCCAGTAGAGTCAGTGACACAGAGTTGTGCCACAGATATTCTTTCATGATGCAGAATTGTAATAAAGTGTGGTTTGCAGCTTGGAAAAGCTGTTGTCCTACTGAATGAGTAAACAGTGACTGAATCAACCACATCATGGGTGGACCAAAGTTGCCTGGCACAGATCACACTTTCTCTACTCTCTCTCAGCACCGTAAACACAGCTAGCCATGCGGTCAGAAGTCGCACAGCCACTGCCTGAAGTGAACATTGTTCTTCACCTGTTACTACAAGATGCACAGCAAAAGAACACCAGAAGCTCATAGAGGCAATTCTGTCTGCATCCCATGTACACCCTGTAGGATTCGATAAAACATGTTAAGAAAACAAGGGTAGTGGTACATAAATTTTACGTATATGCATACTAGTGAACAGGTGATGTAGAAAATCAGTGTTTTCTTCTGTGGAGAATCTTGATTCGTATTGTGTATTTAGTGTTTACACTTGGTTCATTTCTAACTAAGGAAATACTTAGGGACAATGGGGTATAGTATTGACATAGTCTGTTTGCAGGCATTTGTAGTTTTGATAAATACTACTGCAGATTTCTAGTGCGAGTGGATTTCTAGCCAAGGCCTCCAACTCAAATATTTATCGAACATGTCTTCAAGTACAATAAAAACATTTGACTAACTCCCTGAACAGTGCCTTAAACGTGCTGATGCACTTTGAATTTGCAGCCAGCCAGCACCCAGCTCTTCTGCTTGCCGGGCCGTGGCAGAGGAGCTGCTCTGGCGGAGGACACGCGCGCAGCCTCCTGGGTAAGGGGTCCCTAGTCTGCTCACCACTCTTGCTTCCTTTTGTGTCCAGCTTTTCTGTATGCTTTTTGATGAGACATTAACAAAGGAACTGACTCTTTTCTGACAGTGAGTATGAGCTATGGGTTCCTCATCTATGATAAAAAAAAAATGTTTTCAAGACTTAGAAAAAAGGAGAGGAAAATTCTGAAAATAAAAACTAGTAGGGGAGGTAACTCAGAGAGAAAGGCTGCCTGTTGGTATTACCAGTCTCCGTGGTACACAGCGTGGGGCGGGAGGGTGGGGAAAAGAAGGAAGTTAGGACTGCAGAGGAGACAGGGCCAGCGCCAAGTCCCTGCAGGCCGGGGCTGGGGTAGTGAGGCGCTATAGCTTCTGCTGCATGAAGAACTTGAGCCAGGTACGCACGTATGTATAGTAGGCTTAGAAGCTGCCGCAGTGCCCTGCAGGATTTTCTCAAGGATAGAATAAAAATGGCGATTGGCTAACCACAGTTCGGCTGCTGTCTGCACAGGGTAACGGCCTAGAGCCTCACAACAGATTTTGGCTTGTGCTGGATCTCACTGGGTTGGTATATGCTGCCTATAATATTTCCCATTTTTATTATTACATTTGGAAAGGACATTTTTCATAGTTTCTTTTGCCAAGAAAATGGAAATGTTGAAAATAGTAATAAAAATTGAAACATACATAATATTTGCATTATTAAACCACTTTGTAGATCCAAACTTAAGGGCTCCACTGGGCAGGGTTTAATATACTGAATAATGTCTGTCTGTTTCCATGTGTAAAATAAGAATAATTCTTAATCACTTTGGCTAGATAATGAGAAAATTATATATAAACACTGAAAGTAGTACAGATATGAGCTTCTATTTGTTTAAAAGCGTAATTGGGAGTTACATAGTTTGGTGTATGCATAAAATTGTCTTATGTGTATTATCTTCAATACTCGGTTATTTCCACAGTGTAAATTTGCTAATTTAATAGCTTTTAAATGTTTATTTTAAATACAGCTAGAATTTGCTGGCTTTCGTTTTGTTTTTTGTGGTGGAGTACTAGAGATTGAGTCCAGGGTCTTCACACTGAGCTACATCCCCAATGCTTTTTTGTATTTTGAGATAGGATCACCTTAAACTGCTAAGTTGCCCAGGCTGGGCTGAGACTTGCAGTCCTCCTGCCTGAGCCTCCCGAAGTGCTGGAGTTACAAGCGTGCGCCACCTTACCTGACAAGGTTGTGAATTTTAAATAACCTGACTTCTCATATTTTTGACAGCATCTAAAGAACTGGCACAGTTGAGAGCAGAAGAGAACATTTCACATTAAAGTAACAGAAGGTTTCTGATAGAGGAATAACTTAACCTCAAAGAGGAGCTTTTTTCTACTTTTGAAACAATACTTCATTTTTATTCTAGCTATAACGTTAAGAAAATAACTGTCCCTCCAGATCAAAAACTTTCCAGTTTTTGTTACATATTATTTATTAACTTTGTGTATTTGTAGAGAATGAGAGAAAATAGGAATCTCAGACACAAGGCCCTGTCCCTGGCAGCCCACAGCAAGCATGTGAAGTGTACGTGTGCAGTGTGGTGACTTGCACTGCCTGCTACTACTGGCCACTGAGGTACAGAAGGCTCCGCCTGCTCAGAAGTGCTAGGAGTGTACTGTGAACCTAGTCCCACAGACTCATATTCTGCTAGGGTGCAAAGATTGAAACCCCCACTTTGCCACTTCTGTCACAATAAAAATCTGAAGTCTGTTTTCTGGTTCATAAAAAAGTGGCAAGAAGCTAGACCGGACATGGCAGCACAGGCCTGTAATCCCAGCGCTCTGGGAGGCGGAGGCAGGAGCGTCACAAATTTAAGCCCCCCCCCCCAAAAAAAGGGCCAGGAATATAGCTCAGTGGCATAAACGCCTGTCTGGCAAGCATGAGGTCATGAGTTTGATTCCCTGTACCAAGAAAAACCAAATTTGAGCCCAGCCAGAGCAACTTAGCAACTCTGTCTCAGAATAAAAAAGGAGCTAGAGATGTATTCATTGCAACATCTTAAAAGCAAGGCATGACTAGGAAAGGAGCCACCTGGGGAAACGATGGAGCGGTTATGCCTGCCAGCCCTGGCTCTCAGCACCCCACGCAGCCGGAGCTACAGAGAGCTCGGGAAGGAGAGTTCGGTACTTGTCTGTAACAAGCTTTCAGCAGCATTTGTTAAGCTCTTCGCACAGGCCAGGCAAGTGTCCCGGGCACTGGAGATGCAGCCGCGGGATACAGTGTGAATAAAATAGCAACGATGCCCCGTCCTCACGAGTGTACATTTATTTTTGGACAGTATTTGGCGGAATGTAAAAGCAAGTAACATGAAGGCTCTGATGGTTTCATAATCGCAAGCAGTTTGTATTCGTTCTGAAGCTCTTGGGGAGGTGGGGTGAGGAGGAAGAGCTCAGGTGGATTTTTTTTTTTTTAAAAGACAAAAGAACCCAGAATAACAGAAACAATACAGAAAATACCAAGTTATAGAGAAGATAGTAGGGAATTGGCACTGGATGCTGTATAACATAGTTATCTTTGTATTTGTTATAACAAAATCAATAAAGGAAACACCAAGTTACAGAGGAGACAGAAGGGAACCATCACTGGATGCTGCATTACATAGTGTTGTCTTTGCATTTGTTAACACAAAAACAATAAAGGAAACACCAGATTACAGAGAAAATAGCAGGGGGTTACCACTGGATGCTGTATTACATAATGTTATCTTGGTCTTTATTACTCAGTTACATAGATGATGGCTCGTTCAATTACTCAGTTTTCTCCACTTCACCTCCGTTGTTCTACCACCCTGTCAGCGGTCTTCCCACTGGTAATAACTGCACTTTTGGTTTATTTAGTCCCTCATGCTCTTGCTTTGGGCAGAGACTTGGCTGTTTCTAAATACGCTGTACATTACATGGGTGTACACAAATTGCTATGGCAGGAGGTGGAGAAGCACCCCGTGGCAAGCCCTCATGCATCCTTAAGCAGACCTACTTAAGGGCTGTGCCTTCATTATGTTCCTGAGAGCTGGGATGCGTGGACAGGCAATCGTGGGAGCTAACGGTGCGTCTCTGCTGGTGGCCTGAATAGTAGTGAGTGCTGCTCCGACTTTGGGTTGCGCAGCTCTGAATCTTAGCAGTGGATTATTGAAGTACAAGACAAGAGAAAGAAGACAAACCAAAAACTCAGAATTTGGTCACTAGAAATTGGTGTTGAGGGAAGACACATGAACCAGAAAGTCCCTGGAGGACGAAGCAGACATACTTGGGAAAGCTTATGAGCATCAGGGGCCGTTTCTGCATGTGGAGGAAGGGTATGGGCTTTCAGAAATTATTTCAGAAAAGCTGGCTGCTTCTGCATGAAAATTGGTGGTGGTTCACTGTCAGCAAGCCAAGGACAAGGAGAAGGTGGTGGTGGTATTAAATGTGCTTAAACGTGTGACCGCATGTTGCTTAGCTTCCAGTTCCTAGCAGACCTCAGAGGGCACAGGGCTGCGCTCTCACACATCTGGTCGTTACTGTCGGAGGCCTGGGAGAGCGTGCCATGGAAGGAGGACACGCTCGTCACCGCTTAGTGTTCCTTAGCCTCATTTTAATACTATGAAATCAGCTCTCAGTATCATAATTAAGGATTTCGTTGAAAGAAACATTTAATACTATTTAAATATATAATGACTCCCAGTGCCATCTGAATTGGTTCATGTCATAAACCAACTAAAGTGAGCTTTAATTTTTACCGTGACCACATTTCCTTTATTTAACCTTAATGTGCAGTGCTATCAAGACCCAGTTTTTTAGTCACACAAAAATAAATTGCTTTATGATAGTCTCACCTTGCTAACCAGAAATGTTAATCAGGTTAATCACCTGCCATATTCACCAGGCCAGGCTGTGAATAATTGGCAGCTATCTTTAAAAATAAAATTTATCCTGGAAAGACTGAAAATTATACTGTGTTAAAAGACATGAATGGCCATTCTGAAGGGAGTGTCTCAGAAAGGTCTTAGCATTACAGTAGTCTTCCATGGTGTCCATTTATGGCCTTAGGTGGACAGATTGTTAGATATTTCCTCGTAAGATTTATCAGATTACTTAGCAGCTGCAAGGCATGTTGAGTTTTGACTGGAACAGCTCACTGGGCAAAAGAACCGTGGAATTTTTGTTTGATAGAAAGAGCCCTGTTGGGAAGGAGAATGCACAACGAACTCGGCTTGCCTGCAGCTGCTGCCATTCAGTAAGTAACAGAAGTCATAGAGTTCAAATCACGTCCAGATTTTTCTAAATAATATCTTCATACCAACTCTAAGGTATGTGTTATCCCCATTTTAGAGTTGAGGAAACGACTTCATAGGGTGATTACAAGAGTGGTAGGAAGCTTGAATTTTTTTTAAATTATTTTTTGTAGAGTTAGGGATCAAACCCAGGTCCTTAGGCATACTAGCAAGTGCTGCAACACAACTCGACCCTTTCCTGGCTTGGAAGCTTAGATTTTCATTCACATCTGATTTACCGATATTGGTAACTCCTCACACTCCGGCACACAGCTTTCATCATCACATGAATTGACAAGTGTTTTCAAAAGTATGCAGGCCTTTCGCCCTACCGGAGGAACTTTTGACACCTACCTTTTTGCCAGGTATGTGCCAGAAAATGTGGGCACTCCCTGCACTGGCAGGAAGGGTAAAACCAGAAGGGACAAACAAGGGGCTCACTGTAGTGTTTTATTTCTAGGAAAGGGCTCACCCCCCAAGCACATCTCTCTCTGACGTCTGCCTTAGCCTGCACTGTAATGCGGTGTGAGGCAACAGCTTTAAAGCTGTCTGTATTCCATGGAGGTGCACACAGTAACAGGTTAAGATAGCGGACAGAATTATGTGGAAGACCGGCTTATGCTGCTGACCTTCACATAGTGTCTGGTAAGTGTGGAAGAGGGAGGCAGAGCAACATAGCGGGAGAGACTTGGCCGGTCCTTGCCGGCCTCGGAGATGAGGAACGGGGCCAGCCTTGGAAAGTGGAAAAGGCAGAAGCGATTCTCTAGAACCCTCAGAAACAAGAATGCCAACACCCTGAGATCCACTTGGACTTCTGACCTGCACAGCCGTAAGATAAATGTGTTCACCACTGAAACGTGCTGAGGTGGCCTCCCCCGGGAGAGCTAGCTGGCCTGTCCCCAACATCGGAGCACCTGGGCTGAAATAGCCGCCGTGTGCCCATATGTTAACAAGGTACTCGGGCCAAGGTCTGCAGTCCCGGGGCTGCTGAAGAGACGGGCGGAAAGACGGGCCTTGAAGGAAGCGCACTGACGGTTCCGCCAAGGTGTGAGTGAAGCAGGAGCGGAGCTTCACGCTGCACTTGCTCCTTGGGAGCTGTGTGCTCTTCACTAGGGTCCTTAACCTCTCGGAGACTTGGGGCGTCTGTGAACCATGACCGTTCTGCCCGCCCATGTTGTGAGGGCAAAAGGGAACGCAACGTGGAGAGGTCGCTAAGCTCCGGTTCTCCATAGTGAAGCTAATGGGGCTGGTCCTTCATACGTTGCTGTTTCAGTAACAAAACGTGTGTAACTTTCACCCTTTTCTTCTAAACCTTCAGTAAATAAGAAAATCCAGTTCAGCCAAGCAGTTGACTTGCTAAAATGCTGACTGGTGTTTTAGTATATTTCAATAATTATGGCATCTGAGAGCTAAACCCCAGCTTCATCTGTTTTCCAGACAGATACATGTTCAGGTTGTTGAAAAGTAAGGTGAGGCCTTTAGAAATACTGTAGATCTCCTGAACAAGGCCACGGCAAAAAGAACAAAATTGTAAAAACAACATAAATGTAATGTTTATGAATTCTTTCTGGGGGTTTTAAGGACAGATGGCTATATGAAGTGGAATTTGGCCCGGACATGAGACAAGACAGTTCTTGAGCCTCAAAGGACGCCGACTTTTCTGGAGTCTTCAAGGATGAACTTAGGTGTCTTGAATGGTCCCAGCCATTGCAGATTGGGTTCTTACTCTGCTTTTCCTTCACCCTCTCCTCCTGCCAGATTTCAGCCTAAAGAATGAACACGTACTTTACCTCATGCCAGATGAGTTGAAGTTCAGGGCACGGCGTGTGTCCTAGCACCAGATGTCCACCTCGTCCCTGTGTGCACCTCTGCCAAATGCGGCAGCAGGGGGACCATGAGCAAGCCCTGTCACGTACATCAGGGTGCTGCTGCTACATACACAGCAGCCCACCATCCGTCAGCAGTGACGGCTCCCTGCGAGCCGTCTGCCTCAGCAGCCTCCCCAACTCCCTCTGCACTCATAGCTCTCTTAGCTGATGATACCAAGTTGGACTCAGGCAACCTGCCATCGCCATTATCTCCTGAGTGAACAAATTCAGGGATTTATTTTCCTCATCTGTCAAATGAAGAAGCTGGAGTGAACAAGGGCTGCATTTCCCTCCAGATTTTTTCCAAAAGGGAGATTACATCCATCCTTGTGTTGGAGAGTCTGTTTAAGGACATTGGTGAGGAAGAGGATTTGTTTGTAAATAATTTTTTTTTTAGAATGGTAACTCATTTCACTATGAAAGTAGGCCAGGTGTGGTGGTGCATGCCGGTAATCCCAGTACTGAGGAGGCTGAGGCAGGAGGATCGTTGTGAGTTTGAGACCAGCCTGGGCTACAAAGTGAACTTGTCTAAACTGCATAGTGAGACCCTGTCTTAAAAAGACAAAATGTTTCACACAAATATTTTGACAAATGTATGCTACAAAGCAAACACCCTAATAATTGACACACATAAAACTTTCATTGGCCAAAGACCTTCCACAGGTTATTGCTACTTTCTTTTAGGCTAGTTTTTTCCTACTAGGAATTATATTCAGAGAAAGACAAATGAAGAACTACATTACAGGAAAACCAACTTGAAAAAGTCTTAAACACAGTGGAGTCAATACCTCAAATATTGATTGAGCAGCTATTAGTTGCAAGGCACTGTGGGAGTAGGAGGGTAAGGAAGCTACCCTGCAGCAGTCAGGCCCTGGCAGATTGAGTAGAAGTAGAACCCACAGCTGTCTCTAGATAGGCTCTTCCAAGAGTTGTGAGATACAAAAGTAAGGAAATCTGAGGAGCAGTCAAGGAAGGCACCATAGTGCCTTCGAAGGTGGGTGTTATTTGGTTTTCGTGCTTTTTGATGACGTAGGGCCTCAGACATACTATGCAGTTTCCCTACCATTGAGCAACACCCAACCCTCAGTGGAATTTTTCATACTCGACAGACTGAAGGGCATTGGTGGGGGGCACAAACTGAAGCGAGCTGCCAAGGCTAGGGTGTCGGGGCATCAGGAAGAAGACAGTGCAATTTGGCTGGAGTGGCCAGTGTAGGTAGGGGGAGGGCACATAACTTTGCTGTGCAGTGGTGTGGGGCTTAAATTAAGGCCACAGAGTTGAAGCTTTGTAAGTGGTGGATGACGTCGAAGGCTTTGGAGCAGAAAAAGGGATTCAACCAACACTAGCTTAGGGCAGTTCTTTGGCATTGGCCAAGCTCTCAGGCAGAGGCGGTGCGTTAGTCAAGGACGGGAATGGGTGGGGGGTAAGCGGCCCTGTGTCACGGCACCAGATGGAAGGCGGGCTCGGGATTTCGTGGAAGTCGACTTAGTGGTGTGCCTGGGTCCAGTGGAACTGGAGATCAGATCACTGACTCGTGCTGTCATCTGCTTGTTTCTTCTTTGTAGGAATCTTTTTGGTTTATGTCTTGTACTCTGGGCAACTAAAGACAATACATGGTGTAATAACTTGTTATTCTCATATTTCATTATGAAATTTTAATTTTCCATAAAATAAAAAATCACTTTCTCAGCAGTTGTGTGATTGTGAGGCAATAACTTCTGAGTCTTTCCCATCTACCAAAGGGACATATGTCATGGGGTTGCTATGTGACGGGAAGTTGCTCCTCTGAAACATTTAGCATAGTTGTGACGCGTGAATGCTCAGTAAGTTAATAATGTCCCTAGCTCCAGCTCAGGCTACTAAACTGGAAATGAAGTTAGGAGGGAAACAGGTGTCCACTCAGGTGATGGACAGGGATAAGGACCTTTCAGGAAGCGGTTCAGTAGCAGGAAGGCCTGGTGTTGGAGGCAGGCACACTGGATTTGGATCCCCTCTCTTCCTTACCAGGTGCATTTGTTCAAGCTGCTTATCCCTCACGTCACTCTCCGCTCAGCTGTAAAACAGGCATCCAGCAATGGCTCCCCAGGACGCAGCTGAGAACACAGTGAGGGGATGTAAGTGACCGTATGGGGCTCGTACCAGTGCTTAGAAAACACCGGCTATCGGCGAAGGGCAGGATGCTGAGTGGCACAGGTTTGCCCCTCCTGCTGGCAGTGGCAGAATATGAAAGGAGGGGAGATGTGGATCCTGGGCCTGAGGGCCAGACACGGGGAGAGTGCTGGAGGCTTGGGGTGGAGTGGCTGGTGCAGATTATGGTAGCTGTCCAGGGAGAAGACTGCAGAAATGGGCCCAGAGAAATGAAAATTCAGGATAGGTGGAATCCGGGCAGAAGAGACAGAAGGGTTTAAAGCAACAGTAATGTATGTATGAACCTTGACTGGGCCTGAGGAAACGGTCGGGGAACTCTGATTAAGGACTTTGCATTAGAGGCCATAAGGAAGTTACTTATATTCTTAACTATGAGAATCATACTGTAACCATGACGACAATGTCTCTAACCCCTGAAATACATAGGGATGGAGAGTCATTACCCATGCACAGGGTGGAGAGGATGTAAATAAGGCAAAATATGAACTCTGTTCGGAGCGGGTGCCTGTGCGCATTCATTGTATTCGCCTTTCAACTCCTGCTGGCACTTGGGAGTCAACATAAAAAAGCTGAGAACGCGCTGACAGCCGGGATTTTGCGCGGGAGGTTGAGCTCCGGTGGGAAGGGGCCGGCGTGGGGCGGGGCAAACGCCGAGGGGGCCGGTGGCCTTGGACTGAGGGGTCTTCTGCCTTGGGCCAGGACGGAAAGGTGGCGCTGCGGGGACAAGGGACGAGGTCATGTCTTGCTGTCAGGTGGCAAAAATGCAAGGCCAGAGAGGGGCAAATGGACACCTGCTGTTGGGCAGTAACTCAAGAAGGTGCACGGCGGAGGTGCACGGTGCCGGCCCTGGGCAGACGCGCAGAGATGCCCCACGCGATTCTACAGCGGGTGAGGGAAGAGCAGCGGTGGAAAGTGAAGCCTCCTCTGCAGAACGAGGCGCTGGGCTGAGACTGTCCATCAAGAATGGAGGAAACTCAAAAAAAAAAAAAAAAAGAATGGAGGAAACTCCCGCTTCCGCGTTTCCACGCCCTCCCCGGAAGGGCACAGCGCGTAGGCACAGGACGTGCGGCTGCATCAGCCTCAAGGGTCGGGCGCCCGGGCCGCGGGGGTGCGTTGCCCCTCCTGTGTGACTCTGTCCTCGCACTCGCGCGCCTGCCCAAGGCACACGAGTCCGAGTCCGGGGCACGAGGCGCGGCGCGGGGCCAGAGCGGGCCTGAGCTTCGCGCGGGCAGCCCCGTATTTGCTGTTTTGCGGACCGCAGGGAAACAGCCGAGCCTTACAGCGGGCCCGCGGCCGCCTCGCAGCTGTCCCCGAGCCCGGCCTCGGGGTCCTCCTTCGGGACAGCGGCCGGGGGCGGCGCGGAGGGCCAGCCCAACTCTCGCAGCCTTGCCTGCAGCGCCTCGCGCTCCGCCTGCAGCCGGCGCTCTAGGGCCCTCAGCGCCCTCCGCCCTCGCTGCAGGGCGCGCTCGCCCAGCGCCACGGCCGCCTCCCTCCGCGCCAGCTCGCGCTCGCGCCGCCGGCCCTGCTCGGCCAGGGCTCCCATCTGCTCCCGCAACCGCGCCCACTCGCACTCGGGGGCCGCGGCAGGGCCGGGCGCACCGCCACCCCCCGACCCCCGCCGCGCTCTGCCGCCTTCCAGCTCCCGCGGGTGCGCGCTCTTCAGGTGTCGCCACAGCACCGAGGTACCGGCCTGCAAGCCGGGGCCGCGGCCCACCTGCTGCCCGCACAGCCGGCAGGTGGCCCAGCGGCCCGCCGGGTGCCCGGGGAGCGCAGGCGCGAGGTGGAAGTAGCCCCAGGCCTCGCCGTAGGGCGCCCCCAGGCGGCCGGAGTACGCGCCGCCGTCCTCTGCAGGCTCCCCGCTCGGCATGGCTCCCGAAAGCACAAGGGGACAATAAGCTACGCGCTCTGCGACGCCGCCGCTGCAGCCCGCCGCTCTACCGCCTCCACGACCACACGCGGATCCCTGGCTTCTTCCTCTCAGCGCCGACCGCGCGCGTGCGTGGTTACAGGTGTCCAGCCCGCCTCGAGTAGGCTTCTCTGAGACCAAACGCGCTTCCACCCGGCACTCACTGTACGGCTGGAAGCCAGACTCCTGATAGCAGAGAACCGGTGTATGGGCGTAGGTTAGTTTTAACCAGTCGTCGTGGCCTTAACAAGTTATTTTTTTCTCTTCGGAACAAGGGTCATTCTTCTCCGGGTGCTGCAAGTATCAGAAACCAGCAGAAAATAAAACGTGAGGGTCAACGTTTTGTCTCTTTGGGGTAGAGTGAAGCTTTCTACAGCGGCTTTCCTAACGATCCCAGCGTCGGACCCTACGCAAGCCTGCGGGGCGGGTTCCCGGCAGCAGAACGCGGTCGGTCTCCGCTGCCTGGAGAGGACCCGCTCCGGGTGCTCGCCAGGGCCTGCTCCGCTGCCAGCTTCTGAATCTGCGACCGCAGGGAATGAAGGTCCAGCTCTCGGCAGGACTAGAGGCAAAGGAGAACAGGGAAAATAAGCAGTGGTAACAGCACTTAGTGGAAGCTTTTTATTCAGTTGCTGATAGTCTTGTTACTGATGCACTGCAACTGTCTGAACCTAATTTATTCTTTTCTCCACCAAGCAGGATTAGGTGTTTTTAACACGTCTTGCATTAAAAAAAAAAAAAAAAAGGAAGAGGGTAGGAAGCCGGCAGGTTAGAGACATCCAGCACACACCTGCGTGGCCATGAGATCGAACAGAAGTGTGTCACTGTGTTCCTGGTGGTGGTGGTGGTGGTGCGTGTGTGGGGCCTGAACACAGATGCGGGAGAGTAACTCGCTTGTGGGGAGCTCGCACTGCAGGGACGGAGGTGACAGAGACAGCCCCAGCGAGCTCTGCAAGTGCAGAATCCAGCACCTTGCAAACACAGCCTGAGCAGCCACGAGACCTGCATCAGCTTAGCGAGCTGGCGCTGAACAAGACGTACCCAGCAATTCCCATGCAACCAGAGTGTAACTGAGAACCACCTTAAAGAAGTCCTATCATGTGACTTCACTGCTGGGGATCAGAAGCCCCTGCGTTTTTTTTTTATCTCTAAGACCCAAGCGTGACCTTGTGGGACCAAGGATGGACCATGACACAGATGCACAGAGAGCTCTGTGTTGCCATAGGATGGTCTGAATTGCTCCACTTCAGTTTAAAATTGGTGGTCCAGAGGGGCTGAGGATATAGCTCAGTGGAATAAGCGCTTGCCTGGCAAGTGCAGGGTCCTGAGTTCGATCCCCAGTACCGCAAAAAAAAAAATAAATAAATAAAATTGGTGGTCCAACCTCTGTGAGGAGGAACAAGACCAGTTGTGGGTGGTGGTTTGCCCAGACCCACACGCGGCACAGTTCCTGGGGCCGCCCCAAGCACAGGTGATGCAGGTTTGGTTCTTTCTACATCGTGAGGTGTTCAGAGGATACAACACCATGGCTTGGGCATATGCCACACCCTTGGGTGCGCTGACCCCATTGGGCCACCGCTGTGACCAGGAAGAAGGGCTCACAGGGTGCCTCCTGTGGTCACTGTCCCCTGGTGCACACACAGAGAAACCCCTGCAGTCAACTGCACTGCCTCCGCTCTGGGGAGTGGGTCAGGCAGGACTCAGCCTCCAAACTGCCCTCTTTTCTGGGTTAGCCATTTGACCAGGACTGGGAATCAACATGCCAGACTGCGGCTAGGACCAGCTCCCTTCACCCTGCCCCTTGCTGGCTAATTCTAGAGTTGGAGACTCTGGAAAGAAACAGCTCAAATACCTTAGCCAGGAGGCTGGTTTTCTTTGTTTGGTTTTTTCGGTACTGGGGATGGAACCCAGGGACTGTGCGTGGCAAGAGCTCTCCCACTGAGCTTCACACTGGGCCCTTAAAATAAGTTATTCAGGGTTAGGGTCTCTGAAGTTGTCCAGGCTGGACTCACACCTGCTGTTCTCCTGACTTAGCCTTCTAATAGTGAAGAGTATTCATGCACACCACAGTGCCCACTAGAAAAGAGGAATTTTGACTTTGGTTTGGTTTTTGTCTTGTTTTGTTTTTCTTCATTATTTCTTTCATAGTTTTATGTAATTTTACATACTTCTAAATTCTTTAATTGGTTTTTCTTCCTAATTTTTCTTCACTTTTTAATTATTAATTTTCCTTTCACTAATGTTTATCCTTTTAGTCTATTTCATATTATTTCTGCCTTTTCCTCTCTGTGGTTACTGGTGTTAGAGATGTTGTCTGTAAATAGATTTTTACTGTGTGTCTATATTTGGTCTGCTTTTCAGTTATTTTTGTTGTCAGTTTCACCTCTTGAAGAAGTGCTGGCAACTGAGGCAGCATTTGAACATGCAGAGTATTACTGAGCCATAGGCCACGCCCAGGTGAGAGAAGCTGCACTTTATTCTACCCATGACCTAGTCCTGCTGAAATTTTGTCAGATACTCAAAAATAGGGGAGACAAAAGTTCCCAGGTGATGACTAGGCTAGAAATAGGCATAGAGAGGGGAAATCTAAAGATATCTACTAAAATGTACCCCCTTACCAGTAACAGAAAAAATAATATAAATGTAATGATCCTACCAGGTAGAAGAGCCCTAACACAGGTCGCTCCTACACTCTTTCAGATTGCACAGTGCTACCGAGACTGAGGGGAAACGGGGAAGCCAAAGAAAACACACCTCAGGTACTCCGCTGTCCACACACAGCCAAGTGATCCACTAGAGGGTCCCCATTCGTGCGAGTCTGACAGGGGAGGCGGGTCCCACCGGTTCCAGTTCTGTCCACACAGTATGTACAGAATCAAATCCACCAATCACAGCCTAAGAAGCCAGAGGGAAGCTACAATATGAAGTCCATTTGGAATTAAACACAACACTACACAATAAACCAATACCCCTGGGCACAAGGTTATGAAAAAGCTGCTCACTAATAAGACCCTCATGTGACAGTGGAAAATCTCATTCCAAGAGATACACAAATCTCAATATAGAAATGCAAGGAAAAGACTAAACAAAGCAACATGACTTCTCCAAAACTTCGTAGCTCTCTAGTAGCTGAATCCAAAGATATGTCATGATAATTAATTCAAAGAAGTTGCTGGACAGAAATATCAAATCATTTATAAAGGCAATGCCATCTGGATTTTTCATCAGAAATTCATTAATAACCAACCCATAGAAAAATACATGTTAAGCCCTGAAAAAAAACCCTGCCAACCTAGATTACTATATTCAGCAAAATTATCCTTTAAAATTGAAAAACAAATTTTCTAAGATAAGCATAAACCAAAAGAATTAATGACCACTAAACCAGCATTATAGAAGAAGATATTCATAGGAATTCTACACTCAGATAGTGAATCCAGATAACACAACAAACAGTATGGGGGAAAGAAAATCTCACTAGAAGAATAGTTAAGCATGTAAAAGGGAAGAAAGAATAAACACGATTATTTCACTAAATTGTCAAAATGCTAAGGTGAATTTAAAAAAAGATGAACATAGAGTATTTAAAACAGCTGAAAAAAAAACAATAAAATGACAGGAATTAGTATGTTTCTTTCAATAATAAGCCAAAATGTGAATGGTGTACATTTTCCAATTAAAATATACAGAGTAACAGTTTGGATTAAAAAACAAGTCCCAACTATTCGCTGTCTGCCAGAAACCTGACTGCCAAAGGCATACACAGACAAAGGGAAAGGATGGAGAATGATATTGTGTCAACTTGGGGAGTCTAGGGGTTTGGCTGAGTGACTCAGCAGGAAGCCAGGGTGCTTACTCTGTATACATCCTGAGCCTGTGAAGAGGAGGGCATGGAGATTGTGTGAGTGCTACCTTGGGTGGGGGTAGGCTGTTTACAATGTAAGGGAAGAAAAGAGGCTGCTTGCAGCCATTCCTCCCTTTTTCTGGTTGTTTTTGCTGTGTTTGCCACAATGAACGTTTGCCCTCTGCCATGTGCCACTCTGCCTCTGAGCCAGCCAAGAATGGACTGAAGCCTCCACAAACTGTAAGCTAAATAAACCTTTCCTTCCTTCATTTTGGGCGTTGGGTATTTTGTCTCAGCAACGAGAGAAAAATAACCAAGACAGAATTTGGTACCAGAGGAGTGGGCTCCTTGCTGTTACGATAGCTAAACATGTGGTTCAAAAGCCTTTGCAAATGGCTTGTGGGAAGAGTTTGGAAAGGTTCGGAGATGCTGCCTGAAATAGATGCACTAGAACACCTTCGGCTATTCTGTCTGGGAGATTCTGGTCAGAGCTCAGAAGACCAGAAGGCTGACAGAAATCCTGCCGGTAAAGACCAGGTTCAGGAAGTTTCTGTTCAGAAGGACTGTGTTGGTTGTTGGACTCCAGGTGCTGTATGTTATGGCTTGGCAGAAAGTTTGTCTGCATTTTGCTCCTGTCCAAAGACTTTGCCTCAAACTGAGATTAAGCACAGCAGGGAGCTGATTAATCTGGCAAAAGAAAGTTCAAGGCAGTCGAATGTTGGGGCAGTGGCATGGCTACTGTTGGGGGCTTTTAGCCTGATTTGTATTGAGAATGAAGAGCAAAGAGCCCAGCAGGATGACTTAAAATGTTGTGAGTTTGGCCAGAAAGGAAGCTCCAGTAAAATTGTAGATGCAAAGTTAAGGCTGAGGAGATGTTTGTTGCTGAGAAGGAACAAGAGAATGGAAAAGATGGCCTAAAGACATCACAAGAAGCAGCAAGTCTCCATCCTTTGCAGCCTCGAAACTGTAAAAGTGAGACACCTTGCCTTGAGAAGAAAGCCAAAGAGTGCCATGTTCCAGAATGGCGGTGGCGGTCGCACCAGGTTCCAGAATGGAGGTGGCATACAGAATTTGTTCCTCAGCACTGGATTCAGTGTGCCCAGCAATCCAGGCACTCGGTCCCTATGGCCAAGAGGGAGGAAAGTTTGGCTACTGCTCCAGGAGGCAGCAGACCTTCGCATCATCCACGTGGCCCTGGCTTTAGGTGCATGGAGAATACAAGAGTTCTGAGGTTAAAGAGGCTTCCACCCAGATTTCAGAAGGCCTTGGAGGCCAGGAAGTGTGCCCCTGAGAGGGCAGTGTGTGAAGCTGTGAGTGTGAAGCAAAAGGTGCCCCGGAGACCTCAGAAGCTTAGAAAAGACAAGACCGTGGATCATCTGGGGAAAGTTGCAAGGGTGGAGCAAAGCAGGCCTAAGAGAGAAGCTGTGGAGGCTGTAACCACCAGAAGTGCCATAGGGGTGGACTCGTGCAAGCCCTTTGGAGCTCACAATGTGCCACAAGTTGCGTCAGAACCTGCACGTGGAATTACAGAACACAATGTGAGCCCTGCTGGATGTTGGACTTGTTTTGCTCTCAATGTTCTGTATCCCCATTTGTACCTTTTGGAATGGTAATGTTTATTTTGTGCCACTGAATGTTGGAAGTGTGTAACTTTTCATTTGTACAGGAGCCGTAGCTAAGAGTTTGGCTTATATCCTTGGAGGAGATTTGGGGCTTGTACTTTTTAGCAATGCTGAAACTGTGAATTTTGGCAACTCTTGCAGATGGACTAAATTTGTTTTGCCTAAAGTGATGTACATGAATCTTTAGGATGCAAAATGTTATGGTTCTAATGTAATATAATGTCTTTGTATCTGGAAACTGTTTTAAAGAACTGTGTCTGGTTGCCAAGTTGACAAGGGGTGAATGGAAGGAAAGAGGCTGCTGGCGGCCACTCCTCCCTTCTGCTCTTGTGCTTTTGGCTGTGTTCTGCTGCCATGAACAGCTTGCCCCCTGCCATGTGCCACTCTGCCTCTGAGTCAGCCAAGTACGGACTGAAACCTCCACAAACTGTAAGCTAAGTAAACTTTTCCTTCCTTCATTTTGGGCATTGGGTATTTTGTCTCAGCAACAAGAGAAAAGTAACCAAGACAGATACTTTCCAATCAAATGGAATTCAAAGGAAAACAGAAGTACTTACACCCATAACCGACAAAATCACTTCAAGCCAAAATTGGTCAGAGAAACCATAGAGAAGGTCATTACATATTAATAAAGAGAACAATCCATCAAGAAGATATAACAATAGTAAATAGATGTGCAATCAACGTAGGAGAACATAATTTAATAAAATAAACACTATAGGGCAGAAGAGTAGAGACAGGCCCCAATACAACAACAATGGGTGACTTCATCACTCAATCTTACTAATAGATCTTCCAGACCAAAATATCATCATCACCCAACAAAAATCACAGTTATAGATCAGATGAATTTAGAGACATCTGCAGAATATTTCACCCAATAGCTGTAGAATACACATCATTTTCATCAGCACATAGAAATTTTTCCAAAAAACAGACCACATTTCAGGTCACAAAGCAAATCTTAAACATAAAAATTTGAAATACTTTCTTGAGACTTGGCCACAGATTACATGGAACAAAACTAGAAATCAACAGCAAGAGAAACTGTAGGAATTATACAAACACACAGATATTTAACAATACACTTTTGAACTATCAGTGGGTCAGAGAAGAAATAGAGAGAGTGTGTTAAAGACTCCTATCATCAAATGAAAACGGGAATAATACAACCAACCAGAACCTGAGGGACACTGCAAAAGCAGTCCTAAGAGGGAAGATTACAGCTGTGAGTGCCTACATTAGAAAAAAAAGGCTCTCAACCCAGTGACACATCTCATGGCACTGGATAAACAAGAATAAATCAAACCCCCAATCAGCAGAAGGAAAAAAATAAAAAAAGATCAGGGCAAAAAAAGACAAAAAGTACAATACAATGGATGAAACATAGGTAGTTCTTTCAAAAGATAACAAAATTAACAAACTTTTAGCTAAACTAATTGAAAGGGAACACCCCCAAAAAAAAGAGATGAAAAAAGAGACACTGATAGAATTGAAATAGAGAATCACTAGAAAATATTCAAAATATTATGTGCCACATAAATAACATCAAGGATAAAATCATATGATTATTCCAATAGCTACAGAAAAGGGCTTTGTAGTATATAACTTCATATGTAATATAACTACCCTCCAAAGTAGTATACCTTCATGATAAAAACCCACACATTCTGAATGGGAAAAAATTGAAAACATTTCATATATAAGCAGAAATTTATAAACTTTAGAGCAATCAGGTAAGAGAAAGAAATAAAAGGGGTATAAATAGGAAAACATAAAATTATTCCTGTTTGTAGATAGTATAATTCTTTACCGAGAAAATCCTAGAGTCCAGCAAGTCTTAAAAATGATAAAAAATTTTTTCAGTAAAATAATAGGTACAAAATCAACATGCAAAAATTAGTAAGTTTCCTACAATTAATAACGAACTCACTGAGAAGTAAATCAGTAAAACAGTCACAATAGCTTGAAAAACATTTGACAATGGGGACACTCATGTTGATGGATTAGGAGAACTAATATTGTTTAAATCCCATACTATTAAAAGCAAGTTATAGATTCCCTGTTAAAATACAAATGACATTATTTACAAAACTAGAGAAAACAATCCTAAAATTCATATGGAAGCACAAAAGACCTCAAATAGCCACAATAATTCTAAGCAATAAGAACAATTCTGGAGGTATTACAATACCTGGTTTCAAAATACACTACAGAGCCACAGCAACATAAAGAACACGTTCTTGGCAGCAACTAGATGCACAGATCAGTGGAATAGGATAGAGGACCCAGGAATAAACCCATGCATCTACAACCACATAATGCTTGACAATACAGCCACAAATCTAAGTTAGAAAAAAGATAGTCTCCTCAATAAAAGGTTCTGGTAAAGCTGGGTAGAATAGTAAAGGTAGAACCTTGTCAGTTGTGTACAAAAATCAAAGACTTTAAGACCTGATATTTTGAAAACATAAGAGAAACACTTCAAGATACTTGGGTAGGTCATGATTTCCTGAACAGGATTCCAATAGCTCGGGACATAACAGCAAGAATTGACAAATGGTATATCGACTTTTAAAAACATCTGCACAGCAAAAGAAATAATCACTAGAGTGAAGAGAAAGGCATGGGAGAAAATCTTTGTCCACTATCCACTTAACGGAGAATTGATATCCAAAATATACAAAGAACTCAAAGTGTAACACCAAAAAAACACAAGTTATCCAGTCAATAAGTGGGGAAATGAGCTGAGCAGGCACTCTTCAAAGGAAGTACAAATGACCAATAATTATAAAAAAATCTTCAACATCTTTAGCTGTCACAGAAATAGAAATCAAAACTACACTGGTATTTCATCTTATCACGGCTATTGTACAAAAATAACACATACTGACAAAGATATACGAGGAAACAAAACCCTATGCATTGTTTCTGGGAATGTAAATTAGTATACCCACTCTGGAAATCAGTATACAGGGTCCTCAAAATACTAAATATAGAATCAGCATATGATTGAGCTATGCTACACTTGGGTACAAAACTTAAAGGAATCAAAGTTCACATACAGTAGAGCTACCTGTATACCTATGTTCATCAGGGCACTAGTTACAACAGCCAAAGTTTGGAATCAGCCTAGGTGCACATCGAAAGATGAATGCATAAGGAAAACATGGTATGTCTACACAATGAAGTATTACTCAGCCATGAAGAAGAATGAAATCTGTCATCTGCAGGATGATGGATGGAACTAGAGATCATCATGTTAAGAAAAATACACCAGACTCAGAAAGACAAATTTCATATAGTTTCTCTCATATGCGGTGCAATTGAGAAGCACGGTTAATGTTTAAATTAAAATTTATTAAGTAAATGACATACAGGATTTTATTATGCAGTTCAGGCTGGCCTCAAACTCACTTTGTAACCCAGGCTGGCCTCACACTCTCAGTGATCCTCCTGCCTCAGCCTCCTGAGTGCTGGGATTACAGGTGTGCACCCAGCTTCTCATGGTCATTTTCACTTTAGGGAAGAACCAGAAGTTGCATGTTACCAGATCTGGTGAATAAAGTGGATAAGACACACTGTAAAGTTTTTATGAGCCTGTGTTTCCATTGGATGGCATTTGGATAACTGATCACATCTCATAAGTCTTTAAAGAAGAGGCTTTCCAGAACTGTTTCAGGAAGTGGCAAGGACAATGGGATAGGTGTGTTTGAGGCAAGGGTTAGTATTTTGAGGGGGATTGGTGGTAATGTGTCTTTCACAGTAATATGTGTTTCAATGTAAACATGCACCATGTATTTCTATCACATCTCACATGTAGAACCTAGGGGAAGGAGGAGGCAGGGAGGGTGGGGAGGAGATGAGAGAAGAAAGGAGAAGATAAAAATAAGACTAAATAGGGGAAAGGAAAGAAACCAGGGTATATACAGATATATTAAAAAAGCCTATTTATATATCTTCTGATACACAGGCATTGGTATGTTTACTCATAATAAGTAGGAGGTTTCAGACACTAAATTCTATATTTCCTTCAAAAGATTTATTAAATTTCTAGTCCCAAAGGTGGAAGTAGGTGGGAGGAAACGCCACGGGTGCATATTATGGCTATGGAACATGAGGATCAGTAAACACAACAAAATCTTAGTATTAGAGACATCTTTAATGATTCAACATCACCTAAAATTTTTTCTACATCTCTTTTTAATTTAGAATTCCATTTGCTTCTACATTGAATCTGATCTTTTCAGAGTCCCTTTTTTATTACTATCAGCAGTGCAGACACTATGCTATGATTAGTTGTGATTTATTTCATAAATTTAAAGAAAGGTTTACACTTTCCAGCAGTATCAGGACAATGGCTTTGGATTTTGATATGCTTTCTTGAGCTGGGGCTTGAGAAGTGCAGTGTCCGCAGATTCTCTTACTGTGCCAAATCTGAGTCATCACTGCTGCCACTCACCACGCCAGGTGTGACGGCTACTTTCATGCATGCGTTCTACATCCATGCAAGATGCCTCTGGGATTCTTTAAAATTCCAGGATGCCCAGAGGAGTGTCACTCATGTGAATGCCAGCCATTATATGAGTTAAAGTGAGCATAGGGTGAAGACACTGACTCTGGTGTCTTAATCTTTGAACTTTGCAGAAAAACTCATCAGAGCCAGGCATGCGCAGTACCACAAATGTTGGCCAGGACAGTGCTGCCCCTCTGAGCGTGGCAAAGGGACATCCTCTGCCTAGGCAGCCACTTGCTGTTGGAGGCCTTAACCGGTGGAAGGCAGCACGGAACAGAACTGCCTCACTTTCTCAGGCCTCCACACTGGCTGTGTTCTGGCTCAGTATGATCTGTTCAGAATGGATATTCAGAGTAAAGAGTACAGTCAGTGGTCACTTCATGTCCATCAGGTTAACAACAGTGAAGAGGTCTAAGAGTCAACAGTAGAAGGGAGGCAGAGAAAAGGGTTCACTAACACATTACTGGTAAAGATGTGATGACTTTTAGGAATGCACTCTGGCAGATTTCAGATGTAATATCTCTTTTGTAGAACTAAATGTACCAATATCCAAAGTCATACTTCAGTGTCAACTGCAGCATTATTTAGAATGGTAAAAGATAGAGGAAAGCCTAATGGTAGAAGAATGGCTGAGGATATAATGTCTGTTCACACCAGCGAATATTATACAACCATTTGAAAAGAGAGAAGCTCTGCCAGATATCTGGAGGGATTCCTTAACATTCACTTTTGTAATACGATGTCATTATTATTAAATAACACATAGATCTGTATAGGAATTACACAGATACAAGTGTTCTTCAACTTATGGTATGGTTGTACCCCTGTAAACCTATCATAATTTGAAAATGTAAGCAGGCAAGGCATTTAATATAGCTAACCTACTGAACACCTCAGCTCAACAACACAGTACACTGCTTGTGCAGTTGTTTCCCCTTGTGGCAGTGTGGTAGACCAGAAGCTGCAGCTCCATGTGGCTGCCCAGCACCACAAAATATGACACTGTATCACTAGCCCAGACTAAGGTCAGAAATTCAAGGCATGGTTTCTTCTGAATGCATGTGGCTTTCCTAACTGTAAAGTAAAAAAAATCCCAAGTTGCATCATTCTTAGTCAGGACCCTCTGTATAGATGAATATGAAGAAAAATAAGAAGGGAGACATTCTGGTTCCCTCTAAAAGGAGGGAGAGGGGAATAGGTGATCACAAAAGTAACTCAGGGCTGGAGATACAGCTCAGTGGCACAAGCGCCTGTCTAGCAAGTGTGAGGTCCTGAGTTGTACTCCCAGTACCAAAAAAAAGAGGTAAACTCAAAGGTACTAAAAGCAGGCGATTATGTGTATGCATTTAGGTAGACTATGTATATGTAATGCAGGATCTGTAAATAGATTAAAAAAATAGCTTCATAAAATAATCGTTGGTTTCTCAGGCACAAAAGCATCATGAGGGCCAAGCTAGCCCTATATTTGGAGGCTGGAAGGGACAATCTCATGGGAAAGCCCATTGCTGGGCCCCTTGGGAGATGTTCATACTTACTGTGCTGCTCTCTGGCCTGCAGGAAACCTACCATGTGGGATGTCCAGTGTCAGGTAGGCTGGTTCCCTGCCCAAGCAGGGGATCCTGTATCTATAGGAGGTGGAGGACGTGATGGGAGAGGAGCTAATCTCATCCATCTCCCTGGCCCAGGGTGGGCACTAAGGGAGGCTGGGGTCAGTGAAATGACACCCCACCCCATGTCTGTAGCTGCAGGTCAGAGTCCCAGTCTCTCCGTCCATTAAATGAAATGATAAAGCTCTCTGCCCCTAACCAGGTGGCTGAAATCAGGTAATGCAAATAATTATAGCTGGACTCACCAGTGCTATACATAGATATTTAAGGCACAAACTAGAGATGCTACCAATACTTTCTGTCAGATGTGCTCACAGTGAAATTTTAGTGGCTAAAAGACAGTGTTGTTTTTCTGCTGGACACTGTTATGGTTTGGATCTAAAATGTCGCTCGTAAGTTCAGAGGCAGGCCTGGCTGAAGGGGTAGATCACTGGGCAGGGTGACTTGGAGGGGTGTATTCTCATCTGCAGATCCTCCCTTCTCTCTGCCTTCTGTGGTAAAAAAACTCTCCTCTCCCATGCTGTTTTGCCACACGACTTCTGCCTGGAGACCAGCTGACCATGGCCTGCACTCACTGAAACTGTGAGCCAAGAGAAACCTCTCCTGCTTTAAGTTGTAGGTGTCATGAATTCTGTCCCAGCGGCAGCAAAGAGACTGATAAGAGAAAACTGGTACCAGACGTAGGGTTATTGCAGTGACTGTACCTGATCATGTGGTTTAGAAGCCTTTGGAACTGGTCTGTGGAAGGAGTTTGGAAAGGTTTGGAGATGCTGAGTACTGAAGCCTTAGTAAAGTAACCAGAACAAACAGAGTAAACAGAGGCTGATGGGAGATTCTGGGCAGAGCTCAGAAGACCAGAATGTTATTAGCAGCACAGACAGTCAAGGCCAGGTTTAGTGAGTTTCCAGCTGAGAATAGGAACCTCACAGTAGTTTGACTAGAGGCCATATATGCTACACCCTGGCAGAAAAGTTGTCTCTTTTTTGTCCACATTCTGAGACTTTGCAGGAGACAGATTAACTGCAGTAGACTAACTGATCTGACAAAATTTCAAGGCAGTCTGATGTTCAGACTGTGGCATGGGAACTGCTAGTTTCTTCTAGCCTGATCTATAGAGAAGCTGAAAAAAAAGCAGAGCTAAAACGTTTTCAGTATCGCCAGAAAAGAAGCACCTTCAAATTTGGGGCAAAGGAAAGGATGGTTGCTGAAAAAACCAGCATATTAAAAACTCAAGTACTGTGTATAGGCACAAAAGGAAAGATGCCTTGAAAGGCATCTCAGGAATCAGCAGGACTCCATCCATAACAGGTTCTTAAATCTTTCATTTGAGAAGATAGTACCTACTCATTCAGGGCCACTGAGGGAAGTATATCAGAGTTCAGCCATCCAGGCACTCAGAGACCAGTGCAGTCATAGTCGAAGGGGACCCAGCTACTGCTCAAGCTAGCAGTTCACCTTGCCCTCAGCCATGTGGTGCTGGTCTTTCAGGAATGCTGAATGCAAGAGATATAGGATCAGGGAGGCTTCACCCAGATTTCAGAAGATGGCCTGGGAGGCCAGGCCAAAATACATGACAGGGTTACAGTCCCTACCAGATACTCCTGAGAGGGTGATGCACGAAGCTGTGAGAGTGAAGCCAGAAACGCAGTGAGACTCTACAAAGTTAGAGATGCCGGGAATGTGCATCATCTGCTGAGGAAACCCACAGGCAGCAAGCAGAGCCTGCCTGAGAGAAAGGCCACAGGGCCCGCAACCTGCAGTGCTGCAGGGGCCGGGCTGCCCAAGCCCTCTGACGCTCACCTTTCACCACAACCTACCGTGGGGGCTGGACATACAGCTATAGGATTTAATGTTTGACTGGCTTGTTTTCAAGCTTCTTTTGGTTGGTTTCTATCTGTTTCCCTATTCATTCCTTTTGGAATGGCAATTTCTTTTTATTTTCACAGAGGCTCACAGTTACAAGTTTGCCTTTAGTCTTAGAAAAATCTTTGGATTTGTACTGTTCAGAAATGCTGGAACTGGTAAGACTTCAGCAATTCTTAGAAACTGACTAGACACATTTTGCATAGTGAGATGGACAGGAGCTTCTTCGGAGTCCGGAACTGAATATTATGGCTTAAATTTATTTTTTTCCACGTATACTGCCCCATGTTCCCCAACAGTCTCACACTTAGAGGTGTGACCTGGTCAGAACAGGTGTGTCACAGGGGTGTGACTAGGGAGGATGTATTCTTGCCCCACGGTCCTTCCTTCTCTGCTTCCTGGTCATGACTCAGTGAACATCTTCCTCTGCCATGCTGCTTCTGCCTTGGAGCCAGCCAGCCCGGATGGCGCCCACTTAAACCACGAGCCAACATGCACTTCTCCATCTCTAAGCTGTGGCTGTTGTGAATTTTGACCCAGCGGCAGAAAGCAGTTAAGACTGAGATTCTATTATTCAATATAGCGGGTAGTCTGAGTTGGAAGAATCCCCTAAGGGATTCCTTAATATAAAAAGCAGACTTAAAGAAAAAGAATAACAGATCCTCGACCCTCACTCTCCAAATTCAGTTCCACTTCCTAAAATGATCTTCATGCAAAATAGGTTGCTCATCACTCAGGTCAAAGGACAAAACATTGAGGTCTTGATAAGCTAGAAACTTGGGATGCCCAGAGGAGTGTCTTCGATCATTTGCCAAGGCATATTTCATGTGATTCCCAATTCTCCTTGACCAAGTGCACAATAACAATGCATAGCCATTCATCTGTCATTAGATAAAAAGAAGAAAATGAAAAATAAGAACTCCCTTGACTTTTCTTAAGGCATTTAAGAAAATGTCACGAAGGTACCAATGGATGTTGTTATTCTGCTCACACCCTTCTACTCCAACTCTTTCATTCACATGGCCACTGCGGACCTGCTCAGGGCCACACACGTGTTTGCTCCCCAGCATTCCAAGAGGAACACAACAGTCTGTACCCCCAGGAGGCCCACCACCCGACAGAGAAAGAGACGTTTCTAACAGTAAGTGTGATACCCTGGTAAAGGTCAGGCTGGTATTCATTCATTAGGATGTATTCCATCATGTCGTATGTGCACTAGAGAAAGCGGACCCAAGGGGCTGAGACTTGGGGGCCACGAGGATACCTTTATAATGCTCAGTGTCCCTTCTCTGCCCATCTGTACTGAGTGTAAAAGGCACTGTGCTGTCCATCACCAAAACCCATTACAATCACTGCTTGATTCCAATAAAGTCTTTATTCTTCCATGTGTAAATAGAACCCTGGGTGCCTATATAAAAGCACTGCCAGCATAAAATTAATTTAACAGTGGAAAATTTTTAGTCCCAATTCGGGGAAAAAAAATTGAAAAAACAAACGGAGAGTTTAGGTATTTCACGGAAAGAGAGAGTGAGGTATTTCATGGAAAGGGAGAGAGAAAATCCAGGAGTGCTGTGCCTCAAAACACTCACGGGTGAGCTGCATTTGAGCACCATGATCTGGAAGGAGTGATGTGTCTGAGCCTGTGAAAGATCTGGGTCTTTTCCTGAAGAAATCCTACTCTTTTCTGTTCTTCTAATAAGCTTCCAGGTTAGAACACAGACTCCTCAGTGTAAGCCTCCAAGGGTCTTTTTCAGAGAATGCTTTACAATTTTCATAAATTCAATTTTTATAGATTATGAAGCATTCTCCAAAGTGTTACTTTCCAGACCCAGATTACTTAATTTAATAGATGTGCTCTTCCTATACGCCACCCACAAGGATCAATTTTGTTATTTTATACTTATTTTTGTACACATAAAAATAGGGGGCAGGCTAACCGCCAGAGAACCACAGACTGTTCTCAAAAGGAAGTAACAAATTAATTATATTTCTGTTTTCCCTTCTGTAGTAAAGGCTACTCACATTAGCATTTACTAGTTTCACACTAATATGAAATTCATAGATGGTGTGGAAATACTGAAAACATTTTCATTTTACTTTATCCACCAGTAACTTAAACGGAAGCAAGACATAATTAAAATAATTAACCTCGACAACGGAAATGTTAAGAAAACCACAATTCATTAACCTACTATCTGTCCAAATCTGTTGCTTTGTTAGTTTATTGTCATGTATTCCTTTATTTATAAACAGGTCTGGGCAATTAGAAAAATTAGTCTGGAATAATCAGGATGAAGGCTTCGAGGAAATGGAAAAGCAGGCAGAAATGCTTCTGAACTGTAAATATGGACATCGGGTGGGAATAAAGGGTTATGTGGGAAAACATGTGGAAAAAGGTTATGTGTGGGCAAGTGTACTGAATCAGAGATACTCCTAAAACATTACGAACCAAACTCTCACCATTAGCTGATAGGCAGCGACGCACTATTAATGCATTTTTAAAATGAGTAATGTGAAGCATTCTGCCCTAAAGTGCTACTTTATTTGGGCTCTTGGCATTTCTACATATTGTTTTATGCTTTCTGTTGTCGAGCTATTCCTGGCCAAAAAAGATGTACTAACAATCGTATAATGCAAAGCACAACAAAGAATAACCCTGACGATGGCCACTTACTAAGCTATTTCTGCAGCAGCTGTTCTGGACCGCGGTGTCCTCGGATTCGCGCAGATCACAGGCTCCTCTCGAGCGTCCCTCCTCCTCCTCCTCGCTTCCGGCCCGAGGACTCGGAGCTCCGCTGGCTGGGCCGCGTCGGGGGAGCCCCTTTGTCCCGCACCCCGGGACAGAGGCCAGAGGGCGGTGGGGAGGGCGGGGCCTGCGCGGCGGGGGTGGGCCGGGAGAGCAGGCGCGGGGCCCCAAGCCCGCCGGACCCGCCCCCTTAAGGACACAGCACCCAAATCTCGAGACGCGGAGCAGCCCCGGCGGTGCTAGCTGGGGTCTGCCGCGTTCCGGTGGCGCCACCTCGGCGAGGTTGGAAGGGGCTGCTGTTCCCCGCGCGCGCGTTATTCACCTCCGGCGCCCCTTGCCCCTCTCTTAGCCCGGCGGCCGGTCCTGCTGCCCTGCTGGTCTAGCAGCTCCGAGAGGGGACCACCCACAGCCCGGCAGCGCCGAGTCTGGACCGAGGTCGGTTTCTCGGGGAAATTACAACCTCTGCTGCAGCTCTGGGGCTACTCCACCGGTTTTCTCTACTCCATGCTCCAGTCTGAAAAACACAGCTTCCCTTTATTCTCAGCTCTTTTAAATGTTTTAATTTGAGACTAGGTCTCGCTAAAGCGCTAAATTGCCCAGAATAGGCTTGAATCTGTGATCCTCCTGCCTCAGCCTCCCAGGGTGCCGGGTTACAAGCCTGCACCACCATACCCAGCTGTGATCGCCTTTTTGAGAGTGCTCACTGGAGAGCTGGTAAACCAACTTCAGGGGGAGGAAAGGGAAGTCTTGATGTACGGTGTTTGCTGTTTCAATGCGGGAGCTACTCCTGCCAAGGCCGATTTCAAACCGCTAGTGTTTAACAGGAGCCGTGGGAAGTTCCCGGACGTACCCGCTCTGGGTACAACTGGACCACGCGACTCGCTGCTCACCTGCTATTGGCCAAAACTAGTAATTTGACTGAGTCTGCAGCCAATGAGTAGGAAGGAAGCGTCCTTCTTGAAAGAGCAAGAAGTGGCTGGCAGGAAACTGTACCGTCCTGCAACCAACCCACCCTGCCTGCTGGGGACCAAGCACCGCCCCCGCCCCTTTGGTGCTGAGGATGGGACCCAGGACGGTGTGAATACCAAGCAGCACACCCTCTGCTCGTGGGCTACACCCCCAGCCTATCATTTCTTCAATGCTATATTTGTAAAGCGTATTCAATGATTTCAGAAGGAAAAACTGGTTAGGTGTCTTCAAGGGCATCATTTTGCAACGTGAACGTCAACTCTCAGGTTACCACTTTCCTTCTGGTCCAAAAGACACATTAATGTGGCCATCCAATTAAAAGAAAAGTAAATAAATCAGGTTAAAACTATCCGTAAGTCGGGCATGTTTTAATGTATGAACATATTTTTAAAGTTTATTGTATCTGGCAGTCTTTTTTAATGAAAGGCTTTATTTATTTTTTGGTGCTAGGGATCGAATCCAGGGCCTCACGCGTGCAAAGCAAATGCTCTTCCGCTAAGCTACCACCTTTGTTTTTGTTTCTTATTTGTTTGTTTTGTTCTCCCACTACTGGGGGTTGAACTCAGGGCCTTCCTGCGGAGCTACATCCCCAGTCCTTTTTTGTTAGTGTTTTTTATTTTGAGACTCATTTGGGTCTCATTAAGTTGCTAAATTGTCTAGGGAGGGCTGGAACTTGCTATCTTCCAGCTTCACTTTCCTTAGAATCCACCTGACTGTGTGATGAAATACATTCTTATGAGCGCACAGAGGAGATCTCAGTATGTGTTGGTTATGGGCAAAGCAGAATTTTTCTTTTTTTTACTGGTGTCTTGCCATGTTCCTTAGGTTGAGCTCGAACTAACAATCTTCCTGGCTCAGCCTCAGAAGTTGCTGAGATTACGGAGCGCCCTTTACTCTTGGCTACCAAAGAAGTGTCTGAGTGGGAGTCTACACTTTCAAAAGACCTTTCTTGTCTGCATGAAGCTCACACTCCAGTAAAATAGTAAGATAGGAAATGTGGAACAAATGACACAAGAGGAAGCTGTCAAGTGCAACACCGAATCGAGACCGGCTACATAATTTTGAAAGTGGTAGTGTCTAGTCAAGATCTGGGAAATGGCTTTATGCATTCATTATCCTAGGAAGATGTGGTTTGGATTTATTTTTTAAAGTCCAGAGCAAAGAAGCCTATCTTCTCTGTTTGATCCAAAGCTTAAGATTTCTATAATCAGAAATCGTTTATAAATGACCCGAGGGCTTTCATTCTGTGACTTTGGCATGGATTCAAGAATGGAAGGGGAATACAGATCCCTTGAAACAGTGCCTTGTCTGTGATCCACATGCAGCCAAACCCTGGCAAGCCACTGGGTTGAGGGCGGAGGGAACAACCCACACCGTCAGGGCTGTTTCTTCAAAGCTGGTCGCCCCACTCAGGCGGAAGGCAGCCACCAGCAGCTCCTGGTCTCACTTTTCCCCAGCTGTGTCCCTTTCTCTAGTTCAAATTAGAAAAGTCTTGGAAAGGATGTGCAAAGCCCAGCATGGTTGGCTTCAAACCTGGTTGCTCAGGATTCCAAAGCTCATGTGACTCTATGGCCTGTGTGCCAGGCACTTTTCCCAGCAAAGAGGGCTACTGAAAGTGAGAAAAATGAGGTGTGCACCCACACAGAAGTGCGTGCTCCAAGCAGGCCAAAGAAACGGCAGCTATGAGCCCCATCTCAAGGGTCTTGCTCTTCACCGACGATGACCTATATGCCGTGATATCTGTCTTCAAGAAACAGATGTCCTATATTTCTTTTCAAAGACTTTGAGCATACTAATCATAAGGTCTTTCAAGTTAACATGTAAAATTATTTGACCTTGTTTTAATATCAGGGACTTTATCACATTGTGAGGATGAAAATGCCTAATGAGAATACTTGAAATAAATTCAAGGCCATTAACATTGAATTTATACTTCCAAACCAGAGCTTTTTTGGTTCCTATCTACTGGTGTGATGTACTGTGGTTATTTTCCCCCATGTCTCAGCACAATGGGCTATTTTTTTAGCTCCTTCAAATAGTTCTCCATTTGAATTTGACAGAGTTCCCATTTCCCCTCATAAATTACATATTTATAGCACATCAGGAATGGCAGGAATGCTAGACATTTCTTGAAAGTTCTTCTGTATTTGAACTATGGAGAAAATGACTGAATGGGATTCTGAGTTTTCGGTCCTGTTAATGTAGCTAGAGGAGAGCAGAGGCTGGAGCTCGGTCTCCTGGGTCTCGGTCCTGTCTGTTCTGAGCAAGAGCCGAGGCTGGCTCTGTGCTTGGTGTGGGGCGGGGCTGGGGTCTGGGTGGTGGGTGCGCTCCAGCAGTGGGGAGCAGAGCTTCGACCCGTGCTTCCGGTCCCATCGTGCCATGGACTGGATCTGAGAGCTGGGGCCAGCCACAGCCTCTCTGCTCCTTTCGCTCTCTCCTCCATAAGCCTGCGCCATAGGAGTTACAGTCAGAGCCGTAAGAAGTGACTAAGGCAAAGCACCATCAATAAATGGTGCTGAGTGTTCCTGAGAGGGTTGTAAGCAGGCAAAGGGCATTTTTATTCCCTGAATGCTTTCTCTTTGAAGTTACATCTTGGGAAGCTGTGGCTGAGGACTGCCTTGCTCTGTACATGGGCAGAGCTGCCTGTCATAGCCCTAAGAAAGCTAAGAGGGATCAAGGATAGAAGGAGCATTGAGCAGGACCTTCAACCTGCCTCTGGCCCCACCTCAAGTGGAGGTTCCTTGGGCCTACTTCTCCCCAGCGGGAATCACATGGGCCTGGAGACTCAAAGTCCACATTTCCTTTTACAACCCTGTGTCATAGGGGACGGCAGGCAATACTGTGCTTTGAATATTGGTGAACTCTCCAAAATTCATGTGGAAGTTTAATCCCCAAAGCAAATTTGGGGCCTTTGCAAGGCATCCAGATCACAAAGGCTTCTCGCTTGTGATGAAGACCTTTATGGAAGAGGTCTCACGCAATGTTCAGCTCCATTTGCTCTTCGGCTTTCCTCTGCGGGAGGACACGGAGTAAAGGTGCCATCTTGGAAGCAGAGAGCAGCGTTTGGCAGATCCACGATCTCAGACATTCCAGTTGCCAGAACTGCAAGAAATATACTGCTATTATTTATAGGTTACCAGTTTGTGGTTGTATCAGCTGGCTTTTCATCACTATCACAAAAGACCTGAGACAGGCTCCTTCTGAAGAAAAGGAGGTTTATTTAGCTCATAGTTTCAGAGTTTCAAACTCTGAACAATGTTGCTCAGACTTACCAAGGGCTACTCCTTAACAGCATCAGCTCCATGATGGCTAGCAATGGTGATATCTAGGTAACCACCAATTTGCTTATAGCAATATTAGACAGAAATATTACAGGCAGGCAGACAGAGCCGGGCCCTTGAAGGAGCCGGTGTGGAAGACAAGATACCTTGTAACCGCAGGAGAGACAGGCACTTCCACTGTGGGCCAGACCTCAAGACAAAAGATAAAGCAAATATACCCATATACCTCCCTAGAGATAGACATCAGGGATTGGTACTCTAAATAGGTAGCGATCACCTTGAAAAGGCCAGGAAGAGTCACTGACCCAATCCTCTATAGGAAAAGTCCCTGTTCTATATTCATGTCCACTTGCTATGTGACTCACTTCCCCATTTGATCCCGATTTGATCAATTTAACCTGAACAATTATACTTGTAATCTTATTGGCTGACCATGGTTTTGTCCCACCTCACACCCACCTTGCGATTTCCAATGTTTTCCCCACGTTGGACTCATCTTGTGGTTTTGCTCTATACAATCCTTAAGAAAGGCAGGATTCTTGACAACTTACTTAGGTCCCCTTCTGTCTCTCAGACAGAAGCTTTTCCCCCCCAGCAGATATATTCTGCGCTTGACCTCTGTTGTTCCTAAAATGCCTTCTTTGATTTTAGAGGGCATGAACTCGTCCCAGACATCTTTCAGGTTGGGAGTTTCTTTCTCATATATCAGTGGGAGCACACGTTAGGAACAAGAAGTGATTATATCTCAAACCAGAAGTGGGGAGTATGTGTGGCAAACCCAGGCTTGTATAACAACTCTCTGAAGAGCACAACCAGAGTTCTACGAAAACTGGCTTGTGGGGGCATGCCCCAATGACCTAAAGACCTCCCAATAGGCCATGTCCCTCAAGGGCTCCTTCACCTCTCAGCAGTGCCCTTCTGGGCCAAGCCTTCAATCAAGAGGAACTCTTGTGATAGCATGCTATTTGTTACAGCAGCAAGAATGGCCTAAGGCAAGCAGGAGAATTTAGGTACCGGGTTATGGCTTTGTTTTCAGAAAACCTTTTTGTGGAAAGTTATAGACATGCTTCCATTTTAAATGTGAAAGTTTTATAAGTTTTGAAAAATGTATACAGCCATAAATACCACCTCAATCAAGACATTGAACATTTCCATAACTCTCAAAAAATTCTCTTATATCCTGTCACGATTAATTTTCTCTCCTTCCTAGTCCTAGGTAATCACCAATTTGCTTTCTGTCACTGTAGAAAAGTTTGGATTTTTAGAATTTAAGGCAAATGGAGTGTGTCAGGCTTCTTTCATTTATCATAATACTTATAAGACTCATCCCTAGTATATCATGTACCAGTGAATACTTTATCTTTATTGCTAAGTTTTATTCCATTGTATAGGTGGGCCACAGTTGATCCATCCTCTCTTGATGGACACTAGAGCAGTTTCTGGTTTGAGGTATATTATGCATATATTGAAAAGCTGCAATGAATATTTGTGCACAAGACTTTGGATACTTGTTTTCATTTATTTTGGACAAATGCCTAGATGGAATTGTTGTATCCTATAGCAGGTACATATTTATGAGAAGCTACTAGAATGTTTTCCTAAATAGCAGTGATGTTATCCTCCTCACCAGCGATGCAGGAAAGTTCTACGTGCTCTGCGTCCTCACTGACACTTGCTGTTCTCTGTCTCTAACCATCCTCCTTCACTGGGTGTGAAGTAGTATCTCACTTTGATTTTAATGTGCTTTTTCCTAATGCCTAGTGGCATTTTTCTGTAGCTTATTGGCTAATGATGTAAAGGTCTTTCCAAGTACTCACTAGTCATTTATATATCCTATTTTGGGGCTTGTCATTTCATATTTTGCTGTCTCATGGGTTTCTCTCTTCATAGTTGAATTGTTTTCATTTTTATGTATTCTGCATATAAGGTCTTTGTCAGATATATGTATTGAAATATTTATTCCCATTCTATGGCTTCCTTGTCATTTTCCTAATAGTTTTTCATGATGAGCAAAAGTACTAATTTTTTAAAAGTCAAGTTTACCAATTATTTGCTGATTTCTGGTTTGTCTGGTGTTTTTTTTTTTTTTTTGTACCAGGAATCAAACTCAGTGACCTTGAACTTGCCAGGCAGGTGCTGTGCCACTGAGCTATATTCCTGGCTCCTAATTTGTGGTTCTTCTGTCTTCCAAAGAAATATTTGCCTATAATTAAATTGCAAAAATCTTCCCAAATATTTTCTTTTAGGAATTTTACTTTTCACTTTTATAGATTGTCTATTACAATATGTAACGTGAATTAATTATTGGCTCTGCCATGAAGTAAAGGTCAATGCTTATTTTTTAAAATATGAATATCTAATTGTACCTAGATGATTTGTTGAAGCATTGCATTCCTCCATTGAAAAGCCTTCGAGCCTTTGCTGAAAATCACTTGACCATGTACATGTGGTTTAAACTGACTCTATTCCTTTATTGTATGTCTATCTTTATTGATGTTATCTCACACCCTCATTTCTCCTCCATCTCCTCCTCTCCCTGCTTTTCCTCCTTCTCCTCCTCCTTCATTTTTATCTTTTGCTTTATTCTTTTACAGTGTCTTGCTGTTGTCCATGATAGTCTTGAATACACACTGTCTGGATGACTATAGTTTCACAGAAAATCTTAGGATTGCTTTGGCTATTTTAGGTTGTTTTCATTTCTGTATAAAGCTTAGAGTCAATGTTTTAAGTCCTAAAGAGAAATTTGGAATGTTCACTGTGATTGTATTCAATCTTTGCATCAATCTGTGGAGAATTCCCATCTTAACAAGGTCAAATCTTCAGATTCATAAACATGATATATCTGTATTTACTTAGGTCTTATTTAATTTTCTTAACAATTTTTTATAGCTTTAAATGTACAAGATTTGCAGACTTGTTAAATTTACCCCGAAATATGTCATGTTTTTATGGCATTTTGGAAGGAATTGTATTTTTTTGTTTTATTTACTAAATATTCGTTATTTAATAAAATTGAGTTTATACATTTATATGGTATCTTATGAGCTTGCTAAATTCAACTTAGTTCTAGAAGCTTTTTTTGTAGATTCCTTAGGATTACCTAACCTAATCATATCATCTGAAAAAGATCATTGTATTATTTTCTGTCCACTATTTATGCCTTTTCTCTCTTTTTAAAGCTATTTTTGCTGTGTATAATGGTTTATACCTAGATATCTCCCCGAAGTCTTACATAGTCATAGGTGGGTATTATGGTTTGTGCCTGGATGTTCCCCCAAAACCACATGCAGTCATGGGACCAGCTTTTAGAGTTTATGATTGATTTGTGGTCTAATGTTGGAATTAGGGATGTGAGTGCTGCACCTGCCCTGGGGTGGGTACTTTGCATACAATGTAAGGGAGGGAAAGAGGCTGCTCTCTGCTGCTCCTCCTTTTTTCTCTGGCTGCTTCGCTATCTTCCACCACCATGAGTGGTCGCCCTCTGCCATTAGCCACCCTCCCTTGGAGCCAGCTGAGTATGGACTGAAACCGCCACAGACTGTGGGCTAAGTAAATCTTTCCTTCCTTAATTTTGAGCGTCAGGTATTTTGTCTCAGCAATGAGAGAAAAATAACCAAGATAGTGGGACTTTTGGGAGGTGACTGGATCATGGGTGTGTGGTACTGGGTTATGGGTGTGTGACACTGGATTAGTCCATGGGTAGGTTTACAGCTAGGTATGATATTTGGAGGTGAAGCCTAATGGGAAGAAGTGGGTCACACTGGGTGTGGCCTAGAAGGGTATATTTCCCTCCTCCTCCCTTGATCCCTCTCTGCTTTCTGCTGTCACACATTAAGCTATTTCTCCTCTGCCACAACCCTCTTCTATTTTATATTGTCTTGGAGCCAGCTGACTATGCACTGAAACCTCTATAAATTGTGAGTCAAAATAAACCTCTCCTCCTTTAAGTTGTGGATGTTGGGTATTGTATCCTCAATCATGAGAAATTAATGAAGACACAGTGGCTAAAACTTTAGTGCAGTATTCAGTGGAACTGGTGAGAGGAGCTCCTTACCTGGTCACCTCCTTAGGAAGACACATTCAGTCGTTCACCACTAAGTAGCTACAGATCCTTCATAAACACCCTAAAATATAGTCTGTTTTTAAATATTACCATGTTTTGGAAATTTAAATAAAGCCAATGATAAAATATTCATCAGTCCAAAAATACCTTTTGTTGGTTTTATTAGTACATATATAAACTTCAAACATCCACATCTGTATCTATTATCTTTTAGCAATTGTATTTTACATGGAAGTTAGTGAAGAAACTTTCCAATTACACCAATGTCTTATTCCCTCCCTCTTCTCAGTACCCCCATGTTTGAACCAGCTACAACTTGCTCTGTAACAGGTTGAAGTCACCCCACTTGTTTCAGGTGTGGTGTGTGCCTCCAAGTCCCATGGATACTTGAAGTCCTGTATTTACATTGTAACATCCAGGTAACCAGTTATAGCATCATGATTGCAAGATGAAGAAGCAGAACTCACTCCAGTTCTATTCTGTCTTCTGTATGACCGTTATGGTTGATACATTGTGTCAACTTGGGGAACCTGGAGGTTTAACTGAGTGATTCAGCCAGAAGCCAGGGTGCTTACTTTGTATACATCCTGAGCCTGTGGAAGAGGAGGGCATGGAGACTGTGTGAAAGCTACACGGCCTCTGGGTGGGGGTAGGCTGTTTGCAGTGTGGGGGAAGAGAAGAGGCTGCTTGCAGCACTTCCTCCCTTTTGCTGTGGTTGTTTTTGCTATGCTCTGCCACCATGAACGTTTGCCCTCTGCCATGTGCCACTCTGCCTCTGAAGCGGCCAAGTATGGACTGAAACCTCCACAAACTGTAAGCTAAATAAACCTTTCCTTCCTTCATTTTGGGTGTTGGGTATCTGGTCTCAGCAATGAGAAAAAAGTAACCAAGACAATGACCACTGGAGTTTTGTCTGTGTTTAAAATTAGAACAGTGAAACTGTTGTAATATTTTTGTTTGGTAAAGCTTTAGGTAAAGTATATTTGTATTTGTAAGTTGTAATGTTTTTGTGTGATAAAGGCAGACTTTCATCCATACATGTTTACTGGCTTGAGTTATATCTATAAAATTGAAGTCCATTCATTTTAATCATTGTTCTTGTTATTTGTTATTTAATTATTCATTTCTGTGAGAGACTGTTATGATTTGTGTCTGGATGTCCCTCCAAAGCCTCATGCAGTTATGGGGTGGGCTTCTAGAGTTTTTGATTGACTCATGGTCCAATGCTGGGATTATGGGTGTGAGTGCTACACATGCCTTGGGGCCGGTAGTTTGCACACAATATAAAGGAGGAAACGAGGCTTGCTCTCCCTGCTCCTCCCTTTATGCTTTTGCTGCTTTTGCTGTTTTCTGCAGCCAGGATCCTGTGGCCCTCTGCCATGTGCCACTCTGCCTTGGAACCAGCTGAGTATAGACTGAGAGCTCCACAAACTGTGAGATAAATAAACCTTTCCTTCCTTAATTTTGGATGTTAGGTATTTTGTCTCAGCAATGAGAGAAAAGTAACCAAGACAAAGACCAATATGTAAGTCTAAGTATTTTTCCCTTTAAAAATACATTAATGGAATGAAAAGTGATATTATTTTTCCATATAATATCTTCTTTCTTTTTACTTTTGACACAATTATGGGCACAGTGGTCAATTTAGAAAACTTTCATTGTCATTATTTTTTCTGATGATTGTTACTATTCATCAGGTAATGGTTATTTATGGCAGTAACTTTAGCACAGAGAGAGGGAGGTGCTCAGGATTGAGCGAGATGCTTCCACTTTGGAGGGTGGAGTGGGTGCAGAGCAGGACCAGGCAGCTGGCTGCCCATGAGTCCAACAGCATCATCCCTTGTAATTCTTTGCTTCTGGGGAACATTTTTGGTTTTGTTCTGTGGCAGGGAGACGAGACAGATGGGTTAATGGCAAAGAGCCATAAAACAATTGTGTAAATTCTAGACTGAAAATCTTGTTTCTGGGGGAAGTGGGCAGGATATCACAGGTCAGGGCTGACCAAAGGCACTCATGGATCACCTCACTGGGACCCTTGGTGAGCGTCTGGATCTACTGAGACAAATCTGGAGGCCCAGGGCCCTGCTCCTAACTGCACACAAGTTGCTATGATGCATCCTCAACTTGGAGTATCATTCACATAGAAGGGGGACTGAGAAGGGGGTGAGGCTGAAAATGGTTTAAAGATGATAAAATAGAAACAAATCACTATGATATATTTTATTGCCTTTGTTATTTCACTATATCTTTAATTATTAAATGGCTAATGCTTTGTCCCTTCAAACTTAGTGTTCTGCAAAATCAGGAGATATTAATATCAGTATTGCAAGATAAACTAAAGGAATATGAGTGATAAGAGAAATTATAAAGTGACATTCATCACATGGAATCCATTATCTGAATCAAAAGTTGAGGAAACTGTGGGTTTCTGAAGAGAAAGTAAAGTTTAATTAGCTGTTTTCTGAGTAGCCTTGCATAGGGGGGTCATCACTTGAAGTAGATAACTGCAAGGACTTACAGTGAACACTGGGTAATATTCATCCCAGTTTCATGTTGGATAGGTTGCTGATTGTCACAGGACTGCAAGTCAGTGACGTGGATAACTGTTTTGAACCTCCAGCACAATACCTGAAAATGCACAAAAAAGAAGGTATAGTTGAGAGCTTGGTGGTATTGCTTGTGTTTAGCTGTACCTGTGAAGCCTCACGAGGTCCTAGCTGGGGCTTTTTCAGGGGTAGTTGGATCTAGAGTATGTGATGCTGGGATTGATTCATGGTGCAATGCTAGGATCAAGGGCACTAGGATCAAAGGTGTGAGTGCTCCCCACCCTCAGTAGCCGGATAAGATATAAGGGAGACAAAGAGCTGTGGTCCTCCCTTGTTGCTTTGCTACCTTCTCCCATCATGAACTGTTTCTCCTCTACCGTGTCACTCTGTCTTAGACTCAGCTGATTATGGCCTGAAACCTCTATAAACTGTGAGCTAAATAAACATTTCATCCTTTAATTTGGATGTCAGGTATTTTGTCCCAGCAATGAGAAAACTAAGACGTTAAGTAATATTTATTAAGATGACAAGTAGAAGATAAAATGTTGCGGTATTTAGATCTTTTCTAATTGCCCAAATGAGAAATTTCTCTGTGATTTAGAAATGACTGCTGATCTTTTGGACATCACTTTTACAAATGTCTGGAAGCTGACTTCCTTTTGCCATGACTTCATCAGAAGTCTTTTTGGCACTTTTTCATTCTCTTTTCTGTTTCAACGTTGTTCATTCTGTTATGGAGTAAATATCTACCTGTTGACAGCTATTTGCAAAAGCACATGCTGAATACGGTGAGGGATGTGAAAGATACCCCTTCCCATTCTCACACCATGTGAAAGGGAAGGAGAAAGACACACATGTGAGAATGGATTTTTGTGTTTTATTTCAGTGCTATCACTCTGTGTCAATTGTTTGTCTGCATATTACTCTCCCTCAATTGGAATGGAAGGGACAGACTTTATATCTTTTTATTCCTTTTATCTTCTCAGGACCTGACAGAGAACATTGACTGGTTCTTGTGGAATTAACTACAATGGCTGTGAATTATCTTCCAGGACAAAAATCCCTGGGAAATCCTTGCGATATAGAGAAATAGCTCATCTTCCCTCGGGAGAGTGGAAAAGTGTACAAGGCATAGAAGTGATACAGGCCAGGGGGCTGAGGGCTCGACATAAACAGAAAAAGGCGGTGATGCGGAGATTTTAAAGAAAAGACTAAACAAGGTTTATGGTGAAAAAGTGTGGGACTAGAAGTACATTGCTCTGAAAGTTTGCTGATTAAACTCACAAATGTATAAGAGGAAGATCCTGAATGACTTGTAAGTGATGTTGTTTGTGGAAATAGAAATGGAGGACCTGAAGGAGCAGGGAGGGGGTACAGGTCCCACTGCAGTTGAATGGAAAAGGGGGACACCGCTCATGAGTCAGCAGTTGCCATTGTTAATGTTTCAGTGCAACAACAACTTTCCTGACCTTGGAGGGAACCGTACTGGGCCTTCTCTCCTTGTGCATGACAATGCCTCGACAATGCCTGAGAACATTAATGATTCCATGATGTCTCATTAATTTGAATAATTTCATTCAAGAATGTTTATGGGCAGAGTGAAAAATAAACCCAGCGGGGTGACACACTTTTATTTTATCACCATGCACATAAGGGAAGACACGTATGCCAGTAGTCCACTTCCCAGCTTGGTAGAACCATCTCACGAGTATTTAAGAAATGCATCAATTACTCTTACCCTCAGCCCATTCTACATTGTTTTCCTGATGGATGATGCAGGCCAGGCCTCCGTCTCTGCAGGGACTGGACTTAGGTGCCTTTGTGAAACTATTGATGATTGCTGTGATTGCTCATGCACCCCATACCTAGGGATGACATCAATCAATCAATCAATCAATAAATACCCACCCCCACACACAAATCTCCTCTGTTTCTGAAACCATCCCTGTGATGAAGACCACTATGAAGTGGCTCTGGGCAGGATTTATATTAACCAATTGGCTTTTCATGTTTTCTTGTAAGTCTGCCCAAGGCCTAGGCCCCTTGTCTGGAGATGGGCAGCCTGTAATGGGTGAACCTGTGGTGCCTCAAAAGAAGGACAAGGCCATAGCTAGGACACCTGGCTCCAACTTCAATTAACTAGGTAAAGATTGCAAGGCATCTTGCAGGCATCTCACTCCTGTGGTGAAGGCCTTCCTGGAGATAACATAGTTCTCCTATACTAACATAATGTCTTACCTAGAGAAGTCTTGTAGGGACTGCCCAGGCCCTGCCATTCAAGACAGATTCCCACCTTTCTTCAGTATTTCCTGCCCTTATTCTGATAACTAAATGAATATGGACCACCCAGAAAAGTTTGGCTTCTGATCCCCCAGAGAATCTCCAATTCTGTTAGAGGGTCTGGAACCACCCAGAACCCTAAAATCAAATCACTTGACTCTTTTATTTAAACGTTTGCCATCCACTAGTTTGGGAGATTGCAGGCTTGATGAGTCTGCAATAACTAGGGGATAACATTAACCCGATATCCCTGTACATGTTATGTTCCATAGCTTTACCTCTGTGTGGTAATCATGGTCATGTCTTCTTTTATGAATGGTAGCTCCTTTCTTTGCTTGACAGTCTGCCACCAGATTACAGATAGTGATCACAGCCAGAAGAAGAGCGGGAGATTTACAGTACCCCATAGCGGACATAATCTTCTCCTCAAGGTGGGACAGTTAACTCAGCAGAAGCTAAGCTTTTTGGGTTGGGAAACACACATTTCTGGCAGGCACTGTGCCACTGAGCTATCTCCCCAGCCTGGAAACACAAATTTCTAAGGAGATCACAGGAAATAATGCTTAGATGGGTGAATCCTCGTTCTACTTCCTGTTTCCTGTACCAGTATTGCTAGACTCTGGGGATGGCATCATAGGCTGTGGCTTTAGCACATATATACAATACTCTGGGGGACAGGGTCAAAACTGATGGGGATGTTGTCTGTGCAATGACAAGAAAAGGTCTTTCACGAATGTCTCCTTTCAGCCATGAGGGAGTAAGCCAGGCTAGAATTACAAGACTGGGCCGGGACAACTTTCCAGAAAAGAACTACTCTGTGTCATCTGCAAGCCAAATAAATAATAAGCGGACTCCAGGCCAGGCCGAACTCTGGTCATCTGGGCTCCCCCCAGTCAGAGTAGAGCGACCTTGATGGATACACATGACCTTCAGTAGAAATCCTAGAAAGTTACCAATTTACTGTGATGCTAAATTACCCCTGGAATAAATGTTACTCTAGAGTACATAGCGGGTCCTATAAACAGACCTCAAAGTGATCAATTTAAGTAAAAGTTTGACAGTCTTTAAAGAAATACAACCAAGTTCAGCACCCAACAAGATAAAATCTGTAATACCGAGGATCCAACCTAAAATTAATAGATGGATTAAGAAGCAGGAAAGGATAAATAATAACCAAGAGAAAAGCTGGTCCCAAGACTCAGATCCAGAGATGGCAGAGACTATAAGATCAGCAGACCAGTATCACACAGCCATGACCCACTTCCACAAAGCCCTGCTTATGCATGCATGAGGTTTTGGGGGCGTCCAGACATAAACCATAGCATATACTAATAAAAAAAGCCTGTTTCAAAAGATTGTAAAATGACTGAACTCAACAATCCAGAGACAAACTATAGCACCCAAAATTTAACATCTACTGGAGGAGAAAAGTGAAGAACACCAAGCACAAACATACAGGAAAAGAACCTGTCCAAACAGAAATAGCATCAGCAAGTTATGGAATAACATCAAACTATGTACACATGTGCATTTGATGTATTAGAAAGAAAGAGGGAGAAGAGGTAAGAGAATTTTCTGGATTTGTCACATATTTAGGATGTTATTGTTCCCTATGCTCTGGCAAAGATGTGTAGCAGTTGAAATGCTTGTACTTTGCTGGTGGGAATGTTGTCTTGTGCAGTTGCTGTAGAAAATAACTTGATGGCTTTTCACAAAGTGAAACATAGAATTATCATATGACCCAGCAATTCTGCTCCTAAGTATATACCCTAAAGAACTGAAAGCAGGGCCCCAAACATGTACTTGTATACCAGAGTCCATTATTCACAAACACACAAAAAAGAAACAACTCAAATATCAAAACTGATGAATGGATGGGCAAAATGATGTGTACACATATGATGGAATGTTATTTAACTTTAAAAAAATTTTCCCCTTCTTTGCTATGGGAAATTGAACCCAGGGCCTCATGTATGGTTTTTTATTTCCCCAGCTCATTCTAAATTTTATTTCAGGGCAAAGTCTTGCTGAATTCCTCAGGCTGGTCATGAACTCGCAGTCCTCCTGCCTGACACTGCTGACCAACGTTGATTACAGGCTCACTGCGGTTACAGGCTTACTCATTCTTTTAAGGGGATGAAATTTGAATACATGCTACACCATGGGTGAACTTTGAAAATATTGCATTAAGTCAAATAAGCCAAACACAAAGGCAAAAGTGTTGCATGATTCCACAAATATGGAGTTTATGTAGCGGAAGGTAAAACCAAGGTCGCTGGACACTGAGAGAAGAGAGCAGAGTCACTGTTTCTTGGATGGAGCTTCAGTTTGGAATGACAAAGAAGCTGTGGGGATGGACAGGACTGATGGCTGCACAACAGCCTGAATATACTTAATGACACTGGATTATACACTTAAAATAGATAATCTTAGGTTCTATGTGTTTCTGTTTCTTTGTTTGTTTTGCAATACTGGGGATTCAACCCAGAGCCTTAACACTGAGCTATATTTCCATCCCCTTTTAAAATATTTTTTTTTAAATTTTGAGTCAGGGTCTATGCTGCCCAGGCTAGGCACAAACTTGGAATGCTCCTGCCTCAGCCTCCCAGAGTACTAGAATTATAGGTGTATGCCACCACTCCTGGGTCTCCTGTGTGTCTTGACACACTAAATATATTCTTAAAAGTCAGTTGTCACTGTTCAAGGATAAGCCATGTCTCATTTGCCAGTAGAAGTCACTGATGAAGACACTAAAGAGAATGATGGGCTCCTGTTTTGTAAAGTGGTCTGTGTGTGTTTCCTACAAATTTTTAGAGACGTGAATGCTTGTAGAAGTTTAAGTTGCATTTACCTCTATGTGTTCCCAATGAACACCTTCTGAGAGCACTCATAATCAAAAGCAAAATAAATGGATTCCAACATTGCCATGTCCCCAAGCCTTCTGACTTCCCTCAGCACTCAGCCAGGCAGGTATCCCCAGCTGGACTTTATTTATTACAGGCCCCCGTTTTGCTCAAGCCTCAAGAAACCATGTGTGCTGCAGGGATCCTTGTGGTATCTCGAGTTAAAATCAAGGAAAGTGCTCCGATGTCCAGAAGTCTCTGCAGTGCAGTCTCTAGTCTGTTCTGGCCCGACACCCACAAGGGTCACTCGCACCAGCACATCCAGGCTCCTTCCCATGTGCACCCCCAACCCCTCAAGAAAGTGTTTCCTACTGGAGCAGAAGAACATTTACCCACCTCCTTGAACCCAAAGCAGCCTCTGATCAAGGTCCTGGAGGCAGTGAGTACAGGTGTGAGAGAAAGAAAAGCATTGCTTTGCAGGCTGTTTCAGGGAGTCACTTTTAGGGCGTCCCTGACAAGGGGCAGGAGGACAGCTCTGGTACCCTACTGGATTAAAATGAACCTAGTGACTCAATATTCCCAGCCCTCTCTGCTCCATCCAAGAACTTGAGTGTGAGCTTTTCTATCACTTTATGACTGTCACCTGATGACTAAATCTTTGCCTTAATTTTCAAGACAGTAGGAGAACAAGTTCCTTTCAATATTGCCATGGAGACTTTCTGAAGATCACACTATGCCTGATTTTGTCAGTTTCCGTTTTGAAGATTTCCAAAGCAATGTACGAAAGCCAGTGAGTCCCGCATGCAGTCCCCTGTAACTGGTATCGCCTCCATACGCTCAAGTGCCACTGCTACCGCGTGCGCCTCATCCCAGTCCTGCACAGTAAGCGCCTTGTCTGGCCCCTGGATCGGGTCCTTACTTCCAGTTTTTGTCTGTTTACAACACCTAGCCAAAGGGAGCTCAAAGCTCTAAGTGCCCTTCCAATTCTAATGCTAACTGTGCTTCTGAACTGTACACATCACAGGAGCCCCAGAGCAAATCTGAAGACCGCGCTCCGGGCTTGGCACTCTCAGGGTGCGCCTGCGCGCGGCGGCTCTGGGTCTGCATGGAGCTGGTTGTCTGCAGCTGCAGCTGTGCGGGGAGTGAGTGTCGGGGTCACCAGGATGCAAGTGGCGCTCCAGGTTCTGGCCGTCTGGAGGCTCTACCTGGAGCCAGGTGTCAAGATACAAACTTTGGCATCTCACTGCTGGACATTTACATGAGCCCAGGTGAACTGGAGGTCAATTCCTGGATGCATTTGGCCAGGATAGGGTCAGAATCCATTCACCTCATCAGTACCCCTTCCCCTGTGTGGTTCTGGTTATGTGCGGTGGAAGCAAGAACCCCTGTGTGGTTCTGAAACTGGCTTCGGGCCGAGCTTCAGAAAACCCGTTCGTCAGCAGTCCTGTGGAGAAACAAAGCCAGAGAGCCCCAAACTCAGCGTCCAACCAGACTGTGACCTGCTGGTTCCACCCCCGCCCGCCAGCTTTGAGCAGCACAGTTGCCAGGGTGGAAACCTTGTTTCTGTTCGTGTTCGGTTATTAGATCCGACATCTAGGGTGTGAGCTGTTGTGTCTACATAAAAACTCGCCACTGTGTCTCCCACCAGTTTATCATGGAAGGCACCTTCTGCTCTGCAAGCGTCTTCGGCATGGCAAGCACAGATGCAGCCATTAGGCTGCCGTCTCGTGCGTTCACTAGTTTTAAGAAGTTATAATTGCTTGAGGGCTTCCCAAAACATTTTATTATGGAAAAATCTAAACATATACAAAGTGGAAAGAGGAAAACAGTAAAACTCCCTGTGTTCTCATTAACCGGCCTTTGGGGCTCTGTGCCCATCCCCGAAAGGAGCCAGGGGCTCCAGGCTTGGTCTGAGGTCGGAGCCAGAGCTTTTCACCCTCCCCATCGCCGCTGCTTGAGCGAGCAAGCGAGCACCTTGGCAATGGATTTTTTCCTCCCCAGTGGGTTTCTTTGTTGAGGTTCCCATATCCAGAGGTCAGGGCCAGGCCAGGTGCGGGGTCCAGCTGTGCCCACTGGAGGGAGCCGCGTCCTCCTGTTTCTCAGGAATCCAGTAAAGCCGACACTTGTCAGGGTTTTACTATCTCTGTCCTCCTTTTGCTGGACAGCAGTTTTCCTGGACTGTGGGATGCGGTCCGTGACCTTCACACCGGCTCCAGAGCTACTGGCTGGAGTATTTCACAGTAAATAAATTGGTGTAACGTTGCCGACCTTCTGCATCGTTTCACAATTGCATTTCAACCTAGGCTGCTCTCTTAGTGCCAGGAAACCAGAAAAAATTTGCTTTGAAATTGAATTTTGAAGTGTGTTTTTCTAACGAAGTCCTCGATGTCCTTGATTGTGTTTTGCAAATTTCCTCCCCTCTCTCTTCTGTTTTCACACCAGGACACAGCTGTTTTTCACAGGATGGAGCACAGAAAACATGTGGATGGTACCCTGTGTAGATCAGAACATGCGTGAGCCTCTGAGTGTGATTCGTGGTGCTGCAGTTGGAAGCATCTTGGCAAACTGGAGTGTGCCTGTCAGGGGATGCTAATAAGTTGTTCTGAACAATAAATGATGAACAATTAAGCAGGGAGAAAAGCAGCGGGGAGATGCAAAGGCTATATTGAAATGTAACTATTGCCAGTGTGGGGAAGTTAGCAGGAGGCCAATTCCAGCTGATTATAGTAAACATAACACACAGCAACATCCCAGGAACCACTAACAGGCTGCCCCCTTCCACCCACATCCCAGCACAGACTCCCCCGGACAAACGCTGGTGATGTTGAACTCTTCTGCTCTCTGAGGAGTAGGGAGTACTGGGCAGAAAGTGGGTTTAAATCCTGATATGCAAACTTAGGCAAAGCCTCTTATCTTTATTCATCAATTTGTAAAATAAGACGGATAATTATTACTCTGGATGAATTTAGGTTTTGTAGGTCCTGTAGCTTATACTGTTTTGAGGAGCCTTCTTTAAACAAAGGAATACATACTCGTGACTGTGAATTGAGAACAAACTTTATTCAGAAATGATGCCAATGCCTACCAGTGGGGAATGATGCCTTAGAAGTTAGAGGGATCTTAATGAAAGGCCCTTTTGGAGAAGTAAGTTACCAAAACATATGACTGCATGAACATATTGCTAGGACCTGTTACTGGAGTTAGGAAGGGCCCACTTGGCAGGGCCCGAAGTCTACCATTCATAACCTCACAATACATATGCTTCTGTGTCAGCCTCACGGCATTATAAGAATGGAGTCAGAAGACTATATGCAAATCTGTTTGGTACTCACTAGACACTGTACTATACTGATAGTTTTTGGGTTTTCTTGTTGTTTTGTTTGGAGATGGGCCTCACTAAGTTGCCTGGGCTGACTTCAAATGAATCCTCCTGCTTCAGTATGCCCAGCTTGATAGTTTTTTTTTTTTTGATGCTTTGAATGTAGCATAAATGTTCCTTTGGTAACCAATAAAATAGATAAAATTTGCTGTCACCAAGGTATTATATAGGCTTATTGTGTACCTAGGGCTTCAAAAATGTATCAGAGTAACATATGGACATATTTTTACAAAGGAATCACATTTTGATCAAAGACTCGGAGCAAAAATAGCAACGCTATGTCTCGCTCCTCACATTTTAACTCTGCTTTGCAGTCAACACGTTTCTTCCATATCACTGAGTAATACGTATCAGATTGGTTTCTCCTGATAGACTGACCTTGCCCATTATACAGTAACTTTCTATTGTGGTAGATACAGGTTTCACTTTCTTCTTGCCATTCTCCCACTGTAGCTACAGCACACATTTTACAGCTGTCCTGGTATGAAATATTGTTAACAGCTGAACAAAATAGAGGACTATGATTGTGTTTCCTTTCATAGACATCTTTTTTATTTTTTGGAGTTAAATAATTGTGTGATTTTTACATTTGCTTAGTTTTTCATTTTACCTATTCTTGAGTTTTCCCACTGTCTACAATAGCATTTTATATGTGTTTTTTTCCACATAAATTCCCCATGCAACAAAGAGCACAGCTCCCTTCGTCTCTGGGTCACTGGTCTTGCTTTCTACAGAACAGTACAAATGCCCATGCAGTGTCAAGCTGGAAATTTCCTTCCTCTCTCTCTGTGTTGCATTTCCTAGTTCCTATCTTTCTCTTTCTTTTAGAATTTTCTTTTAGTTTAGTCTTTCTTTTTGAATAATCTTAGTCTCCAATAGCTTCCTGAGGAAAAGTTTATGGAAATTAAATTTACTGAGGCTGCAGATCTTGAAAGTTTTTATTCTGGCTTTAGAATTGACTGATGGCTTAGAATAGGCAGATTTGGAATTCTAGGTGTAAAATTGTTTCAGAATTTGAAAGATGTTCCATTCCCTCTTAGTTTCTGATTTTGCTCATGAGGCTTTCTGCCATTCTCAATCCCAGTCCTTTACATGAGAATCCTTTTCTCTTTGGAAGTGATCTCAAATTTCACAATAATAGATTAGATTACTCTTCAAAAACATATCTTTTTCTCTCTCCCCCTGCCCACTTAAGCAGGTGGAATGATTTCCTTGCTCTTGAAGTGAGGCTACCTGTGTTAATGATTTTGACTAATGGGACATTAGCAGATATGTGACAAACAGAGACTTAAAAACATGTGTGTGGTTGGTCTTATTCTCGTATACTTATGTTGTTAGGAGCAGGAGAACACCCTGGCACTAGCCCACTGGTTCTGGAGGACAACGTATAACCATGGAACCAACCCAGTTGGTCCTGGCCATGCTTGAACTGAAATAGCAGAGCTATCTAGCTAAGCCCAGCCCAGATCCACCAGCACATGGCTGACCTGCAGATCGATGATGACGTAGTAGTGCTATTTTAAGCCACTGAGTTTTTGGGTGTCTGCCATGTAGAAATGTGTGGCAATAGCTTTTAGTATCAGACATTGATATTTAGTTGGCACTAGAAATCGGCATCTGCAGGGGGATATAGACACAAGGAAATTAAAAAATAAGAGGCTTTGGCTTGGAGACTACATGACGCAAGAAAACTGTGATAGGAACTGGGAAGAATGTGGTGATCTGTGTCATTAGGGATGAAAGAGTTTATAAATGTATCACTTTGACAACTTGAAAATTAGAATATGTACCCCAAAATATTTGGATTTGTGAGGGATCTCCTCCAGCTGTATATAACTGATACTGTCCTACAGGAAAGAGAGGAATCAAGAAAAGAATGAGCAGTTTTCAAGGAAAATGTAAATAGACGAGAAAGACTCTGGGAATTCTGGAACTTGCTGATTTGGAAAACAAAACCTTTGCATCTCCAGCAGGCTATTTGGTGGCAAGTCAACTGTGTTACTATCTGACGGTTAAGCAATTCATCTTTGCAAGATTGGTATCTCTATTGGCTGTGGATTCCCAGCAGAAATTGAGCGAGCATCGCTACGTGATACTCACGAGTGCCTGATCTATCATCTTAGAACCACAGACAGCATAATACCCACCACCAGGCATGGTGCTGGCCCATGGCTATGGGTTCCTCTGGTCGTATCATGTACAGCATCCTTGAAGGATCAGTCTTTTGAAGTACTGGAATGGTCACTAACATATGGCTGAAGATCCAGAGTGGAGGCAATACTCTGGTAGACCAGGGAACCTTCAGGATACACTCCATATATTAAGCCAGGGTCTCTATAGAGTGTTATGTCTTCAATGGGAAGAACACAGGGGTCCAAGAACCAAGAAGTGGAAGCAGAAGTGGCCCTGCTTGTCATCACTCCCAGTGAGCCACCGGGGGACACCAGGCTTCTTATTTCCATGACTCTGAGCTCTGCAGGATTAAAATTTCTGGTCTCCAAAGGTAGTGTTGTCTTGAGAGAAGATACAGAAAGTATCTCACTGAACTATATCCCATGGCTATCACCAGGGTATTTCATTCTATTTTTATTTTAAAGAGAATTGAAAAAAAAGAACAAAAGCAAAATTCTAACAACAAAGACAAAAACAAATCAAAGCAAAAACAATAAGAATGATACAGGGTTTCAGAACAAAATGATAGAGATGAACAGTTGTGGTTATATTATATATTTTTATCTTCATCGAAGTTGGGCAGATTACCAGATGTAAGAATGCATTTGACAAAGAGAATAAAAAATAAAAACAAAACAATTATAAATGATACAGAGCTCACCAAACAAGATGATAGGAATTCAACAACGGTTGCTATGTTGCATATTGTTGTCTTCAAATTAGTTGTCTAGATGACCAGGTGGAAGACATCAGCAGTACCATTATCTCAGCCATCCTTCTGTGTGTGTACATATACATATTTTCCCCTTTCTTCTTTCTTTTTCTCCTTTCCCTCATCCCAGCTGTTTCCTCTTTTGAGCAATTTCTTTCCCTTTCCCCAAATCTATTGTACATTTTGGGCTCTGCTTACGCTTTCATGTTCTTACACTAGGGAGACAACATGATGTCTACACATGTGGGTTCAATTTATTTCACTTATGAGTATGGTCTCTAGTTGCATCCATTTACCTATAAAAGCCTCAAGTTTATCTTTTTTATAGCTGAGTAATACTCCATTGTATAAAAATACCACATCTTTTCTATCCACTCCTCAGTGGATGGGCACTGGGGGCAGAGGTGTTGTGTTGGAGGCACATGCACAGCTGGGCCTGGCCTGGCTGCCCCTCACCTCATTCCATGGTTCGCCGGGAGCAGCCTAAGGAAAATGCAGCCTCCTGTTCACATGGTGGTGGATCCAAAGGTGTCCCAGATGTTTCCAGGATTTAGCTCTTTACCAGATGCATTCTTACATCTGCCCCAGATGTTTCCAAGATTTAGCTATGACAAATTGTGCTGGTATAAACATGGGTGTACATCTATCGCTGTGGTGTGATGTTTTTAATTCTTCTGGGAAAATACCCAGAAGGAGAATACCTGGGTTAAGTGGGACCTCCAATCCTAGTTTTGTAAGGAGTCTCGGAACTGATTTCCACGGTGGTTTCACTAATCCACACTTCTGCAGGGTAGTTTAGATGGTGTACAGACAAAGAGCAGCGAGTGGAAAGAAGAGCCACCAGCTTGGCAGAGATATGTGCCCTTGATTAGAGGAAGACATGGGATTTCTCGGGAACAGTGGGAGAGGCGAGGGCTGTGTATGGATCCCTGGTGGCCCTCAGGAGCAGCACTTTCCAAGCTTTCATCCTGCTGCTGTGAATGGACACAGACAACACGTCCTGTTGGAAGAGTGTAATCACCAATGGCTAAGACCTCTCTGGCAGGAAAGTCACACTGCCGGATAAGTCACCAAGAGCTGCAGAATTGAGAGTAAGGGGGAGCACAACTGAGATGAATAGTGTAGGTGACCTCAAGACAGACAGCAGCAACTGAGGGCTACAGTTCTTTCCTCTAACTGCCTGCTAAGTTTCCCCTTGGGAAGAAAGTCCCACTAGAACCACAGAGATGTGGGCCCACGTGGGATAAGAAATGGACCACAGCAATCAGAGAGGCACAAGGCTTAGCTGTCCCTTTCAGATACCCTGCCATGGAAGGCACAGTTGGCAGACAGCACCAGCCGCCACACCTTTGGATCCACCACCACGTGAACGGACAGGCTGTGTTTTCCTTAGGCTGCTCCCGGCCAACCATGGAATGAGGTGAGGTGCTGGGGCCAGGCCAGCCTACCTGTGTGTGCACCTTGCAACACACTACCTCTGCCCCAGGGACCCCCTTCATCCGGATGAGGACTTGCTCAGAACTGCTGGGGTCCGCAGCTTGCCCCACACAAACCGCTTTTTCCATGCTTGTTTCTCAGATCCAGACCTGAGCTGGGGTCTGATGCATCTCCCCTCCGGCTCCTGCCCTCTGCTCTTCGGTTGCTTGCAGACCTTTCTCCCAGTAAGTCTTTTACACATCCATCTCATCTTGGCATCTGTCCAGGATTCATCCAGAAGGACAGAAGTGCCCCCACAGCATTTTAAAGAGCTTACTGACATATGACTTGGTGTGGCTTTCATTCATTGTTCTGGACACTTGTGGGGCCCCCTTCAATTTAGGGAATCCAAATATTCAGTTAGGGGAAATTCTATGTATTCTTTGAAAATATGTTTCCAAATTCTTTTCTCTGGGTCTCCTAGGAGTTGAATATTGGGTCTCCAGGAGCAACTTTTCAAATTTCTTATCTTTTGTTTTCTACTACCCATTTCTTTGCCTTTTAGTTCTAATTTCTAGGAGACTTACTCAGCTTTATCATTCAATTTTTCCACCAACGTTTAAATTTTTAGTTCTTTTATTCTTAATTTCCAAGTGCTAATTCTTATTTTCTTTTTATTAGATTTCTTTAGTATTCTGTTTTTATTTCATGAATACACTTCTTTCCTTTCTACTTAAGGTTGTTATTTTTAGGCTTGTCTTTGACGTGTTCATTCATTCCTTATATTGTCTATACTTTCTCTAAGAGGGCTTTTCTGTTCATTGATTTCCCTTTGGCTTAGCTTGGTTTTTGTGCTTGTCTTTCGTAGGAAACTTTTTCAAATGTCCGTTGATGGTTGGCTATCTGTTGTTATTGAGTAGTGGGTCGCTCACCAGCTGAACAGGACGCACGTGGGCTTGTGAGGGGTGTTTCAGGGCCTTGGTCCCGCTGATGCATGGGTGGCCGTGGGACAGCTTTGTCTGCAGGGAATCACTGACGTCAGTGTCTGCGGACCTCCTCTAAGGGAGTGCGGATCCTGGACAGAACACTTCCTTCTCCTTTTGAAGTGGGTGAGCCAAGCTGCTGGCATTTTTGGAGCTGAGATGAGGAGGAATTTTGCAGGGCTCAGTATTTTTACTTTGGAACCTAAGCCCCACCATACACGAGAAACTCTCTGGTTCACTTTTCCCCAAAATATACAGGTAAGGAAGGATTTTCATCACTTTGTCTGGGCTGTTGATGAGGACCAAATGCTCATTAAGTCAACTTTGGATGTATGCATGTTATTGTTTGAGTGTGACTTTTAAAGGTGTGTGTGTTGACAGCCCTGTCCCCATGTATTGATGCCAAGAGATAATGGTATCTTTAAGAAGCGGGAACTAGCCAGGTCACTGGAGGTGCTGCCCTTGGAAGGATTCGATATAGTTCTCCTGGGACCCTGCTTGTGAAGGCTATTACAAAAGACCAAACTGCTCCCTCCCCAGACTCTGGCTTCTCTCACCATGTGAACTCTCTCTCTCCCACTCTTGCCATGACGCCATCCTTCACCAGGCCCTTGGCAGAGCCGGCACCATGCTGTTTGTACTTCAGTCCCCAAACCTCTTTTCTTTTTAAAGAACCCAGTCTCAGGAATTTTGTTGCAGTAACAGGAAACAGCCTAATACACTCCATACATGCATCCATTCCCTTACCCCAACTAGTGCCCAGAGCCAGAGCTTTTCATGGGTTGTATTGGGCAAAAACAGTTTGTTTCTTGGTGGTTTCATTCTCTACAGATTCTTGAATTTCCTCTTTTTCTATTTGGACAAGGCCAGAACTCCCCAGTTACTTTCTGTCTTCATATGTTGTGATTTGAAACAGAGGGGCCTCTTGGTTTCACCCATGCTGCAGGTGTGTCTCTTTCTCATCTTACTGTAGCAGAGGGGGGAAAGCAGAAAGCAAAATGGTCTTTTCCCATCATCTTGAATAGAAAGTTCTCACAGGTTGCTTTGAGGTTAAAAGAGTAAAGGCCTACTTCCTAGTAAGTGTGTGCAGCTTTCCCCAGGAAACTTGGCCTAGGAGGGTGGAGGACAGCATGGGGAGGGCATATGGATGAGGCGGAACTGAATGTCAAGAGTGGAAAGAGACGGGGAAGAACACATTCACAACTGGCCTCTTCAAGCATGGTGGAAGTGCCCCTGGTTAAGGGCAGACATGTTGGCTGTGAAAGGAGAGCAGACAGGAGAGGCTGTGGGGTTGATAGTTGGCCAAGGTTGGCATGATGGAAGCCGCTTAGCTGTATGTCTGCTCAAGCTTTTCCAGTGGTCTTGTCAGGTCTGCCTGAAGGACATCACCTAAGGTAAGGCTGCTCCTGGCTCTCAGAGTCTTCCCACAAAGAAGCACCAAGGGTCCAAGTCTAGGGTCAGTATGTGGTCCCACGGGCCTGTGAAAAGGCCGCCTTGCCAAAGTGTTCACGTTCCTGTTCTGGCTGTGAGTTCTACTGTGCCCTCTCCTCCTGTGGGTCTTGTCTATTTAGGGCATTTTCCACCCACAGAAGTGAGAGGGTCGCAGTGTTTGTGGAGTGAGACTGACAGAAACTTGTCACCAAAGCAAAGTCTTCAAAGCTGGAGCGGGCCCAGGAGGACCCCAGATCCACAGACCAACCAGAGCCAAGGCAAGGAGCCCACCTCAGAAGTCACTGGAAGTAAGAAAGCAGGGTAGGTGGCAGAAGAGGCTGCTACTTCCCTCCCCTCTGGCTGCCCATGTGGACAGTGACCAGAGTTCTTCCTTTTGTTATTAATATACATTTGCAGTAAGTTTACAATCATCTTGGCAAGTGGACACATGTTCGTGATACAGCGTTTTTCTTTTTCTTTTAAATCCCTTTCCTCTTCCCACTCATCTTGCTCCCTTTGCCTCCAAAACCCCCTTTCTTCATTTTCGTTCTTCTTCATCAAAGCTATTAGGTTCCTCACATGGCCCATCTCAATTCTACTTACTTCCCCTTCCCCTTGCCCTGGTCTTCTGGACCCCTTCCTATTTGCAAGAGATCTGTCCCTGTTTCTCTCCATTATTCTCTGTTTGTATTTTCTCTCACTCAGATGAGAGATTCATACAGTATCTAAGCTTGTGTGACTGGTTTATTTCGCTCAACACTGTATTTTTCAGGTACATTCATTTTCCTACAAATGTCTCAAATTTATTCTTCTTTGTAGCTCAGTAGTACTCCATTAGGTATACTCCCACATTTTCTTCATCCAGTCATTTGTTGGTGGGTACATGGCTGCTTTCAGAATTTAGCTGTTATGAATTGTGCTGCTACAAACATTGATATATCTGTACCACTATGGTGTGATGTCCTCAGCTCTTGGAGCAGATACCTAGAAGGGGGATAGATGGGTCATACAGAATTTTTAATTTTAGTTCTTTAAGAAATCTCTGTCCACAGTGAACATGGGTGGAGGAGACCTCATGCAACTCATGCCTACCATGGTAAATGCACCCAATGCCCAGCTGTAAGGGGTGGGGAGGGGCAGCACTGGAGAGTAAGAGGTGGGAGGAGGTGAAGACCTGGAACTAGGGGGCAGACTCGGTTCTCTGGCTGGGTGGGGATAGCCTCCAGAGAGTCATAGGTGGCCTGCAGGGAGACACTAGTGGCCTATAAGAGAAGCCATGGGGGGGGGGCATGATAGGGAGCTCAGTAACCTGAGGGGGGAGGGGTAGTCTGCTGAGGGCGACCCTGTGGACTCGACCAGTCCCTGGCAGAGTGGCAACGGGGCGGAGCCAGGCGGTCCATTGGGGGCAACCCGTGGACTTGACTGGGCCCTGGCAGCGTGGCACTGGGCAGAACCTGGCAGTCCGCTTGGGTGACCCTGGGGAGTCAACCGGGCCTCCGGACACATTTTATTGAGGTGAAGACTGGCGGTTCACTGGGTAACCCCGCCAACTCGAGCGGACCGATGGCCTTGAGAGCTTATCAATGGGTCTTGACCATAGTGAATCTGGTTCCCTGCCTATCACCTGTTTTTGAGCATGGATGCTTTTCCACCTCCTTCCATAGCAATTTGTGTACACCCATGTTTGTTACAGCATCATTTGAAGCAGCCATGTCTCTTCCCAGTATGAGAGCCTGAGGGAGTAAGTAGTCCCAAAAGTACAGTTATTATCAGAGGGAAGATGACTGATTGAGTAGTAGAACAACGGAGATGAGGGTGGAGAAAATTGATTAATCAAAAGAGCCATCATCTGTATAACTGAGCAACAAATGTGAAGATAACTATGTAATACAGCATCCAGTGCTAATTCCCTATTATCTTCTCTATAATTTGGTTTTTCCTTTATTGTTTTTGTGTTAACTAATGCAAAGATAACATTATGTAATAGAGCATCCAGTGCTAATTTCTTGCTATCTTCTATATACTTTTGTATTTCCTGTATTGTTTTTGTGTTATTCTGGTTTATATGTCTCCATTCTTTTGTCTTTAAAATAAAAAAAAAGTCTCTGTCACCACAGCCATTCCAGCATTTGTTATTCTTTAACTTCTGGATGATTACCATTCTTTCTGGGGTAAGATGGAATGTTAGTGTTGTTAAATTTGCATTTCTCTAGTGGCCAGAGATATTGAACATTTTTTCATATATTTGTTGGGCATTTGTACTTCTTCTTCTGAGAAGTGTCTGTTCATTTTATTTGCCTATTTCATAATTGGGTCTTTTATTTTAGGTGATATAATTTTGTGAATTGTTTATATATTCCAAATATTGGTCTTCTGAGAAATAGCAGGTTAAGTTTTTTTTCCCATTCTGTAGGTTGTCTCTTCACTCTATTAGTTGATTCCTTTGTTATGCAGAGGCTTTTTAATTTGATGTAATCTCATCTGTTGATTCTTTCTTTTTTCTTTTTTTTTTTTTTTGTCTTTTTGAGACAGGGTCTTTTTTTTTTTTTTTTTTTTTTTTTTTTTTTTTTTTTTTTTTTTTTTTTTTTTTGAGACATGGTCTTGCTATGCAGTTCAGGCTGGCCGTGAGCTCACTTTATAGACCAGGCTGGTCTCAAACTTGCAATGATCCTCCTGCCTCAGCCTCCTGCCCTAGCCATTCCTACTGGGATTATAGGCATGCACCACTACACCTGACCTCATTTGTTGAGTCTTGTTATTATTTCTTGTGTAATTTGAGTTCTGTTTTAAAAATCATTTTCTACACCTCTGACTTCAAGTGTTTTATCTATTTGGTCTTCCAATAGGTTCAAGGTTTCTGTTTTAATGTTTAGATCTTTCATCTGTTTTGATTTTAGTTTAGTACATAGTAAGAGATAGCTGTCCTGCTTTAATCTTCTGCAAACAGATAATCAGTTTTTCTAGCACCATTTGTTGAGTAGGCTATCTTTTGTCCATTGTGTGCTTTTGGCCCCTTTGTCAAAGATCAAATAGCTGAATGTTTCTGGGGATGTTTCTGTATCCTCTGTTCTGTTCCATTCATCCATAAGTCTGTTTCTGTTCCAGTACCATGCTGTTTTTATCATTGTTTCTTTGTAGTATAGTTCACGGTCTGGTATTGTGATGCCTCCTGCTTTTGCTCTTGTTGCCCAAGATTGTTTTTGCTATGCTAGATCTCTTCTGGTTCCATATGAATTTTAGGATTGTTTTCTCTTTATGAAGTATGCTCTTGATAATTTGATTGGGATTGCATTGAATTTGTATAATAGTTTTGAGAATATGGATATTATGACAATACTGATTCTGCCTATCCCTAGGAGCAAGGAATGTCTTTTTGTTTTCTGATATCCTCTTTAATCTTTTTCAAACTACTGTAGTTGTGTTGCATTAACCTAATGTCCTTCATTAGGTTAATTTCTAAGTATTTAATTTTTTTGATGCCACTGTAAGTGGTAGTGTTTTCATAATTTCTTATTAGTTCACTGTTGATGTTCACAAATGCAATTGATCTATGTGTATTGATTTTGTGTCCTGGTTCATTGCTGAAGTTGGTTTTTAATTCTAAGACTTTTTGTTGGCATTCTTTGAGTCTTCTTTGTAGAGTATTATGTTATCTGCAAGTAATGATAATTCCAGTTCTTCCTATATGCATCCCCTTTGTTTCCTTATTTCTTTCCTGATTTCTCTGGCTAATTTTTTGAGTACATGTTGAATAGAAATGCTGACAAATGGCATCCTTGTCCTATTCTTGATTTTAGACAGAATACTTTGTTTTCCCCCCTTTAGTATGATGTTAGCCATTGATTTTTCGTAAATAGGTTTTATCAAATTCAGGCATGGTCTCTCTCCACCTATTTTCTTTAGGGCTGTTATGATGGGCTGTTGGATATGATTATGTAGTTATTTACTTTTTTCTGTTTATGTGATGTATTACATCTATTGATTTGCATATGTTGAACCATCTTTGCATTTCTGGGATGGAACCTACTTGGCCATGGTGGATGATCTTTTTAACAACGAGCTCCTTCTAGTCACTAATATCTTGTTGAGGATTTTTTGCATCTGTGTTCAGTAAGGAGTTTGGCCTGTAGTTCTCTGTTTTATCTGATTTGGGGGTCAGAGTGGTGCTAGTGTCCATCAGTGAGTTTGAAAGCACTCTGTCTCTTTCAATTTCTTTGAAAATCTTTAGGGGTTTTGGTGATGTAATAACCTTAAGGTTTTGCAGTGAATCCAAGTCTTGGAGTTTTTAAAGTCTGCTGGTTTTTAAATTACTGTCTTGATTTCATTGCTTTTTGTTGGGTTGTTCAGCATTTTTTGTCTTCTTGAGTTAGTTTTGGTAATTTGTATGAGTTAAGGATCTGTCTATTTCTTCAAGTTTTTCAATTATTTGAAATATAATTTTTCATAGTAATATTAGCCTCCGAACTTTGACATCTGTTTTGATTTCACCTTTTTTCATCTCTAGTTGCATTAATGTGAATCTTTTTCCTTTTTCTTTTGGTAATTTTGGCTAAAGGTTTACCTAGTATTTTGTTTATTCTTTTAAAGAACCAGCTCTTTGATTCATTAATTTAATTTAATTAATTATTTTTTAGTCTTAATTTCATTGATTTCCACTCTGATTTTTATGATTTCCCTTCTTAATTTTGGTTTGGGTCTAGATCATGGCTGTTTTGCAAGTACCTGAAGTTTGTTTATAAGATTATTTATGTGCGCTGGCTCTGTCTTCTTACTGTGGGCATTGATTCCAATGAACTTCCCTCTTAGGACTCCTTTCATTGTGTCTCAGAAGTTCCGGTGAGTTGTACAGGGACTGACTTTAATTTTCAGAAATTTAAAAATTCTGCCCTTGATTTCTTCTGTGATCCATTGGTTGTTTGTAGTGTATTAATAAATTTCCAGATGCTTCTACATTTTTCATAGCTTCTGTGATTGATTTTGACAGATCATTTTCTACTGCACAGTGGTCTGATAATACACATGAAGTGATTTTGTTTTTTTATATTTATTTAAGCAGGATTTGTAGATTGATATGTAATCTATTTTGGAGAAAGCATCATGTCATTCAGAAAAGAATATATTCTGCTGTAGGAGGATGGAATACTTTGTTGCTATCTATTAAGTTTGTATGTTCAAGGGTGTGGGTCAGCTCTGATTTTTTTTATTAATTTTTTTGTTTAGTTGATCTACCTGTTTATGAAAGTGGGAGTATTAAGATCCACCACTATGACTGTTAGGGTTTATTTGACCTTTTATGTTCAGCAGTATTTGTTTGATTAAGATAGGTGTTCTAGTATTCAGTGCATAAATATCTATAAGTTTATGTCTTCTTGTTCAATTGTTTCCTAAACTAATACATTATGACCTTGTCTCTTCTAATTAGTTTTAGCTTGAAGTTTACCTTGTCTGAGATTAAAATTGCTACCTTTGCTTGTTTTCATCCTGATGCATGAAATATCATTTTCCATTCTGTAAGTCTATGAATATTTTTTTGGATTAGATGAGTTTCCTGAATGCAACAGACTGTTGGATTTTTTTTATTATTATTCAGCTTGCCAATCTGTGTCTTTTAAATCAAAAGTTGAGGTCATTAACTTTGAGGGATTTACTGAAAGGTGTCGATTATTTACTATCTCTGCACTATTTCTATGTTGGGGACTCCTTTATTTTTCTTTTCCTGTCATTTTTTGTTGTTACTTATCTATTTATCTTGCTTAGTGTTTTTATTCCACCTAGGTTTTTAGCTTTATGTTTTCATCAGTTCTGCTTAGAATATTCTTGAGTATTTTTTGGAGTACTGGCTTTGTAGTTGTACATCTTTTAAGCTGTTTGGGTTTTCTTTCTCCTCATAAAATGTGCTCATTTGTCTATTTTAAAGGAAAATTCTGCAGGTTATGTGAATCTGGATTGGAAGCTGTTTGCTCTTAGGGCTTGAAATCCTTTATTCTAAGCTTTTCCGGCCTTTAAGGTTTATGTTGAGAATTCTGCTATAAATCTAATGGAGTTATCTTTTAATATATTTTTTGTTTTTCTCTGATTTCTTTTAAAATTCTTGGGTTTTTTTTTTGCTTTTGTTTTATCTGGGCTTTGGCATCTGCCAACTACATAAGGATATGCCTTGGTGAGCTTTTTAAAATATAGTTGTTTGGTGTTCTGGAAGCCTTGCTTATATGCTGAATTCTTTTCTCAGGTTTGGGAAATTTTCTGCTGATTTCTATAAGCATAATAACTCCATTTGTGTTATCTTCCATCTTTTTTCTTTCTATAATCAGTCTCAGGTTAGTTTCTTTTAGTGTTGCCCAGTAGCTGTACATGGTCTATTCTTTTTCTTTTTTTGTGACTTCTCATAGTAGTTTTTCATAATTTATCATTTTTGTCCTCAACTTCAGACACTCTTTCTTCACATAGGTCATTTCTGCAGTTTACAACTGGTATGTAGTTTTTAATTTTAGTTATTTCTGTCTAGTGTCTTTTTGTGGAATCCATATCTTTGGTGAATTTGTCACGTTTTGAACTGTCTTGGTCAGCTCTTCTAATTATTTACTTATTTCTCCTGAGTTTATATTGAGCCTTTTGATGGATAATTCCAAGAACTTCCTGGGTTATTCCCTCTCTGCACACATCTACTTCCTTCCTGCCTTCCCGAATCTTTCAGCAGCACTCCACCATCTGGTGTGTGCTTTTTCTCCATACGTGCCCCGCCCCCACGATCTGCCCTAGGAGAGTTAAGAGACCTTTGCGGTCTTCTTTTTTCTTTTGTCTTGTTTGCTCATGACCCTGCGTGTATGTATATTTGTTTTAAATTTTTGTCCACCTCCATTTCTTCTCCTCCTGCTCGTGCTCCTCCTCCTCTTTCTCCTTTTTTTTTTCTTTTTTTTTTTTTTTTTGGTACTTCTGGTTGAAATCTAGTAGGATGGGGAGCGTGTGTAGTTTTTATGAAGATTTCTAGTAAGAGACATCGTGTATTTTCAGCTTTACATGTCCAGTGTAGTATTTACCCCTTCAGTTATTTAAGTGATTTGGACTCTGTTCTTGTTTTGCAGAAAGAATGACTTCTAGTTATGATAACCTCAACAGATTTGATTATACATCTGTAAGATAAAGCCTGCATTTACACTTTTACCCTTTGCCAATCTTATACGCAGACATGTTCTTTTATTGTTAACAGTTATTCTTCAGTGAGGTAGGAGAAGCGGAAGGGAGAGACTGAAGAGTGGTTGGAGAAGAGTGTAAGACAGTGAGGGAAGCAGCTGGCGAGGGGGACCGCGACAGGTGGAAGGAAAAAAGAAAATTGGACATGAGTGCGATATTGTTGGAGTGCTTTCAGTTGACTTGAAGTCTTGGCACTGAGGAATTTAAGAAGCTATCTGTGGGGGCAGGGACAAGATATAGGAGGGAGGAGACATACTTGGTGTTTGAGGAGAGCTGTGTGGCTGTCGAACCTGTGGACAGGTTTGTGTATCTGTAATATGGAGAAGAGGTGTGGAGGACAGGGGCTTGGTAAATACGGAAGCACCAAAGGAATAGGATGCGGAAGACGGAGGGTTCGTTCTGGAGAAGATAGAGTTGAGTGTGAGAGAGCAGAATATGGCAAATGAAAAATGTGAGAGGAGGAGTTTATAAACTGAGAAAAAGAATTAAGCCATAAAGTAACAGTATGTGGGAGCATGAGGCGAAGAAACTAGATTGGAAAGGAGAAGAGGGAGGGGAGACAGACACCAGCTGAGTCAGAGCAACTAGAAGAAAAAAATAAGCAAAGTCACATAAACGTGCAGAAGACATAAAAAACAAAGCAAAACTGATCCCCAGTACAAAACAATAAAGATACCCTAGAAGATATCCATTCCATAGGAACTCCATTTAAACACTCCAAGACCATGCGTATGTGACTCACACATAGCCTCTTGGTCAGAAAGCCTGGGCGTTGACACCAGTATCACCTCTCACCTTTCCACTTCAAAACTGAGGCTAACTCAGTCTCAAGACTTGATTTCACCAGCTTGCAAGAGGCAGACTGAGTCTGACAGAGACTCAGCTCTTGGGCCGGCAACTCTCCCTTCACGCTCCCTGAGCGTGATGGTGGAATCAGCAGGCAGCTACAAGGGAAAGTAGGCGGCCACGGCGTTGTCTGTGCACCTACGCACACTGTCCAGCGGGTGTCCTCAGAAGACTGCGTTGTTCCACACACTGGCTGTGGGCTCTGCAGGAGATGGCACTGAGTGACTTGGAACTGCTCTGCCCCTCACTCTGCAGATTCCTCGCTGACCTGCTACCACCTCAGCTGACCTATGGGCCCACAGAGCTCATGCCAGTTGGTCTCTGTGCACCTGCCCATGCCTCTACAGCAAGCAAGTCACTCAGGTGAGTGGTGGGGCCATGAGCACACACACTGGCACACTGGCTGGTGTTCTGAGAACGCAGGATGTTCTTGCCTGTGTGTCTTGTCTCTGGACTGAGTCAGGGTGGTGGGTGGGTGGTCAGCTGCTCTCAGTAAGTGCAGGATCAGAGAATGTAGGAATGCTGTTTTCCTCAGTGTTTGGAGAGGGACTATGTCTAGGGATGGGGATGTAGAGACTGTTTCAGAAATCTGGTCTCTGTAGTGTTAATTTGGTCCCTCAGATTTCCTTATCAAAATGGCTGCTCCCTAGAGAAGCAGGGTGTGGTGGTGGGTGGATCTGACACAAGAGCCCTGTTTCCCTTTACCAATTGTCCATTTTTCACCTGATCTACATACCTTGTCTTTCTTAATAATTTTCTTTGCAGTGTGAGAGGCCCTTTCACCTTCCAAGCACCCCCATTGTCAGAGTATCTTTTCTCAGCCTCTCTGATGTGATACCTCCTCCAATCAACCATGTTGAATTCTCCCAGTAGTGTTCAAATCTTCAAAACACATATCTGAACATCTGGTGTGATGAGTTCAAGGGCATTTATGAAGACAAGAAGTCTAAATATTTGAAATAGGTGCCATCTTTGGGAATTTGGAGCCTGGATGTGCCCTCTCCTCAAATTTGTCTCATCCTGAAGCCACCTCAGTGGTTTCTTGTCTCCATCCTTCCTCAAGACCTCACTCTTTGGCTTTGATGGTTAAGCTTGATTGTGCAGCTTGAGTGACTTAGGAGGCACCAGGAGGTTGGTAGAGCACATTTCTGGGTGTGCCTGGGTGGGTCATTTAGGCATGACCTTGGGATCTGTGGCTGGCTCCTGACCCCTTCATCTCTGGTACTGTTCCCCTGCTCTGCTTCTCAGATGCCACAAACTGAGCAACTATGCCGCACCATAGCCCACTACCATGATGTTCCTGCTCGGAAACTACTGACCATGTACTGAATCCCCTGAAGCCATAAACTAAATTAAACCTCTCCTCCTTTAACCAGTTAGTAGTTTACCCTGAGCATCACTTGGGCAAAACATTTGTGCATCTACTGACCATCCCAAGTGTTGCTTGGGTAGCTGTCATTTCAACCAATTGTCTCTAGTACCTATAAATTTGATAAAATTGTCATTTTTATTTCTGATCATATTCTTATAAAAATTAACAAAAAAATGAAAGTTTTGATCATCCTGTATATAAATGATTTGACTGGTAAGTGGCTAAGTTGTGAATTTCAGGATGTTCTAGCAACAGGAAACCTGGCTAATGTGCTGGTCCTGCTTATGGATCTACAATGGATTAGGTTAGATGTTTCCTAGAGCAGGCAGCATATTCCTTTTCCCCCTCAGGAGTCTTTGCCTAACAGCTTGAATATTTTGAATAGAATAATTGTGTAAGTATCATCTGCCTGAAAGACCTTCATAGAACAAAGTATTTCCAGAACAGAAGTGGATGAGCTGCTCATATTCTAAAGTTTACTGTGATTATGGACAAAACTTTCTTATTTCTTATTACTTTACCAAAGACCCTATATGGAATCTAGGAAAAACAAATTGTTTTCTCACTCCCGCTTGTTAGCTGGGAGGAACTCAAGCTTTAGGAAGCCAAGATAGGGAAACCCTGCTGTATTCTTTTCATGACCCATATTGTATTTTTTTCTGCCTGCTGCTGCTTTCTACAATCTAGACCAATCTTTCCCATCCACCCAATTCATGTACTTTATAAAATTTTTGTTGATTCTTTTAAACATTATCCATAATCCAAAAAAGTATTAGTCTTAGACTTCTGGCAGCACAAAGTTTAACACTGACCAAAGCGGTTTGTTGTTTTATTTAGATACTTGGAACTGAGTCTAGAGGGCAAGGTGGTCATAGGTAAAAATAACAGCACCTCCAGGCTTGCAACTGCAGCAAAGAAACGTCAAGCCATTAGTTAAAATGACTCCAACTTCCCCTTCGGATCCCCTTGCTCCCAGTCACTCAACATCTGCCGCGATCTGTGTAAAAGGGCAGACCATGCCACACAGCAGCACATTTGAAAACCAGCTACAAAACCTTAAGTCAGAGCACAGAAGCTGTTGGCCACCACAGGGCCAACTTGTGCCAGGGTAGTTGTCAAGTGAAGCAGAGAACACATTCCTCAGGGATTCCTCATGGCCTGAGATGCCTTCTCTGCTTTTTGGCTCTCAGTAGGTGAATGCAAGTGAGGCCAGTGGCCACTGACCACTTCTGCCAAGTGGCCCCGCGGTGTGAGTAAACCCCCAAAGAACGAGAGAACTGAGCCCAAACTGAGCTTGGCCCAAGTTGTTTACCCACAGACTGTGAGCTAAAGCTACTGTGGTTGTTTTAATCCACCAAACTCTGGGGTGGTTTGTTACACAGCAATAGGTGCAGAATTCCTGTCTTGTAAATTCTGAGAATAATTCTCAATCATTGTCATTTTGAATATAACTTCTTTCCCATTTTCCATATGTCCCTTCCATAGTTCCTACTGGATGGCCTTTCATCTCTGAATCTTTCCTTTGTGTTTATTAAATTTTTATTTGCTATGTTTTCTATTTTTATCTCTGCTACATTCTGAGTTATTTCTTTGTTTACTTTTCTTAAGATTCACCCATTGAATGTGTCTAGAGTTTAGAGTTAGAGTTTCAGTGGATATAAAATTTACTGATGAAAGAAATATTTGATCCATTTCTAATTCTGCCTCTTTTAAATTTTTATCTGTTTTTTTGAAACAGAATCATATTATGTTGCCAGGGCAGATATGGAACTCCTGGGCTCACGCTGTTCTGCATCAGCCTCCTAAGTAACTGGGACTATGGGAGGCACCTCCATGCCCAGCAGCCTTTTCTTAGGCTCTTTCCTATGATTGTGTTTCCTGTTAATTTCATGATCTGATGGTTAATTTCATGATCTGACTCTCAAGGTGGTTTCCTCCAGTGGTTTGGAGTCTTATTTAGGAGTTGTGGGGAGCAGCTGAGCTGAGGATGAGCTGGAGGTGGGCAAACTCCTGGGACTACAGCAAGACCAGTCCAAGAGGTGTCTGACCTCCATGTTTCCTCCTAACTACAGCACATATAGCTCTGAGAATGTTTGACTTTCAGTGCTCTGGGCTAAGAACTCAGTCAAACGCTAAGACCTTGCAGTTTTGACTCCATTGTGCACTTCCCCACTTTTTACTACGTATGAATAAAGATGCAGACTGTGCTGGGTTGCTGCTGTTTCTCCGTGAGAGAGATCAGGTCACACCCTGTCCCAGCTTTCTTAGTGTGTGTCTAGTTTTCTCTTAATGGTCCCCCTCTCAGGACCATGCTGGCTGCATGGGTCACAGCAGCTGGTGCCCAATGTGGAGCCTGAGCACAGAAAACTCAGTCAGCCGAGAAAAAGAGACACTCTGGGGTGCATGCAACATGATAAGACACAGAGTGCATTGAGTAGTCCCTGGATACAGAACAATGGGAAATTCAGGATCTGAAGTTCATTCTTTATGTATTAAAATGCTTGAAGCATTGCTTAAGGTTAGAGGGATGCCTATCAAGACTGCACAGCTTGCTAAATTTCCAAAGTTTGTTCATGAGACCTATTCTTGGTTTCCCCCCCTTAAAAAACTATAGATTTTACATACCTGGGGAAAGGTAGGAGAGTAGCTTAGAGCAACGCTAAGGAAAAAACAAACCAGCACAAATCTATCTAGACCCCTGCAAACTTCTAAAGGGGTGTTTAACGGGGAAAAACTGCAGCTTTCTGCTTCTCGCACTGCTTCTCACAGACCCCCAGGCAAGGGAGGGGACAGAGCTGAAAGACAAGCCAGGCAGGAACCAAAGAGCTCCCCTGAGCCTAGAGCCGGCCCAGACAAGGGGGGTGGGAGGAGCCCAAATGCCTGCTTTGTGAAAACATCAGCTGCAAGCAGAGAACACAGGCTGTGCACCCTGGCCCAGGGCACTCGGGGCATCTGCACCTTTGTCCCAGAGCCTATGGACAGCAACAGCTTACCTTTTCTGAGCCTCAATCACCCCAGAGCCCACTGGTGCCTACCCTTTCTCTGAACACACAGGATCACTGCTCTTACATCACAAATGGCTGCCACATTTACAGCTGGCAGGGAACTATTTGGGGATAGTTACAGCAACCCAGGGGCAAGGGGTTGGGGTGCATCCCTGGCAAAAGGTAAATCAAAGGCACCAGCAAAGGAAATCTGCATAAGTGATAATGTTAACCCAAATTATATTAAGTCTACAGAGAGATCACTGTTAGAAGAAAAAAAGGTATGAATGGAACAGAGTATGTGGAGATAACTGAGCTGGAAGCTCCATGAAAGAAAGGGACATAAAATTTGCCAGTATTCCTAAGACAAAATAAAATACAAAAAATATTAATTGTAGCTAAAAGGTTTTTATTTCATCTGAATTCTTCTTGACAGAGATATCTACTAACTGACTTACAAAAAATTCTGACTTGTCTTTTTATAATTACTAACTTCTAAAATTGTAAAAGAGTTATTATAATTCAATTTGGTAAAAAATACATTTGAGTGTACTCTGATTTTATGAGTAAATTGTGTGTTTGTTTTGTATGTCTGATCTGTAAAGAGCTATTTTACTTGAGCTCAACAAATTTTTCTTCTTACATTTTTGAAGCATTTGTGCATAATTTAATTTGCTTTATACATAAATGTCATCAAAATTAAAGACATACTTCCACTCAAGTTGCCAGCTGGTCAAGATGATGTTAAACTTGGTTTTATAAATGTAATACATATTATTGTTGTATTGTGACTGGAAATTTTCTCATTGTTCAAAAATAATGTATTAAGTGTTATGATCTTGTTCTCATAAGTCATAAGAAATTGTTAAGATAATTAAACAAAGGTCCCTTAGGGTGGGGAAAAACTGCTGGACAGGACTCCAATCAATAGATGAAAAAGCAGCTGCCCAGAAATAATTCTCCAGTTCTTGCTCATTAATGGGAGGCCCCAATAATCTCCATATCCTTATGGGAGACACCCCCAAAATATTGTTCAAAATACATTATCTTGATATGTTTACTTTGGTTATCAAAAGGTTAAGTTCTCTAAAAATAAAACAATAAAGTCTTCTCATTAAAGATGCTCTTGGTAGAAAACTAAATTAAGAGACAAAAGTTTTCATATGGCTATGAAAATTGATTGTTGCTAATCTTGTGGTGTATTAAATATATTCATGTCTTCTGTATATACAGGTCTTCTAACATATAAAACTGGGATTGTTTATGGTGATAAACACTTTCTTTCAGATTCAAACATCTGCCTTTCTCTTGTGCTCCAGATATTTGTGATAGGAGGTTCATGTCAAGCAAACATGAAGTCACCAGTCAAATAAAAATATTTTTAACAAAAACTTATGTGATGTATATGCTATGTATGTGCCACTACACTTAGCAATGTCTAAACACTGAGCAGTCCAGACAATGTCACACACTTAAATGACATCCCATTAAAAAACAACAAATTAGGTAAGAGCTTAATACTAGGAAGAGATGATTGACTAAATAGGCTATTCTTGTTTCGATAAGGTTGGCTAAGGATTTATCAATTTTTTTCTTTTAAAGAACCAACTCTTTGATTCATTAATTGTATTGTTTTCTTCATCTCAACTGAGTTAATTTCTGCTCTGATCTTTGTAATTTCCTCCCTTATTTGGGCTTTGGGCTTGACTTGCTCTTCTTTTTCTAGAAAATTGAGGTACATCATTAGGTTATTTATTTGTTCTTGTTCTGTTTTCCTGTTGTGTGTTCACTGCTATAAATTTGCCTCTGAGGACTGCTTTAATGGTATTTTTATACAATGGAGTACTACTCAGCTATAAAATAAGATAAACTCAAGGCTTTTATACGTAAATGGATGCAACTAAAGACCATACTCATAAGTTATATAAGTCAGACTTGTATGTAGAATTATTGTATTTTCTTTCTTCAATCATCAGTTGATGCACATACAGGTTGCTTCCAGGATTTAGCTATTATGAATTGTGCTACTACAAACATTGGTATGCACATGTCACTCTAGTATAATATTATTAGTTCATTGGAGGAGATAATTAGAAGGGGTATAGCTAGGTCATATGGAATTTCTAATTTTAATTCTTTAAGAATTTCTATACTCATTTCCATAGTGGTGGTCTCCATTTACATTCCCATCAGTAATGCAGGAGGGTTCCATTTTCACTGCAGCCACATCAGCATTTGTTATATTTTCATTTCTTGCTGATTGCCATTTTTTCTGGTATAAGATAGAATATTAGCATTTGTCTTAGTTACTTTTCTCCTTGTTGAGACAAAATATCCGACACTCACAAGTTAAAAGAGGAAAGGTTTATTTCAGCTCACAGTTAGTTGAGGTTTTAGACCATAGTCAACTGGCTCCAAGGCAGGGTGGTGTAGCAGAGGGGCAGGTGAGAAATAGTTCATGGCAGGCAGGCAGCAAGCAGCAAGCTTAACTTTTTCTGTACCTTTATATTCCATCCAGTTTATAAGCCTATTCATTGGGGCTGCAGCCAGGATGGGACTTCATATTATCCACACTCAGAACTATACTGATTCTTATCAGTGGACCACACACCCTTAATCCAAGTATTGTGCATGCTAGATCCAACAAACTCTGAAAAGTCCCACCTATGAATGCATGAAGCTTTAGGGTGAGGCGTCTAGTACAAGCCATAACAGCATTGTTTCAATTTGCATTTCTCTAATGGCCAGAGATGTTGAACATTTTTTCATATATTTGTTAGTCATTTGTATTTCCTCTTTGTTCATTTCAACTGCCCATTTCTTATTTGAGTCTTTTGTTTTAGGTGGTCTCTGCGTTTTGAGTTCTTTGTATATTCTATGTATCAGTCCTCTGTCTGAGGAATAGCTGGCAAAAATGTTTCCCATTCAGTAGATTGTCTTTTCACTCTACTAGTTGATTCCCTTGCAGTGTAGAGTCTTTTTAATCTGATGTAATCCCACTTAGTGACTTGCACTGTTAATTCTTGTGAGATTGTAGTTCTATTTAAAAATCTTCTCCTACACCTATGCCTTCAGGGGTTATACCTATTTTATCTTCTAGTAGGTTCAGCATTTCTATTTTAGTGTTTAGATCTATGAACCATTGTGCTTTTACTTCTGCACATGGTGAGAGATACTGCTACAGTTTCAGTCCTCCCTCAACAGATAACCAGTTCTCCCAGCACCATTTGTTGAATAAGTTGTCTTCTTTCCTTTGTATGATTTTGGCCCCTTTGTCAAAGATCAAAGAGCTAAACGTGTCTGGGGATGTTTCTGTGTCTTCTATTCTGTTCCATCAATACACATGTCTGTTTCTCTTCCGGCACCAGGCTGGTTTTTATTACTATTGTTTTGTTGTATAGTTTCAAGTTGTAGTATGATAGCTCCTGCTTTGCTCTTGATGCCCAAGATTACTTTTGCTGTTTTTTATCTCTTCTGGTTCCACATGAATTTTAAGATTGTTTTCTTGGTGTGAAGTATGATGTTTGTGTTTTACTTGGGACTGCACTGAATCTGTACAACCGTTTTTAAAATATGGATTTTGACAATATTGATTCTGCCTATCCAGGAGCAGGTGCCATCTTTCCGTTTTCTGATGTTCACTTCCATATTTTTTTTCAGAGTATCATAGCTTTGTTTATGCAGCTTTCTCATTTTCTTGGTTAGTTTAATATCTGGTATTTCATTTTTCTTGAAACTAACCATGATGGTGTTTTTTCACAATTTCCTTCTCACTGAGGTAGCTATTGGTAGACATGAACGCTATTAAAATTTATTGAAAAGAACAGTTAATGTTTAATTGTTTGATCAATCTTACATGCCTAGATCTGGTTATCTGAGTAACCACTTTGAGGATAATAATATGTAATACAACAACCATTGTTAGTTTCCTAGCACCTTGTTTTGAAATTCTGTATCATTTATTGTTTTTGTTTTGTTTGTCTTTGTTTTTGTTATTTTTAAAATGAAAAAGATATATATGTTAATTTCACGTTCTGCTATATTGCATAAGTTAATTCTGAGAGATTTTCAGAATTCTTTGAGTCTTCTATGTAGAGTATCATGTCATCTGCAAATAATGACAATTTTTTGAATTCTTCCTTTCCTGTGTGTATCACCTTTATTTCTTTCTCTTACATAATCAGTTGGGGTAATGTTTTGAGTTGTTATCATGAAGGGGGGTTTGATTTTGTCAGAAGGCTTTTCTGCATCTATTGATATGGTCATGTGGTTACTTAATTTGCTCCTGTTTGTGTGGTATGATATATTTATTGATTTGCATATGTTGAACCATCCTTGCATCTCTGGGATGGAACCTACTTGGCCATGATTATATGATCTTTTTGATACCGAGGCGCTATTTGTTAATATCTTGTTGGAGATTTTTGCATCTTGTGAGATTGGTTTGTTGTTTTCTTTTTTCATTGGGGATCTATCTGGTTTAGGATCAGAGTTATTCTGGCTTCCATAAATAAATTTGGTGGCACTCTGTCTTTTAATTTCTTTGAAGAGTTTGAGGAGTATTGGTGCTATAACATGCTTTAATGTTTTGCAGAATTCAGCAGTGAGTCCATTAGGTCCTGGGCTTTTTTAGTTTGTAGATTCTTTATTACTGTCTTAATTTTATTACTTGTTATTGGGTTGTTAAGCATTTTTATGTATTTGTGAGTTAGTTTGATGATTTGTGTGAGTCTAGGAATTTGTTTACTTCTTCAAAATTTTCCAGTTGGTTGGAATACAATTATTCATAATAGTTACCATCTTCCAGACTTAACAATGTCTATTGTGATTTCACCTTTCTCATTTCTAATTACACTGATGTGAGTTTTTTTCTCTTTTTTTTTTGAGAATTTTGCCTAAGAGTTTATCTATTTTTGTTTATTCTTTCAGAGAACCAACTCTTTGATTCATCACTTTTATTGTTTTCTTAGTCTCAATATCCTTGATTTTTCCCTCTAATCTTTATGATTTTCCCTCTTAATTTTCATTTGGTCCTGGAATGTTGTTTATTGAGTATCCTAAGGTCCTCATAAGGTTATTTATTTGAGCTGGCTCTGTTTTCCTAATGTAAGCACTGATCGCAATGAACTTCCTCTATGACTACTTTTCATAATGTCCCAGAGTTTCTAGTAAGTTGTTCAGGCACTGTCTTTAACTTTCAGAAACTTTTACATTTCTTCTGTGACCCACTGATTGTTTAGTAGTGTATTAATCATTTTCCAAGTGCTTCTACTTTTTCCATTGTTTCTTCTGTCATTGATTTCTAATTTTATCTCACAGTGGTCCGATAATACACATCAATGATTTTAATTCCTTTATGCTTGCTTAAGCAGGATTTGTGGCCTCATATGAGATCTATTTTTGAGAATGGATCATGTGCTGCAGAGAAGAGAGTATTTTCTGTTGTAGTGGGGTGGAATATTCTGCTGATATCTATTAAGTCCATATGTTCAAGGGGGTTGTTTAGGGCTGACATTTCTTTATTGATTTTTTTATTTAGTTAATCTACCTCTTTGTGAAAGTGGGATGTTACAATTCCCCATTATGATTGTGTTAGTACTTATTTGACCTCTGACATTCAACAGCATTTGTTTTGTAAAGATAGGTGTTCTAGTATTTGATACATAAATATCTTAGATGTTATCCCTTCTTACTGATTGTTCCCTTAATTAGTATGTAGTCATCTTCTTTGTCTCTTCTGATGTTTTAACTTGAAGTTTACCATGTCTAACATTATACTTGTGTTTCTCTTCAGATCGTGTAAATTTTTCACCTTTTACCATGTCTAAGATTAAAATTTCCACTCCTGGTTGCTTTCTGGGTCCTAGTGCACAAAATATTATTTTCCAGCCTTTGATTTTAAGTCTGTGAATATCTTTTTGGATTACATGAGTTTCTTGGATGCAACAGATTGTTGGATTCTGCTTTTTGATCCAGTTTGCCAATTTGTGTCTTTTTATTGGTGAATTCAGGCCATTAACCACTTTACAATTTACCTCCAGCATCACTGCAGCACAGCATTTGTTTGCTGACTCTGTAATTTCAACCATTTGATTCTTGTTTGTATGAGATATACTTGTATGCCTATTTGTTTTACATTGACTTTTCATATTTTTAAATGTAGAAATAGGTATTCACCTTTGATGCTTGTTTCTAGTGAAATCTAATAAGTTCTGGTTATTTTCTTTCACTAATGCATGCTTATTTTATTTGGAAAAATAAGTTATAATTTTGTGCTACAATCTGTAAAAACTCTCATCATAAGTACATTAGATACAATTTTTATACTTCAGAACTCAGTGATATTCCTTTACAACACAAAATGGACACATTTGGGACACACACTGAATAGGCAGGAAGTGCCAAAGGATTTGCAAATGAAAAAGCTGAAGAAGGTAGAAATCTTAGCATAGCAGAGAGGAAAAGTCTACATTATAAAATGGAAAGACAGACATCTCTTTATTGTCAACTAGTCATAATACAGAAATGATAGAACTTAAAAGCAAAAATGAAACAAAAATTTCTAATAGTGGCCAATGCTTATAATAATTCTATGGGTGGTGTTGAAAGAGTTGACCAACATCTAACAAGCTATCTTGTAATCAAAAACTGAAGAAAAACATTATCATAAAATAGTTATGTACCTTCTGGACCAAACAGCATGGAACTTGCTTATTATTTATGCAAAACAAGAGGATTCAAAATGTCATTTACAATTTCAATTAAGTGTAATAGACTAAATAATGGAACAATATGGGATAACAAAATGTCAACCAGGATGTGCAGCACTGACTGGTACGTTTGGTGGGTAGACACTTTATTGAAATTATACCACCCAAAGAGAAAAGCCAACACGACAGTGTAAACTCCAAAAAGAATTTGGAAAGAGATTAGATACTACTGACCAGATTGTAATGTTGTGTATGTATTGAATGCCTTAAAATATACCATACACAGAAAAATTACTGAATAAATTAGATAAAATTGCTGGTTTTATAGTTCCTGTTGTATTCGCTTAGAACACTTAATGAAAAAGTATGCAATTTTTGGTTATCCTGCATTTAAATCATTGAGCTGCTAAGTGGTTACTATTGAGAAGTACTACTGAGACCCGCTGATTATTTACTATCATTTCACTCTTTCTGTGCTGGTGACTCCTTTGCTTTTCTTTCACTGCCATTTTTTGTTGTTGTTTACCCACTAACCTTGCTTTGTGTTCTCATTTCATCTGGGTTTTTAGCTATTGGTTTCATTGTTTCTGGTGAGTATTTTCTAGGGTACTTGTTTGTAATCATGCATCTCTTAGACTGGCTTTTTCCAGGACTTGTCCTCATTTCTCAGTCTATTTTGAAGGGAAGTTTTGCTGGTTTATGTTAACCTGTGCTGGAAGTTGTTTGTTCTTAGGGCTGAAATATTTTACTCCAAGCTCTTCTGGCCTTTAAGGTTTGGGTGGCCTTTAAGGTTGAGACTCCTGCTGCAACTGTAATGGGTTTACCTTTATATGTGATTTCTTTTGTTTTCTATGACTGGCTTCATTGTTGGTTACCTGGCTGTTTAATAAAGATATGTTTTTTGAGCTTCTGTCTTCATCACAGTTGTTTGGTGCTCCGGCAGCCTTGCTTACTTGTATTTTAAACTCTTTTCTCAGTTTGGGAAATTTTCTCCTATGGTTTCTTTAAACGTATTAATAATTCCATCTGTGTTATCCTCTAGCTTTTCTCTAACTGCAGTTAGCCTTAGGTTGGTGTTTTTATTGTCATCTTATTCTCCTGTGTGTGTATGTGTCTCCCTTCTTTGAGAACTTTTTCATCATTTACCATTCTGTCCTCAATTTCAGACACTCTATCTTCGCACTGGTCATTTCTGTCATTCAGGAGTTCTACACATTATTTTATTTAAATTATTTCTGTCTGATGTCTTTTCAAGGATTCTAAACCTTTGGTGATTTATCATTCATGTTTTGAATTGATTTGGTCAGCCCTTCCAGTTTTTACTTGCATACTCTATCCTCTTTGGGTAGTTTGAGTAATATTTCTGTGAGCTTTTGGCTCAGTTCCTCTTAGAACCTGTCTACTCTCATCTTTTCTATAACCTTTTTGTCGTGTTCCGCTTTCTGGCATTTGCTTTCCTCTTCATTTGGGTCCCTTGGCCTGCCGCAGGAGAGCTGGAAGAATTTGGGGGTTCTTTGCTATCTTACTGTCCTATGTTCCTGGGTGTATGTGTATCCATCTTAATCGCTTATGGTCCCCAGGAAATCCAGATAAAGGCATAGAGAGAAGACCAGTTGTCAGCCACTACTATATTACTTTGGCTCTAATAGCAAATTCAGTAGCATCAGTGGCTGCAAATATCAATTGGATATTGACAAACTCTAGGTGTCACTGAGGAACATCCCTGAGTCAGATCTAAGGAGACCATGATTTTGTCAAAGATAATTAGACAACTTATATATTTCCCATAGTACTTCAGATACTCATTTGTATTGGATGAAGGCAGCAGTACCAGACTCAACTAATAGCTTTCTCCTTCAGAACTGCCTACCCTGACACCTTCATCCTCCAAACCATGCCTCCTACAGCAGAAAACAGGTCTTGTGACTTCTTGGTTGTTCCCAGGCCTCCTGGGGAATCCCAGGAGATCCCTATTTAGTGCTCCTCCTCTCCAAGCCTACCCCCCAGGGCTGTCTCTCACCCAGTGTCTGTGGGAACACTTTAGTCTTGCAGCAAAGCTCTTCTCCTGGGTGTTGGTCTCTTCTTCACTGAGGTTACTCTATTAGATCTCATGGCTGTTTGTCCTGTGCAGGAGACCGCAGGAGCAGGGGTGGCGTCACTCGGGGACAAGGTGCTTGGCCATCAGTTCCTGGATTCTTCCCTGGTTTAGTGCGCTGGTAAGAAATGATTTTAATTCATTATGAGATGTTATAATAACTATTACAATGTGAAGAGTTGTACCTATATGTTATAAAGTATCTGTACATAACATATGTATAAAGTATATGTTATAAAGTATCTGTATCTATGTGAAATCAATACATAATAATGTAGGAAAAATTTGTAGAATAAAATATATTTGTACAATCTTTTTGAATACACAGAAATAGCGCATTGTTTAAAGATATATATTGATGCATGTAAAATTATTAGTAGCAGAATGAGTTACATACTAAATTCATACTTGTTTTGGAGCTTAGGGTAATGAAATTAGTAGTGTGGGACTTCACGTTGATCTATTTTATTTAATTCCTTTTATATACAACCAATCTTACACAATACTTAAAGCAAATATAATAATAAATGTCAATGAGTCTATGTATTAATCTTTCACATTTATGCCTTCATTGAGGTATAATTGTATAATAAGTTACACATAATTTAAATGTACAACATGAAGAGTTTGACAGATGCAGTGTGTTAGTCAGCTTTCTATTCACGTAACAAAATACCTGTGAAAGGAGAGGTTTATTTTTGGCTCAAAGCCTTGGCAGTGTCAGTCCATAGTTAGCTGGCCCTCATCTCAGTTACTCTCATCATAGCTGAGACAAAAATACACAACACCCACGATTTAAGGAAGGAAAGCTTTATTTTGGCTCATAGTTTACAGAGGTTTCAGTCCATAGTTGTCAGGCTCTGGTGCAGGGCTGTGTGGAAGAGGGACATGGGAGAGGAAAACATCTTACCACAGAGCAATGGCAGGCAGAGAGAGATCAAGGGAGGAGGAGGGAGACAGACCCTTCCCGGCCTCGCCCCCAGTGACGCCCTCCTGCAAACAGCTTTCTCCTCCCGTCACATTTAGCCATAAACTCATCAGTGGACTGCTGAGAATCACACCCACACAATCCAATCACAGCCGCCTCCCCAGAGCCCCACCTAGGAGCACATGAGGCCTTCGGGGGACATCTAGACATAAATTGTAACAGCCTGTTGCTTTTGGGCTCTGTCAGGACAGTCCCTCATGGAGAGGTTTGGTCGGGTAAACTGTTTATCTCATGGCAGCTGGGAAGCAAACCGTGAGAAAAAAGGTCCACCAATATCCCAATATCCCTTCCAGGGCCCACCTAATAAAGTGATCAGGAGACTTCCAGCAAGGCCCCACTTCTGTATTTTTGTTTGCTTTTTGCAGTGCTGGTGCTTGGGGCTGTACCCAGGGCCTTGCACACTGGGGTCAACCACTGAGTCACATGCTAGCAATTTTTAAAGTTTGTTCTGACACAGAACTTGCTAAATTGCCTAGGGTGGCCTCAAATCTCAAATCTTCTACCTCAGATTCTGGGGTAGTTGGCATTACAAGACAATGCTACCTCAACCAGCTAGGCCCCACCTCTTAACGAGTCCATCAAGTCCCAGTACCACAGTGAGGATGAAGCCTTTAGCACCTGTGCCTCTGGGGTCACTTATCCAAACCTCAGCAGTGTGTACCCATGAAACCTTTCCTACTATCCAGACAAGGACGCTTCTACCACACACAGGAGTTCCTTTGGTCCTATCAGTGATCTACTTCCCCCTCCTTCCTCAACCACAGGCAGCCATTAATCAGCTTTATGTCACTATGGATGAGTTTGCTTTCTTGAGGATTTTTTATAAGTGGGATCCTATATTATGTACACTTCTGGAGAGAGGATGTCTCACAATTCTTATGTAGAAATTTCTCAAAATAAAGGCACAAATCTTGGAAATGCTGAGAAATAAACTGGAGCCTATAACCCATGATTCAGAAACAGAGGAAGGAGGGAAATCCTTGGGAAATGGCTACCACTTAGGATATATCCCCAAGCTGACAGTCAGCAAATCTACTATGGCAACTTTCACATTCCCCAAGTCTTCCCTCACGCAATGTGTGTGTATTCATCTTGAGACACCGCCTGAAAGTGTACAGAGTTCAGGGTCTTTTGATAACCAAGTGCCCCACGTAATGCCAGTTGCATCACTGAGAACTCACTCAAGGGAGACTCAAGCACTGAGGTGCCCACCACCCCAGCACCCCCAGAAATTACCCTCACTAAAGGGTGGGGTTTACATCCTGGTGGGCTGTATTGAAGCATGGGCTGGGGCCTCTGGGGAGATTAGAGTGAGGTGGCCACATCCTGGGAGTCTTGGGGACCACTGGGGTGAGGGGAGCTAGGGTACTGGGATCAGGACCAAAGAGGTGGGAGAGGTCCAGGAAAGCATTGAGGAGACAGGCAGTTACATAAGCAGCACCCCTTTATCATGTTCCCTGTGGGCAGCCCCCTGCTGAGAATCTAGAGGAAGAAATTCCCATTCTGTCTGCCCGAATATCTTATTCTCGATACCAGACAATTCTTATTCCCTTCATCCAAGCTGATCTCTTTCTTGCTCTGTGGATTAAATTGGATCTTGTAGGCTGGGCTGGGAGCCCATGTATCAGATACAACATTGCTTTTCTGAGAAAACACACCCAAATATCAAATATTTGATCTACAAAGTTTTGAAGCACAGCCCGTTGCACTCCAGGGACTCCTTACCTATATAAACCTTGGCAACAACGAGCTGTGTTATAATGGAAATATTTTCAAAGATATAATTCTTAATCTATAGCCAATATCAGTCATTAAAACACGCTCTTCAGTCTTGGGGCCCATAAGTGGAGGATGTTATGAAGTGACTGGAAGGGAGCCAGGGAGACAAATTCAGCTATGAAAGGTTTTGAAAAATAGCTCTTCAGGGAAAAGTCTACATTGGCTCAGAGAGGTGTGATTAGACTAGATATTAGTCTGCAAACCACAGAGGGATGTTACATCAAGTCTCTTTTGTCTGCGTCCACAGAGGTCAATATTAGAAAAAATGAGTTTACGCTGTGGAACTTTGTTCTTTAGGCGAGGCATCTGCACCCAACCTGACACCACTGTCAAGTTCCCCAGCTTCCATCTCACCTAGGTGCATGCTGGTCACCCCAAGGATTTCTTTGACCTCTCTGATCAGGCACAGGTCAAGTTCAGGCAGACTGGCTCTTCAGCTTGTGGCTCTTGGCATGCATTGTTGTATTCAGGAAACTGATGCTTTCTGCTCAAGAACATGCTATAGGGCTACAGAGAAGGTAAAGTTAGGCCAGCGGAAGGTACTTCATCTGGGAAAACCCAGGTAAGAGCACTCACAGCCTTTGGCCCATCATCTGACAAACTGTTCCAGGGAGCAGAGTGTGTGGCGGGAGCACGGCCCGGCCCCACCAGTCTGGAGCAGTGGGGACACGTCTCGGGGGTGGGGTGGGACCCAGAAGCCAGTGTGTCTCCAGGAGCTTTGACAAGTGACCGAGAACCAGTGAGACAGAAGAAGGTGGAAACCGGGTCAGGAACTACCTGGGTCAGCCGGAAGAAGAGGCCCCTGGAGCGAGGAGGGGGCAGTCAAGAAGCTGTTTTCAAACATTTGAGGTGCTGTGAGGTGGAAGAGAGATTAGAATGACATTGTGCAGCTCCAGAGGGGGAATGTGGAGCCGAGGGGTCCAGGTTGCAGGAACAGAACTTCAGCTTGGAGAAGACGACAATTTATATTGACTAAGATGCCGAAGTGCCTGGTGACACAGAAGGTGTGCAGGGAGTGGATAAATACGGGAATGCTGCGGGAAGAATTTCTGGCTGCTTCTCTTTCCTTTTGTGCCTTGCTAATGAAATGAAACTTTTATTTTCCTCTTGGTGCTCAAGAAAGGTGAGTTTTACAGTTTTAGCCACTAGAGGGACCGAGGACAGCCTTAAACTGCAAACCAACATCCACTCGAGCTAAATAGTGACTCACACCGGCCTGGCTCCTCTCTCCCCTGGGTCTGCCGCATCTCCCCCGTGAATCTTTCCCGGATGTTTGTGTTTTATTAATTCATCCATGTCTGAGGGGCCCTTGAAAGTAGAAAGGCACCACGATGGCAACTTGTAATCTGTTTAATGCTTGATATGTTAATTATATAAACTGTTTTCTTCTAAAAACCCAAGAATTCCTTAAAAAACTAAAAAATGAAAATGTATGAACCTCATAGAAAATTTCCTAAACATTTAAACATTCATTTATAAGCTAATTGAATTTTTCTTAATATATGATCAAAATACACAATGAATTTTTAAATTTAAAAAGTTACTATAGTGAAAGACACATTGCTATTAATTGCCTTCAAAATCCCCCTCACTTTGAACACACTTATCCCACCATTCTTGAGGCTTCCGAAAGCAGTTCTGCAAGTCCTTTCTCATGAGTGTTTTTACAAGGTGTATTTTAAAATATGGCGAATGCTGCTGTCACTGGCCACGGGTGGAGAGACAGGTGGTAAGACATTACCAGGTGTCTTCATCCACCTCGTTCACCAAACAGGGCACCACGTGACTTCTGGCTCTTCCCAAGGTCAAAATACGAGGCAATATAAATGTTCTGAACCAATTCAGGAGATAGAGACATCCACCACAGCACAGCTAAGCAAATGCATGAAAGATGTCCAGCAATGCTTGAGAAAGCAGTAAGAACGATGGAATAAGGGTGTTCAATTGAGGGAGAGTATTTTGAGGGCAAAAATTACTCTGTCTTTCATTGTAATAAATTTTAAAATTTAAACATTCACCACATTTTAAAATCACACCTCATATATATTCTCCTAGAGTCACAAATATACTTGAATCCCTTAAATACTACAAATGCCCTAAAAGTAGAAACATAAAATGAATCATCACAGTGATACATATATGAAGTAAGTGATGAATTTGTTTATGTGGCTAAGATTTCCAAACAAATATTGAAGGTGGTGGCTGTTTCTTTTGGTGCTTATAGTTAAATGCAAGTGGAAAGACACACACACACACACACACACACACACACACACACACAGGAGAGAAAGACAGAGCGAGAGAGAGAACTGATAACCAAAAGGAACCAGGGCTTGATACTTTTGAAAATTCTCCATCTCTCCAGATGGCAAAAGATGTTAAAAATAAGAAATTACTTTTGAGCATGTGGCATAGAAATAAGTCCTGGGCTAGAGAGAAAGCCAAACAGTGACTGTACAGGCTTTGTTAAACGTGCGAGTGGAAGGGTTGGCCAGTAGAGGCACACACAGGAGCCTCTCCCGAGATGAAAAGTGGACCTCAGCGGGCCTGTCCGGGAAGCGTAACTGGGCTGTCCTTCAACCATCTCAGCGGGAGCCATTAGACATGGCCTATCTCGTGGAGAAGCATGGTGCTGGCTTTTGTGAGAAGGGAAATTCACAGGAGACCTATCAAGTATTTGCGAAAACTATCTCCACAAAAACACTGCCAACTTAAACTGAAAGGAACAGAAAGAGTGAGAAATGAAAGGAGGCTGATCTCAAAATTCTGTTGGCAGGAAGCAGGATGATAAAACTTCTTAGCTGCAAACATGTGCTACCTTTATGAAGAAAGAAAAGACAACTCAGAAGGCAGAACCAACAGCCACAGGGAATTTTTCCCAGCTCTTGGAATCTAATCAAGGAATTCTGACTGGAGTTTTGGGCTGGAATTTTAGGTTGGTGATTCCTTTTTACTTTCCATTCTGCACCGCTTTTCTAAAAATGGGAATGTGTACCAATGTTTGATATTCCTGTTTCTCCATTGTATGTTATGAGTCAGATAACTTGCCTTTAGTTTTACAGATTGAAGGAATTATACCCAAGGAGCCTCATCTGTACCTGGTTCTGATTTAGATCAAGAGATTTGGACTTTGAGCAGATGTTGTAATGGTTGGATCTCCTTGGGGATGTGGGGAGGGGTCAATGTATTTTGCATATGGAAGAGACACAGATTGTTTGGGACCAAAAGATAACTGCTCTAAGGGATCGCTAGGATCCCCACCTTCTCACTGTGCCATGTGTGATCCCTCCAGTGCGGATGGGACCTGTGACTGGCTTCTAACCGCACAATCTGGCAAAACCGGATGGGACACAGGGCTATGTGCACACGATTACAGAAGACAGGGCTCCATCTTTCTAAGAGGGCCTCTCTTCCTTGTTGGCTTTGAAGGACCAGAGTCATACTGTTAACCACTGAATGAAGAGGGCCATGGGGAGGAGCTTTAGGCATCCTTGAACTGGCAGAGAGAAAGTGAGGTCCTCAGCCCTATGCCCTGCAAGAAACCAACTGCTTACCAGCTGCGTGAGCTTGGAAGCAGAGTCAACCTCGGAGGAACGTGTACCTTGTTCAGCGGCAAACAGGAAGCTGTGGGTGTGGCCAAGCACCCCCCAGGGAGGCTAAAACCTGTGTTCTACCTTACGGCCTCTGACCTTGTCGAAGAAGGGAGGTCCTCAGAAGCCATGGTCCTTTATTATAGCCATAAACACACACACCTGGTCCAATTGTCAAACAGACTGAAAGCAAATCCAGAGAAGAGGGTGGACCACAGTCCCAAACGACGTGAGGCCACTATGGGACTGTCCACTGCACCACTAGGAAAGTGAGGGTCTGGCAGATGAGACATGTGATTCCCACTTTCCTGGCTGAAAGCAGAGGACCCAGCAAGGATTCTGGCACGGCCCTGGGCATGGCAGGTACATGGATGTGAGGGACACCTGAGCGCCAGGTCCACACAAGAGCAATAGGTGAACAGACCTGGAACAAGCCATTGAGACCTAGAGTCTCTGATCAGCTCTTCCTCTCTAGGGAGTCAGGAGGTTCCCCTCTCAGAAAGTCCACAAGCAGTGGCTGGATGTTCAGCTGTAGAGGATGTTAAAAAGAGATTCCTGGAACAGAGGACCAGACACTCTGAAAATAACAGCCCATGCGTACACATGCACGCACACGTCTTGGTTAAGTCTGTAGTATGCCTCATCATGCTCATTTTATACATGGAGGAAGTGAGGCACAGTGTGGTGGTGCACGCCTAAATCCTAGCACCTGGGATGCTGAGACAGGAGGGTGCACAGTGGAGTCCTTGGAAAGTCCTCGTAGCAGACTGGTGTCCCCGACCCGCTGCAGTGATGCACTGCACAATATGGCACAACGTAACCTGGCCAGTTTAGCTGAGCCCACACAAGGGCTTCCCCACAGTACATCTGCACAAACACAAAGGCTTTCTGAAGCATCATCCCGAAGCTGCTTTGCAGGGTGCAGGTCTGGGATTGGCCTGCAGCCACTGGGACAGGCTGGGCAATCTGAGATCCCGTCCCAGCCCCTCCCCCTCCGGGACGGAGGAGCACCACCTGTGAGGTGGGGAGAGGAGGCCACATCTACCCCCTGGGCCCCCAGGAAAGGCCCCAGGCGGTCTCCCCACCCATTGTCTGTCAGGCCTGGAGGTAGACCAGTGACCCTGGCCTTGTGGGTGGAGGCTGAGACACAGATAAACATTCCCACAGGGTGCAGAGCCACCACCCCAAGGTCAACAGAAAGCTTAAGTCAAGGAAGGCTGTCCCTCCTTTTAAAAACTTACTTAGAAATGATGAGGGCTGTGGGGTGTAACCCAGGGCCTAGCGAGTTCAGTGTGGAAAAAATATACATATACACACAACATTAAATGTATTGTTACAAGCAGAAGACTAACATGAGGGAGGGCTATTAAAACATAGATGGATACGCTAGACTCCCCAGACATGTCTCTCATTATTTACAGATCGCAGACTTGGCCCGCAGTAGGTGCTCGATGCCTATTTGCTTGACGAATGAATGAAAAGCTGTCATACTGTCCTTTCCTTAACTTACTAGGGGACTCTGTCTGAAGTAAAAAAGATGCAACAAGAAAAACAGCTACATTAGAAAGACAACACTTTAGCAAAAGAGTAAAACACTTTTAGCTTCTCTCCTTTATCTGCTAAAACATCTTACAGTTTGGATCTACCTATACAGCCCCGCATCAGCTTCTAGAAATTTGCCAGGAGGGAAAAAAATAAAGTGAGGCCGGCAGGTACAGTCTGTAGGTATTTAGGAAGGGGATGGGGAGAAAGTCAGTGCTCAGAACGAATTAGTCAGCTTCAGTTTCCTCAGCAGGACCTTTGGATTCTTTGTTCTTCCGTACTGCTTCAATGTGTTTACCCTTCCCTTGCTAATGCTCCAGTTTGGCAGACGTGTGTGTCTCTTGGTTCTCTTTCTCACTTTCCATTTTGTGGGTCAGTTTCTCTTCTGCCATTTTGCTGAAGTTGTTCTTATCTTTTGCTTTTTAAAGCATTTCTTCCTCACGCTCTCGTTTCTCAGCAAGCTGTTTCAAGACCTCATCTTCATGGGACCTGTGTCTTTCTCCCCAGCTGCTAATTTCTTCTGAATTTCCTCCAGGGAAAGACACTTCTTGTCTGGAAGGAAAGGGTTCTTTTGATCAAGGGCTGAGCATCGGCTCAGAAGCCTGACCTGACACATACTTCTCCAGTTCCTTCACCTGAGTATCATAAGAAGCCATGGTGAATAGAAGACAAGAGACTGGCAGTGTATTCTACACAATCCCCTGGTAAGGAGAGCCTTGTCCACCCCCAGCTGCCTGTGCCAAAAATGTAAATTGTTGAGTACACTCCTTGTGCCACAAAACCCAAGTATTTCATGATGCTCAAAATGGGAGGCCAGGTGAATCCTTGGCACCCACCCCAAGTGCTGACACCCTGTATACTTTCTTCCTGCACTCAATGGTCTCTGTCTCCCTCCCTCCTTCACTTTCTCCTTTTGTTCCTTTTGCAGAGTCAGGCCCGGAACCCCTTACGCATGCTGTACCAGAGAGCACTCCGGCACTGCGCTGCAGCGCAGCTCCTCCATCAGATATTGCTCATGGGTTTTACATCTGTTTCCTCTTCCCGATGTAAGCTCTCTAAGTGCCGAGACGTTCTCACCTCCGGCTGCTGTGTCTGCAGTGCCTAGGATGGTGCCAGCATGAAGTCACTGACTACATATTTGCTAGACAGCTGAGTGGAAGGCAGGGGGTCTTCCCTAAGGGAGGCTGGGCAGAAGGTCCCAGAGCCTGAGACCACCTAAGGACACACAGAGCCCCGTCAGAAAAGCCTGTCTTAGAGCCAGCAACCAGGGCTGGATGCTCTCTGCCTGGGCCCATACACACACTCCAGCTTTTGTCCTACACCACAGGAGCTGCCCTGTAAGACGTTAATATTATCCCTTAGTTATTGCGGACTGACCAGGCCCACAATCTCCCAAACGAGTGTACGGCAAAGGTTTAAATACGAGTCAGATAGTGTGATTTTAGGAGGATCCAGGAGGATCTGTAATGGTGGGTGGAGGATCCGAAACCCTCAAATAGAATTCGAGATTCTCTGGGGGCTGACACAAAGATCTTCTCTGGGTGGCCCGCTTTTATTTAGTTATCAAAAGAGAGGAATACTGAAGAAAGGCAGGAATCCATGCTGATTGTTCAAGGACCTTGGAAGTCAATACATTATGTTAATTTAGGAGAACTGTTATCTCCAGGAAGGCCTTCATCACAGAAGTGAGATTCCTACAGCTACCGTCTTTTATCTAGTAAATTGAGTTTGGGGCCAGGCATCCTTAGCTGTGCCTTGTCTTGTCCTTTGAGGCATCACGGCTTCACCCACCATTACAGGCCTCAGTCAGGACCAGTGACTCATAGAGGTTCACATACTATGAGTCTGCTGCCCATCTCCAGACAAGAGGCCTAGGCCTTGCACAGACTCACAAGTAAATGCGGAAAGCCAATTGGTTAATTTTAAATCCTGCTCTGACCGGCTTTATAGTGGTCTCCATCAGCCCAGTGAGACCTGGTCAGCGTGGCATCATTTCCCACATGGGAGGGGCTGTTTAGTGGAGATTCTGTGACAGGCACATAGGGAGACTGTTTGGCTTGCCTGGGACAGCAGAGTTTCCAGGGTGAAGAACCTGCCACTTGAAAATTAAACTGAGATGAACTGGTCACCGTATGTGACAACTAAGAAAAACCCATGCTGCCTTACAACAAATAGTTTCTCAGGGAACCTGTCTGGTTGTCAGCAATTTTGGGCTCCCTGAAGCCTAAGGGAGTGAGCCATGGGTGTTCTCTACAGGTTAGAGACCTCTGGTGCTGGCACCAGGAGCAGAGAGGAATGCAGGTTGCTGTGTATTTGGCCATTGTAAAAGAAGGTAGCCTCTGGTCACCCCACAACATCCTGTGGGATAAGAGCTCATGTGACCAAAGGGCTCATTTCCGAGAAGCCTGAAGGGAGCGCTCGCATTTGTGTGTGTGTGTGTGTGTGTGTGTGTGTGTGTGTATTTGAAAGACAGAGAAATCTACTAATTCTTAACATTGACAACTACTTTTTAACGAGGAAGCATTCCCAGAGTAATCAAATGTAACCACAAGCTGGCTAGTCCTATCCCATGCCACCATGGCTACTGCCAGTAGTGTCTGACATCTTACACAGGGGAAATCAAAACAAAGTGCATGAATACAGAGCTGGGGTGAAGGATCCTGGGCTTTTGACCAAGGAGCTTTAATAAAAAATGGGTTGCTGTAAATAAAGCTCACGGAGGGCTTATAAAGGAAAAAATAAACTGAGTAGCAATGTTTCAGATCATTGCTTCAATATCTAAAACCACACTCCATTTTCATAAATGTCTCATTGAACAAGTGACTTGATCTTCATGCCTGTTTCTTCATGAGCAAGTAATAGGTGGTCCTGATGTTATAGACAGCTGAGATAGATAGAAATACTATAGGCAGTCAGACAGGGCTGGGCCCTCGAAGAAGCCAACATAAAAGATAAGATACCTGTGGGCCAGACCTCAAGACAGAAGACTAAACAAATACATCCACGTACCTCCCCAGGGATGAACAGCAGGGATTGACCACCTTGAAGAGTCTTTGACCCGACCCTTACGGGAAAAGCCCCTGACCTAACCCTTACGGGAAAAGCCCCGCTCTGCATGCCTGCTTGTAACGTGACTCGCTTTCCCATTTGATCCCAGTCCACTCAGTCTTACCTGGACAATTATACCTGTAATCTTATTGGCGGACCATAGTTTTGTCTATTTCCCCTACCTTGGACCCGCCTCACCTCATGGTTTTTCCCTATAAAAGTCCCTGGAAAAGACAGAGTCGGGGGTAACCCACTCAGGCCCCCCTTCTGTCCCTCTCTTGGATAGAAGCTTTCTTTCTCTCAATAAATATTCTGCTCTTACCCTCCGTTGTTCCTAAAATTCATTCTTCAGTTTTAGAGAACACGAACTCGTCTGATATCATTCAGGTTGGGATATTTATTTTCCTGTATCACTGAGAAGGAATTACCTCCCATCACTTGGGGTGCTCAGCACCCCAAAGTAAGCATGTTTTGGCACTCCTGTCACCAAAGTAGGCATTGCTATTGTTTTCATTTTGCATGCGAAGAAACTGAGTTTTTAGAGTTTAGTTTTCCCATAACTGCCCAGCAATAAGCCAAAACCAGTTGAATACTGGTTTTAAAACTGACCCTAATACCCAGAATGTTTCCCTTGCTCCACAGCACTAAACTGGGGTTATTACTTCCAGGTGTGAAAAACACAAGCAAAAATCCCATTTTAACCCTGTGGTAAGTGCTCTGTAGACAGTCACGGTCGGAAGTTCGGTTTGGTGATGTTTTCCTTCTGCTGCCAGCTGAGAATCATCTGCGGGGTGGAAGGAGAGAGTTATTCAGATGATGAGAATGGCTTCGCCATTCATTATGCAGTTTGGGGAGCAGCTAATTTATCTTCTTAATTATGTTTTGATTAAGCTGATTTTAAAATCAGTTTGTTTACCCTGAGCACATTCTGATAAACAGCAGAGAGAGGTGGCTTAAAAGGGTCTTGGGTGGTGGAGGGACGTATTAGAAATTTGAGGGATTTCCATGACTAATTTTCCTGTGGCTCTGAGGAGGCTGATGGTGAGTCTTAGTTACTTTTCTCTCCTTGCTGAAACAAAATACCTGACACCAGAATTAAGGAAGGAAAGTTTTATTTGGCTCACAGTTTGTGGAGGTTTCAGTCCATAATCAGCTGGTTCCAAGGCAGGGTGGCACATGGCAGAGGGCAGCAACTCATGGCAGCAGAAAACAGCAAAAGCCACAAGAGCAAAAGGAGAGGGGAATAAGTCTGTTTCCCTTTGTGTTGTATGTCCACTATCTGCCTATGCCCACAGCATCCTGCCCTCCTCTTGCACAGGCTCAGGATGAGTACAAAGTAAGGACCCTGGCCTCCTGCTGAGTCACATAGTTAACCTAAACTTCTCAAGCTGACACAGTGAACAACATCCTGGAAGGGTAAGGGCCTGTCCTTCTCACTCCAGAATGTAGAACTGCTGAGTCACCTAGTTAAGCTTCTAGACTCAAGTTGACACAATGTATCAGCCATAAGTGGTGCTAGCTTAATAGCAGCTGTAATGTGCTATTAGAGGGCTTGACTACAAGGCTACACATAGTAGACTCAGAGGTGAATGGACCCCACACCTTACTCTTCAGTGCTGGGTGGAACTCAGACAGGCAGGGTAAGGAGATCAAGCAGAAGAAAAGGAGAATGAACTGGAGGTGACTCCAGGAGTTTTCTTTCAGTCCCTATGTGAGGACAGTCAACTGCCTATGACACACCATGAGTTGTGTGGTTGCTGTGGATACCAGGATGAATAAGGCATTGTCTGCTCCTGTGGAAGTCCTCAGTCTAGCCAGGAACGCAGGCTGGGAAGTAGGGAGCTCACAGCCCAGGGGGGCACGGCTGCAGAAAAGGGGTCAGAGCTGAAGGAGCAGAGGAGAGGCAGGTGAGGAGAGGTGGCCCCATCCCTTGCTCTTCCCCTCTCCTCAGGTAGAAGGGTGGGAGCCAGGAAGGGGAGATCATGTGAGTGTCAGGGTTTGGGCATAGGGTGCTAAGAAGCCCAGGAAGCTCAGGGTTGGCTTCTGCCTGTGTCAGCCTACAAGAGGCCCTGGGGACTGAGAGGGGGCTGGGATAAAATGTAGTCAGCATAGTTCTCCTGTTCTTTTCCTTGCCTGGCAATTTTAGGGTCTGTAGAGCAGCTGTCCTCCAGCTCAGCAGGTGACTTCGGGTCCGTCAGGATCTGGAAACTTGATTGCGCCTCCTACCTCAAGATACTGCTTGGTTCTTGTTGGTGCTGAGTTCTGGTTGGCCTCACTGTCACTGAGTTGGAGGCTCAGCTTTCACCTGCAAGACCAATGCCTGCGTGAAATCCACTCTGTTTTAACCTGGACATGGGTTTCTGTATGTCCGGGTACACTCTGATGGACATGGGGTGGGGGATCCCAGGGCAGGGCTCCTGGGGCGTGGGCACCTGAGAGGAATCTTGGACAGCAAGCAGGAATTTTCTATGTTGACATGTAGGAAGACCGTGTCCTAAATATGCTTGGAAATGTGACACCCTTGAATAGGGGACCCAGGGGGAAGGACAGCCCCAGCAGTGGGAAACACACAGGATTGAAGGCGTCTGGTATTTTAGAAAGCTCCTCTGAGCTCTGTTCAGCGTAGATCAGTAAAGGACAGAGCAGGTTGTGAACAGAGAGTAGTTAAGAGGCAGGAGCTGCTGTGCTCCCCACGTAACAGCTAGATGGCTGGATGTGGCCAGCAAACACACTCTGGCGCTTGTTCTCCTACTGTGTCTGGGAAAGGAAATGTCTTACTTTCCTGGCACATACCAGGTGCTCAGTAAACATTTGTTGAGTGAATTAGTAATATTTGAATATCTTATTTATGTAACAAAACCTCACTTGTGCTCTTTCTTCCCCATACTTTTCTTTTTGCCTTAGCAAGAGCCCTGGGGGCCAGGACAATACTTGGCTCTTTCCACAGGTTTCTGCCACCTTCTGCTTTCGGGACAGCGTGGGGCTCCCACCACTGGCCTCTGGCTGCCCAGCCTCTCTCTGTTTACTTAATGTCTCTCTGACTAGAGCCATTCAATCAGCAGGTAACTAGAAGTGCTTATGTCTTCAAGCTGAGTTTACTGAGCACTTAGGCCCAGCAGCCCTGCAATGCAGGGCACCCTGTGCCCTCATGGGGGACCACACTGCAGGTAACACAGCAGTAAGTGGCCAAGCTGGGATTTATATCTAGGCTCCTGACTCTAGAAGCTCAGATTCTGAGCTACTGTGCTGTCTGGCCTAACACGGTGAGCTGTAAGCAACAGGGGCTATAAAAACACGTGAGACAAAACTGTTGGGACAAACATGCAGGTGCACACAGAGTGGACTTCAATGCTAAAAAATATATAGCTGCCACAACTAGAATGTGACTCCTGCCAGCATGAAAGGTAGGACGATGCAAGACAGTGATCAGCTCAGCCTGGAGAAGTCACAGAGGCCCCAGGAAGGAGGTAGGATTCAACCCCTGGCTTTCCTGCTAGCTAAGGAGGCCAGCTGAAACCCAACTCTCACTCCCCCTGTGCTGAGAATTTAACCCAAGGCCTTGTGCTGCTACGCAAAGTGCTTCACCCCCATATCCCCACTAGGCCTGCTGAAGTCCTTCAAAAAAGTGGAAGAACAGCTAGGAGGTCATTAGTGGGCTATGCAAATTGCAACTGGAAATTAAGGGGACAGAGTGGTACAAACTGGACATATGCTGGATATTCCAGCTCTGGGCTCCTGCAGGTGGAACCCGGATGGTGGTCTGTGGGTGGAACCCCTCTGATCATCCATAGCTAGCTAATGGTGTGCACACATTTCTAGGTTGAAGTAGGCTCTTTCTGGGGTGCCAGCTTTGCCTTTGGGTGTGGCCTCCAGCCGTTCACCTGTGATCACCTCAGGGAAGACAGATCCCATTGCAGCCCAGAGTCACCCACTGTCCTCACCCTTCAAGGGCTGTGGGGTGGGAAGAAACACTGGAGGCGTGAGTTGCTCCCTTGATGGTGACAGCCAAGGTGATGCAGGGCCCCCTGTGAGCCTGCACAGGGTAAAGTTCTACAGCTTGGCAGGGTGGAGCCTGCTGCCCACCTTGGACACAAGCACTTGTGTGCTTCAGTCTCTTGTTGGATACACATTCAGAGACATCCACTTGAAAGTTGCTTGGAAAATCCACAGCCTTAACAGTGCTGGTCTGGTTTACCCCAATTAAGGTTAAATTTTACTTCCTGAGACAGAAGCACATGATAGAGGTGTAAATGTGAGGGTCTTCATTCCAGGTGGGATTTGAAGAGGGAAAACAGGCATCTGCACCCGCAGGTGCTTCAGCAAGGTATCCTGTTAAACCAGGACTTTGCAAACACATTGGCAATGTTCTTCCAGGAAGACTGTACTGTTTATGTGCCGTGACAGACGTAAAGGGGTCTTTTCTCCCTGCCTTCACCAGATCCAACTATTGAAATTTTTTAAAAAACCGATTTGACATCTAAGATTATTATTCCAGCTGTTATTTCTTTGCTGAAGAATGGGGTCTTCTTCATATTGCTGTTGGTTTAGACCTCTTCCATTGTGAGCGCCTAGGACCGTGGAAGTTTTGCCATTTTCGACGACTGGTGGAGTGTCATTCTCTTACTGATTTTAAGACTCCTTTGCACAGGGGGAACCTCACAAATTGTTTGGTCTCTGATGTAGCAAATATTCTCAGTTTGTCATTTTCTCTGAATGTGTTAGGGTTTTTAGAATATAATTATAATATTATTTATATACACTAAAATGCATCCATGTTAAGTGTACAGCTCGCTGAGTTTTGATAAATGTGTATGCTGGTGTAACTATGTCACAATTGGCAAATAGAACTTTTCTGTCACACTGAAGATTTCTCTTGTGCCATTTTTCACAGATCTAATTTCCATAAATTCTGTGGCATTTTCCTATTTGAATCTCATATATGTGGAATCATACAAGATATATTTTTTCACAAAACATGTTTTTTATATTTGCCCATATTGTTGGGCATATAGCAGGTTTGCTCACTTTATTGTTGTGTAGCATTCCACTGTGTGACTATACCACGATTTGATTATCCATTCACCTACTGGTGAACATAGAATTTTAGTCCATTGTAAATAAGGCTGGTGTGGACATTTGGGTGTAAGTCTTTCTATGGCCACATGTTTGCACTCTCTTAGGCAAATATTGGGAAGGAGAATTGCTTTGTCTTATAAATGTTTATGAGACTCTGGAAAACTTAAAAGAAACTACCATTTCACACTCCCCAAGCTGGGCATAGCACCTCTCTGCAATGCCAGCAAGAGGATCACTGCAAGTTCAAGGCCAGCCTGAGCTACATAGTTAGACTCTACCTCAAAAAAATTTTTTACACTCCCCTACTAATGATTGTTTGAGTTACTCCAAATCCATACCAATATTTAGTCTTTTTAATTGTAGCCATTCTGGTGTATATTTTTGATATCTTGTAGTTTTAACTTCTTTCCTTAATAACTAAGACGCAAGCATCTTTTTATGTACTTATTTTGTAGATCTCCTTTACTTAAATATCTTTTTGAATATTTTATTCATTTTCATTGGATTGTCTTCTTTTAATTTTTAGTTTTCTGAGACTGGGTCTCACTATGTAGATCATGTTGGCCTTGAACTTGCAGTGATCCTCCTGCCTCAGCCTCCCTAGTACTGGGACTACAGGCATGTGCCATGACATTTGACTAGATTGTCTTCTTATTTTTGAATTGTAAGTGATTTTTTATCTGAGAAAAATATGATCATGTATGCAGATAATTCTAACTCCAAGTAAACTTTGTTGGAATTGAATTTAGCAAGGTTCTGTGATACAAAGTCAATATACAAGAATCAATTGTATTTCTGTATAGCAGCAATAAAAAGACTGGAACATGAAGATTTTAAAATTACCCCATCTAATGTGATCAAATCATTCTTTTTTCGTCTTTTTTGAGACATGCAGTTCAGGCTGGTCTTGAGTTCACTTTGTAGCCCAGGCTGGTCTTGAACTCACAACATTCCTCCTGCCTCAGCCTCCTGAGTGCTGGGATTACAGGCATGTGCCACCATGCCCAGCTTCAAACACTTAAATTACTTAGAAATAAATTTAAAATATATCCAAGTGTATGCATGAAACAAACTATAAAACTGCTGAGAAAAATTAAAAGATTTATATGACCAGCCAAATATATCATGTTTATATTAGATTTACTATTGGAAAGATGTCAATTTCCACCAAATCTATATATTTATGCAACCCTAATTAAAACTGGCTAATTTGTTGAAATTGACAGATTTGCTCTAAAATTTATATTGAAGTATAAATCACCCAGAAATGTTGCAAAATTTTTTGAAAATGGTCACAGGTGGGCAATTTATGTTGATTGCAAGACTCAGAATAAAGCTGGAATAATCAAGACAACACGCTATTGGTGAAAAGAATAGAAATTGGTTAATGGAGCAAATTGGAGAGTTGAAAAATAGATACCCACTTATGTGATGCATCGATTTCTTGCCCACATGCCAAGATACTTTGATAAGGAAAGGAAACTTTTTGACAAATAGTGCTGGAGAATTGGGGTATCTTCATGAAAGAAAAGTGCTCCACAACCCCTTTTCACAGCACTGACAAAGATTCACTTACTGAAATATAAAAACCAGAAGTTGAGCATTGTAGAAGAAAACTGTTGCAGTGTAGACTGAGAGTGTCCACTGAAGGCCTCATGTTTTTGGAGGGTGAGCGGATCACGTGTGCACTGTAGGAACTGCTGAGTGTGCTCTTGGGAAGCAGTCCCTGGAGGTGTGCCTGGAGGTGTGCCTCTCCCTCCCTGGTTCCTTCCTTTCCTCTCTGCTTCCCGGCCACCATGACAGGAGCTCTCTCTCCTCTGCTCTGCCCTTCTGTTCCTGCCTTGAGGCTGCCATCATGGACTCTAACTGTGCCTAAAGACCTCTGCTCTTTAAAGTTGCCTGTGTCAGGTATTATGTTTTAGTGATGAAGGAAGTGCCTCAAACAAAAACTGAGAAAAATCCTGTGACCTTGGAGTTAAAGCTTTCTCACAACACAAAAATTACTAAACAAAATAACAAAACAGATAAACTGGAACGCATCAAAATTTTCCACTTTCAAAATAACTAGGAAAATGATGAGGCAAGTTATAGACTGGGAGAAGATTTAAAACACTTATTTGACGAAGGACTTGTACGACAGATGTTTTTAATACAAGAAAGTTTAAAATTTTTATAGGAACAAATGTATTCTTTTTTTAAATTTTATTTTAAAGAGAGTAGTAAATAAGAAACAAACAAAACAAAACAAACAATAGCAGCATACCAGTATCACAAACATAAACAAACCAAAGCAAGAACATTTAAAGTGACACAGGATCTCAAGATAAAATAATATGAATCAACAGGGGTTGTTACATTACATATCGCTATCCTCAACTACGTTGCTCAGATTATCAAGTGTAAGAGTGGGAGACTGTTCAAACCATTAAAGAGAATAAGAAAATAATTATTGGATAAAACATTAGAGATAACACAGAGTTTCACTAGACAAGATTAGGTAAGAATTCACCATGGTAATTCCATTGCCTGTTGTTATCTTCAAGTCAGTTGCTCAGATTATCAGATACAAGCATGCAAAATGGATCAGAACATAAAACATTCTAAGCATTAACTGTCCCTTTCAATACACCATCAGATATCAGCAATAGTGTTATCACAGCTATTTATATATACATTTATATTTTGCCTTTTCTTTCTTTTTTCTTCTTTCTCTCATCCCAGTTGTTCTTTCCTTTGAGCAATTTCTTTCCCTTTTCTAACATCTATTGTACATCTTGAGTTTTACTTATTCTTTCAGGTTCCTACACCAGAAGACAATATGATGTTTACACATGTGGGTCCAATTTATTTCACTTACAAGTATGGTCTCTAGTTGCATCCATGTGCCTACAAAAGCCTTGAATTTATCTTTTTTTATAGCTGAGTAATACTCCATTGTATAAAAATACCACATCTTTTTTATCCATCCTCAGTGGATGGGCATTTAGGTTGTTTCCAAGATTTAGCTATAACAAATGTGCTGCTATGAACATGAGTGCACATACATCCCTGTGGTACGATGTTTTTAATTCTTCTGGGGAAATATCCAGAAGGGGAATAGCTGGGTTAAATGGGACTTCCAATCCTAGTTTCGTGAGGAATCTTCAAACAGATTTCCACAGTGGTTTCACCAGTCTACACTCCCACCTGCAGTGGAGTAAGGTTCCTTTCTCCCCACAGCCTCTCAAGTACTTGTTATTGGTTGATTTCTTGATGATAGCCATTTTTTCTGGGGTGGGGTGAGATGGAATCTCAGTGTTGTTTTAATTTGCATTTCTGGAATGCCTAATGATGTTGAACATTTTCTCATGTATTTATTTGCCATTAGTATTTCTTCATTTGAAAAATGTATGTTTATTTCAGATGCCCATTTTTGGATTGAGTCTTCTAATTTTGGGGGCCTGATTTATTAAAAATTCATCATATGTCCTAGATAGAAGTCCTTTGTCTGAGGGGTTGGCTAAAATTTTTTCCCAATTCATGGGTTTTCTTTTTACTCTATTGATGATTTCTTTAGATGTGCAACAACCTTTCAGTAAGATGAGATCCCAGTTGTTGATTATTTGAAGTATTTCCCATGCAGTTTGGTTTTTGTTCATGAACTCTCTGCCTGCCCCAATGTCTTCAAGATTTTTACATATTTTCTTTTCCAATAAATCTAGTATTTCTGTTTTAATATTTAGACCTCTGATCCATTTTGACTTTAATTCAGTGCGTGGTGAAAGACATGGGTGACATGGGTCTAGTTTTAGTCTTTGGCATGTGGAAAGCCAGTTTTTCCCGCACCATTTTTTAAAGAGGCTATCTTCATTCCATGAACATGTTTGGCCCCTTTGTCAAAGATAAGGTGACTGAGTGTGTTTGTAGTTGTGTCTGTATCTTCCAATCTGTTCCATTGATCTTCAGGTCTATTTTTGTGCCAGTACCATGTAGATTTTATCACAGTAGCTTTGTAATATAATTTCAAGTCAGGAATTGTGATGCCTCCTGCCTTTCTTTTGTTTTTCAGGGTTGCTTTTGCTATTCTAGGCCTCTTCTGGTTCCAGAAGAACTTTAAGAATGTTTTTTCTAGACAGTGAGGTATGCTAATGGTATTTTAATTGGGATTGCATTAAATCTATACAACAATTTTGGCAGTGTGGCCATTTTCACAATGCTGGTTCTTCCTATCCATGAGCAAGGAATATTGTTCCATTTTCTGATATCCTCTTTGATCTCTTTTTTCAGAGCACTATAATTTTCACCATAGAGATTTTTACTTACTTTGTTAGATTGATTCCTAAGTACTTCATCTTTTTAGATGCTATTGTGAAAGGTGTGGTTTCCCTAATTTCTCTCTCAGTCTGTTTGTTGCTTGTGTACAGGAATGCTATTGATTTTTGAGTGTTAACTTTGTATCCAGCTACATTACTAAATTTGGTTTTTAAATCCATAAGCTTTTTGGTGGAGTTTTGGAGTTTTTCTATGTAGAGTATCATGTCATCTGTAAATAATGATAATTTCACTTCTTCCTTTCCTATCCCTATTCCTTTTATTTCTGTCTCTTGTGTAATTGCTCTAGCTAATATTTCCAGAACTATATTGAATAGGAGTGGTGACACTAGACATCCTTGTCTTGTTTCTGATTTTAAACTAAAAGCTTTCAATTTTTGACCTTTTAGTATGATGTTAGCCATTGGTTTATCATAGATGGCTTTGATCAGCTTGAGGTAAAGGCCATCTATTCCTATTTTCTGTAGGGTTTTTATCATGAATGCATGTTGGACTTTATCAAAGGCTTTTTCTGCATTGATGGAAATGATCATGTGATTTTTGTCTTTGGCTCTATTGACATGGTGTATTACATTGATTGATTTGCATATATTGAACCATCCCTGCATTCCTGGGATGAATGCCACTTGGTCATGGTGTATAATCTTCTTGATGATTTGTTGTATTCTGTTTGGTAGCATTTTATTGAGAATTTTTGCATCTATATTCATTAGAGAGATTGGCCTGTAGTTCTCTTTTTTGGTTGGGTATCAGGTTTTGGTATCAGGATAATACTTGCCTTCAGGAATGGGTTGGGGAGAATTCCTTCCCTTTCAATTTCATTAAGGAGTTTGAGAAGAACTGGTATTAAATCTTCTCTAAATTTCTTATAGAACTCAGCTGTGAGTTCACCAGGACCTGAGCTCTTCTTCATTGGCAAGTTTTTTTTATCACATTCTCAATTTCACTGGCTGATATTGAGTTATTCAGGATTTTATACATTTCTCCTTATATATTTATCTCTTTGGTAATTCATATTTATCTAGAAATCTGTTCATTTCCTTTGTGTTTTTCACCCTAAGAGATTAAAGATTTTCAAACTAGGTATTGATGATCTTCTGAATTTCTTCAGGATCTGTAGTGACTTCACTCCTTTCAGTCCTTATTGTGTGTATTTCAGTTTTTCTTTCCTTTTTTTGATAAGGTTGGCTAGGGGTTTATCTATTTTATTTATTCTTTCAAAGAACCAACTCTTTGATTCATTAATTCTCTGTACTGCTTTTTAGTCTCCATTGCATTAATTTCTGCCCTGAGGTTTATAACTTCCTGTCTTCTTTGGACTTTGGGTTTGACTTGCTCTTCTTCCTCTAGGAACTTGAGGTGCAGCATAAGATTATTTATTTGTGCTCATTCTGTTTTCCTGAGGTGGGAATTCACTGCTATAAATTTCCCTCTGAGGACTGCTTTCATTGCATCAAACAGGTTCCTGCAGGTTGTATCTACATTTTTGTTTGATGGCAAATAGTGTTTAATTTCTACTTTGATTTCATCTGTGACCTATTGGTTGTTCAGGAGGATATTATTTAATTTCCAAATGTTTATGGAGTTTTTGTGTTTTCTTTTGTCATTAATTTCCAATTTCATTGCACTATGGTCCGATAGTATACATGGGATAATTTTAATTCCTTTGCATTTACTTAAACATGTTCTATGTACTAGCATATCATCTATTTTAGAGAATGTCCCATGTGTAGCTGAGTAGAATGTGTATTCTGCTGCTATTGGATGGAACACTCTGTAAAGGTCTACTAAGTCCAAATATTCACAAGTTTGGTTAAGTTCTTTTATTTCTTTCCTGATTTTTTGTTTAGTTGATCTATCTCTTTGTGACAATGGTGTGTTAAAGTCCCCTGTTAAGATTGTGTTGCTGCTTATTTCATTTTTCATGTCTGTTAAAATTTGTCTTATGTAGTTGGGTGCTCCTATATTTGGTGCATAGATGTTTATGATTGTTATCTCTTCCTCTTGAAGCTTTCCCCCCACAAGTATGTAGTGACCTTCTTTATTTCTTTTGATTGTTCTTGGTTTGAAGTTCACATTGTCTGCAAATAGAATAGCTACACCTGCTTTTTTCTGGCTTCCTGTCACATGGAGTATTGTTTTCCATCCTTTAATTTTCAATCTATGAATTTTCTTTTGAGTTAAATGTGTTTCTTGTATACAGCATATAGTTGGATTTTGTTTCTCGATCCACTCTGCTAGTCTGCTTCTTTTGGTTGGTGCGTTAAGGCCATTTACACTGATGGTTATAACTGATATGTACTGGCTTATTTTTGTCATGTTATTTTCCTGCTGTTGGATCCTCTTTTATCCCTCTGTTTAATTGCTTTCTTGGCTTGGTGGTTCCTTTCTGTTGTTGTTCTTGAAGTTGTGGTCTGTTTTATCTCTTTCTAAAATATCTTTTAGTACTCTTTGTAGGATTCGTTGGGCACTTTCTTCAGTTGTTCTTTACCATGAAAATATTTTATTTTTCCATTAAATTTGAAATATAGTTTTGCAAGGTACATCAGTCTGGGTTGGAAGTTGTTTTCTTTCAATATCTGAAATACTTCACTCCAAGCTCTTCTTGACTTGCTTGTATTGAGAAATCTGCCATGATTCTGATGGGCTTTCCTTTATAGGTGATCTATTTCTTTTCTCTAACAGCTTTTAATATTCTGATCTTTTGTTGAGTTTCTGGGGTCTTGATCAGTATATGTCTGGGTGTAGATTTACTTTGGTTGTGATTAACTGGAGCTCTGTATACTTCACTTATGTGTATGTCTGATTCTTTTTCCATGCCTGGGAAATTTTCTAATATTATTTCTGAAAATAATCTTTTTATGTCATTTGTGTTGACACCTGCTATTTCATTGATACCTACTAATCTGATATTGTTTTTCTTTGCTTTGTCTTGCAGTTGTTGAATTGTTATTTCCTGGTTCCTTGTTGTTTTTAAGAGATCCCTTCTTTCACATATTTTAGTGGTAATGCTGTCTTCAAGGTCTGAAAGTCCATCTTCAGCTTTGTTCTGGCAGTTTTGCCAGCTTTCAATGGAATTTTTAATTTCCTGGATATCTGTTTGAATCTGTTTCATGCGTTCTAGTTCCTTTCTATATTATTCACTCAAAGTTTCCATGAGTTGTCTATATTCTTCTATTTTATTATCAATGTCATCTTTGGATATGCTGAACACTTCTTTCATTATTGTTGTCATTTCTTTTTTTAACTGAGACATTATTTCTGATCTGATGCCTTCTATGGCCGGATAGGGTTGTTTCTTTACTTCAGTTGCTACCGTTTCAGAAATTTCAGGGGCATGACTTCCAGGCTCTTCCGTGTTGGTGTCTCCTGGACTTGTTCTGGGTGGTGTGGAGGTCTGGGGTCGCATCCTGCTCCTTCATTTTCGTCAGTTTGAAGATTCAGAGGCTCCCCGGAGCACACCCTCACTCTTCCAGTTGTGTGTGAGTGGCAGGGCCAATGTCTGAAGATCTCCAGTGCTCAGTGCAGCTCCTGTGCTGGTGAGTGGTGGCAGGGTAGGGTCCCAGATGCTCCTGAACTTTCCTGCATTCAGTTGGCTCCCAGGTGTATGTGGGAAGGGTGGGAGAGGCTCACTGGAGTTCCTGAAGCTGTCTGGGGTTTGGCCCAGCTTCCACAAGAGTAGGGGGGCGGGGGCTGCAGGTCATGGTTACCAAGGCTTCAGATATTGCCCAGGACATAGCCTGCTTCCCATTGTGGAATGACATGGTGAGACAGGGGTGAGGGTAAACTCCCTGAGGTTGCGGACTCTGTCCCGGTTTCTGTTGGGCTTCCATGGGGGTGTAGGTTCTTCTGGGAGTGACCACCAAAGCCCCAGGAGTTGTCCAGAACTCCATATGCCTCATACACTAGAGGGGGAAGCACCAGAGAAGCTCATTGGCCTTCCTGAAGATGTCCGGAGTTCAGCCCAGCACCCACAGACACACTATGACAGTGGCGAGTAGCCACAGAGGTCCCAGAGGGTGCCTGGGGTTCCTCCTGCCTCACACGCTGGTTAGAGAGGTGCAGTGGTGACTCACTGGGCTTCCTGAAGATGTCTGGGGTTCAGCCCAGCCCCCACATACACACTCTTCATTTTTTGTTTATGACTTATACCTTTGATACTATTCATAGAAAGATCCATGAACCCAACTTTATGCAAATGTTCATTTATAATTTTTTGGCCTTATATAATTTTAAACTAGAATCTAAAACTAAAATTAAATCTAAAATGAAAACATTAAAACTTTAAATCTTTTTGAATTTTTAAAATGTTAAAAATTTATCCCAATTAAAAGTGCCATTTTTACTGAGTAGTAAATACTTTCAGATGCTTGGGTTTGCTCTTTTTATTTTCATTTTCAGCCATGGGACAACCGGACTCTTTATTAGTGTTTTTTAATGCTTTGTGTACCCCGTAAATGCCAACATTTCTCTCCCTCTTCTCTCAACTTTTCCTTTTCTACTGACCCCCTCCATCTTTTTTCTTCTTTCTCGTACCACCGAGGATATTGTGAAATCTCATGTTCTCCATGCCACCCATCTTTCTCCAAGTCCCCTTCATGTTATATTTAGGTTCAGGGAGAATATTGATTTCAATATTTAAGTCAGTTTACTTAGTGAGAGAAGGTAGAAATAAGGATATTAAAGCTAGTGACAAGCTAGGCCATTACTACCTATAATTCAGTGATCCTGAGCCCAAATCATCAGAGTCTAATTTGTAAGTTGTCTTTCCCAGTGTTCAAGTCTCTTAGGTTGCTCCAAAGAATTGTTAACCAGTCACATTTGTTCTCAGTAGTAACTGACTTATGTGCACAAAGAATTGGTTTCCAAATTTGTTTTAACCAGTGTTCTAGTTTGGGGTCTTGCAAGGGGAAACTATACAATACAGGACACTTAATTATAAAATTATTTTATAATAGTCACCCAAAGAGTCATACAAAAAAAGTACAGGAAATCTGTCCACACATTAAACACCAGCGACTCTTACTGAGGGCCTGGATCCCACAGTAATGTCCTGCATCAGTCCAGTTGAAAATCTGGAGCCTGTAACAATGCCTACTACAAGTCCAGCCCATAACAATAGAAACCTAGAGCCCATAACAATATCTCATGCAGGTCTGTTTCAAAGATCTGCACTAGAAATGCCCAAAGGTCGGCAGTGGAAGTAGGAAAGTCTATGCCAGCAAGACAAAGGGTCTATGCCAGCAGGTTGAGGGATCTGCACTGGATCCAGGATGCAACACTCAAATTTAGAACCAGAACTCCCCAAAAGGTATCATCCTCGGTGACAGTGAGGTCTCAAGCTCCGCTGATGATGAGAACAGCCAGGCTCTATCAGGAAAGCCAGCATGACAAGCGTCTCCAGAAGACTAAGCAGTGCACCATCTTCCCCTCTGGAGCCAGGAAGTAATGCTCAAAGTGAGGACCAGAGCCTCCCCAAACTGAAACAAAGCCATTCTCAGCAACAAGCAGGTCCTGAGCTCCTTTGATAATGAGAACAGTGAATTCATCAGGAAAGCCAGCATGACAAGCTCCTCTGAGAGAACCAACAGCTCCCTACAGCTCCTTATAGCCTCTCCACTTCTTCCTCCTCAGTTCTGCCTCTTATGCTGCTGGCAACAATCCTGGGGCGGGGGGGCTCCCACACCTAGCACCACGCTGGTTCAGTTCAGCTGGGTGTTACAAGTTGACCACCAGTTGTTAATCCAGCACAGCCAGATAAAAGGACTAAGTATACTTGACTCTGAATGAAGAAGACAGGTTAAAAGGTGGCATTACTCTACTCTTAGGAAAGTTAAGTTAAAATGATTTCTATCTTACTTTTCAAAGTAGCATTTGCTGTTGATTCTACCCATCAGCCAGGCATTAGACAACCAGAAAAAGAACAGCAGAGTCCCTTTTGAGCTCAATTCTGTAGTAGGAACGAAGGTCAGAAATAGAATTGTGTGGCCCAGAGGGGACACAGCACTGAAGACAAGAAGGGACCAGAGGCACGGCCTGCAGAGCATTCTTTGCCCTCTTGGGCCAGTGTTGCTCTCCACATTTCCTTGTTTCTGGGCAGATTTCGTTGCACTGCATTTCACAGTAGGAGTCTTATACAGGTGGCTCCCTGGAAGTAACGGACAAAGTCGTATAAGGAAGGCTAAAAAAAGTGGTCACCTGCTGAAAACTGTTGGTAGTAGGACTTTAAAAAAAAAACACAACCCTTACTTTGCCCTCCCATAACCACTATGGCAGTTTGATACAAAGTTTTCCAGTCATAGTTTATGAAACAAAAACTCCATTACAAGGATGTGATAAGGAGTTTTCTCCAGCTCTTCTTTCTCCAGCTTGGCCCAAAGATTGGCTGAACAGCTGGTTTGTGGAAGCTGACCACGCCCCTCCTCCAGTGTCTGATCAGTGGGCCAGCAAATTCGTAAGTCTTAACATGGTCTGGTCTTTTAGTGAGAAGCTAATAAACTAAAGTCTCGTAGAGTGATGCAGGAATCTGTTGCAAGTGGAGTCACACTTTCAAGAACTTCACGTTCTTTACAAGCAGAGCTCTGCACGATGCCCAGCTTTCCCCGCAGATCAGCTTGGTGTAGCCGTGGGGCCTGGAGGCCTTGTCTTCTATGTACTCTCGCTTCATCTAGTAAGGACATGAAAGGTCAATCTCTAATCTTACTTTCTAGTAAATAGGCGCACCTGGCCCGGATGAAACTCTAAATAGCTCCATGCTGTGGAATCATATGGCAAGCTAGCCCTAGAAGAGGAAGAGGAAGAGGAGGAAAAGCAAAGAGCCTATGTTGACTTCTGTCTCTGGCACAGCGTGCCTCACACCTGTGGAAACTAATCCCCTCTCTTCTATGGACTAGCCAGGTGGGCAGTGGTGAATAAGGTAGCTTCTAGATTCTTTGGGGCTACTTTGTTCATAACAGGTCCAGCAATGTGGTGGTATTCTAAAAATTGCAGGTAATAATCTGGTAGAGCTTTCTAAAGTGCAGAACACTGTGGATTCATTTCAGGGTGATAACTTTTGACCCACTCACTCTTGGAAAAGAGAAAACCTCAAGTGTTGGAAAACCAGAGTTCAAAATTGGTTTACTCTTCCTTATTTAGTACTTTACCCAAGTCACTCTGTGCGTATCTATGAAGAAATGTCTGGTGTAGAGGGCTGGAGAATAGCCCATCGCTTACCTTGTAAGATGCAATAGTGACAAGAGGCGGCACTGACAGTAACCACACATCTACAGCACCCTATTAGTCATGCCTGTTCATCTCACACTTCAGAACCAACCCCCAGCACTCCTGCAGGCTTTTAGATTTCCCAGACTTGCACTGGTACGAACTGGGTTCCCTGGAGGCTGGTACACTGGCTATGTGGGAGTGGCCTGGGGACGGCACAGATGGCTCTGTGGCTGGGAAGAGCTACAGCAGGAGTGAGTTGAGGGTGTCAGAAATTAGCTAGAAAAATGGCCTGGGGAAGGTGCAGGTAGGGCTTCTGGGAGGGTCTGCATATTTTTCCACACATCTATGAACTTGCATATCAGTGCCTGCCAAGGTCATAATAGTGCTATGCTGATAAATACCAAACATTGAAAGAAGGGGTGGCAAATGGCACCTGACTCGGTAGTGTTTGCCGAATTCTCTGGTATAGATACTCCGGCCCTGGCTGAGGAGTATTCCCACCATACAGATGTAAGAGACCTGAATAACTTCAAGTACGTTGATTGGTGGAAGTAAAATGAAATAATGAGGGTGTGATCAGGTTTAGATATTGATTATTTTTGTTTTTAATGTATTTTATTTAATTGAATGTTTCCATAATTTAAGGTACTTATGTTTATTAATTTAATATAATTTAATAATGGTGGTGATTAGCACTCATCTTGCAAAATTCCTGAAATTGGGACAGCTCTCATGAGCCAGTATGAACTGACTTCAGCCACTGTGTCCTAAGGAAAGGACAAAATGCTGAGGGTGTGACTGGGACATCCAACCTCTGCAGAGTAGAAGGCAACTGCTTCCTTTTTTGTCCCCTTGGGGGAAGAGAACAGCCCCGAAGTGAGTCTGACACAGTCAGCAGGACTTCTTTAATGAACAACAACAAACCTTAAAAGCCAAATCCCTTCACCCTGATGATGTAAAATTTCCATCTCGCCTCATGGATTCAATCATATCCATCTAGAAGGCAGCAGATATGGAGGAATAATTGATGCAAAGGATAACTTGAATTTTAAGGAAGATGGGAGCTTGAAAGAAGTCAAAATAAACAGGCCATTTCCAGAAGGTTCCAGAAGCCAGCTATGGCATTGGGACGCTGGGTGCTTAGGTTGGAAAAAGGAACAGGAAAAATGATGGGTGGAAACCAACTTCCTGTGCTTCACAGATCTGCCCTGGGCCGGGACTGGCACAGTTTGTTCTCCCATGAGACTCTTTTGGTAAAGAGCAAGAGTCCTCTTGTGGCCGTAGAAACACATCTGAGAAAATAGGTCCCAGAATTCAGGCCACAGAGTCATACTCAGCATCATAATGGGACACAAATTGTGAAGGGCCTGAGACCTAGGTGCTAGTAAATCCTACCCCACTGGGAGGAGCACGGAAAGGAAAATGACCAAGTGCCATTTCAGTCCATTATCAACCCGATCTACTTCTTGAGTGGGAGTAAAGTTAGAAATCTAAGTCTAAAAATGACACTGAGCAATGTGCCTAGAATAAGCACACCTCTGTGAAGCCAGGTCAGAGTTTTTACCTGTGTACAAAGTGTGTGTAAGACAGGCCGGAGAATAAATGTTACCTAATATATATACAGCAGTAACTTTCTTTCCCATCTTTATGTTTTCTTTCTTTCTAGCAGATACAACTCTGGGTAGGGAGAGAGCCCACACTGCTGAGGACTTAGCAGGACATGTTAGGATGCAGGTACCGTGCACAGCACTTCCCACTGATAAGCTGATGCAATTTCTGTACACTTCAGAGGCAGGCAGCTTTATTTCAAGCCCAAAGTCAAAAACTAGAAAGATATGGGTGTGTGTTTTACGTTTATCCACTGAATCTGAAGGCCGGTCTCTCTTCTCCATACTGCGCTTCTGTTCAGCACCTCCATCCCTGATGAGACCACAGCCAGCCAATGGAGCTGGGGGGCCCCTATCCCATACACTGAGCTCCTGAACACCTGAGAAGGTGGTGATTTCAAAGCAAAGACTGGACATGGAAACACCAGACTCATAAAGTGTGAACTGGGAAGACAGCAGCTCCTCTAGGCCCAGTGAGACACAGCGATGCTGCCTGAGATCATGTCAGACAGTACTCCTGGTAGGTGTGCTGAGAGTTACAGGCATACGCGTGGGTATGTCACAGGTCAACATTCCTCAGCACACCTCGGAGCCCAGTGCCCTTGGGTGACAAAGGGGTGTTGGGTTGTATGTCAGACTATGTCTCTTCTTAGCTTTGAAGCACAAGGGTGCTCACCACTTTGAGGAAAAAGGTAGAGGTAGGTTCACAGAGAAAGGCCTTGCAGAGAGTGTTTGTGCTTCAGTTACTCATCACACGTTCCTTTCAGATGCTCATATTCCAGAATGGTCTCTAAAATATGAAGCAAAGCCCCAGGCTGATTCACACAGCACAGCTCACTTGGGGAAGCAGAGGAGATGTCCCCACCTGTTCCTCAACCTCCTCCAGGCATATCCCGGGAAGGCTGGCGGAGAGATGGGGTGGCTGACTTGGGAAGAAGTGGTAGAGTGGGAAGGCAGAGATGGGGATGCTAGAGAAGCCCTGGAGTTTGTAAGGAAGTTACTTCCATCCCAGAAAGGGACACCCTGGAGGGAGGCCACCGTGGGACTGAGAGAAGCCTGGGCCCCCCCCCCCCGGGGCCAAGCCCCACCTGTTTGCACTAGAGGCTTCCACCACCCGGCTGGTAAGTGGAGCTGAGTATTTGCTGATGAGGAAGTGGAGTGGAATGTGAGAATCCTCGCTGCTGACGTCAAGCTTGCCTTTCATCTTATTTATACCCATGACATTGTGACACAGGATCTAATTTTCCATTGTATTTTTTCTCTGCTAGGAACCAAGTGATGACAAGTGAATTTGTGCCTGAGCCTCGAGAAAACATATTTTAAATTTGAAGCCAGGGATCAGATAGGATTCTGTATCCAGCTCTATCTCTCACTGCCCCTTCTCTTGACCAGCGGAACTCACCACAGGAAGGAACCGCACTCCTGCAGAGCTCAGCTGCAAGCATGCAGTTGCCCACTCTTTGTCACAGGGCTCCTCCCTGGTATGGGTGCCAGAGTGAGGCCAGGGAGCAGTGAGGCTGCACAGCCACCTCGGCACTAAGCCCAGTTGCTGTCCGGGCCTGGAGGGGGGTCCAGCTCCTGACACAGAATGGCCCATGCAGCAACTACCCTGCTGCCTGGCTCTGTGGGGCCCAGTTGCTTGTGCTCCTCCGAGGCAGGAACACACAGGGAATACAGGGGCAGGGGCAAGCTGTGTCCCTCACGCACAGCTTGCCTTCACAGATGGGGGTGGGCACATGGTCTAGCCAGCAGGCAGAGAGGGCTCCCCCAAATCCTTGTTCCGCTGCCCCACTCGGGGCTCAGCCTCTCACCAGCCTCCTTCTGTTATTTCCCAGTGGTGATGTCTCTAATGTGTGTCCCTCTCCCCACCCTGAAAGGAGAGCTTCGCCTGGTGCCCTGAAGGCTTGCCCAGTGGGTCCTTAGTTACCTGCTTTGCAGCAATGTCTTTCTGGCTCTGACCCCAGAGAAATCAGCCTTCCTTGTCCCCCGATCTAAAGATGTTTGTTGTTCAGGTTTCTGATGAGGCCTCTGGGCCTTCCACCGAGTAAACCAATAAGGTGCGAGGTTTTGAAGAACCTGAGAAACACAGGACAGCCACACCCTGAGGGGTGGCCCAGTGCCAGCTCTGGTTACTTGAAATCTTTTAGGATGTTTAGCAATGGGTATCAGTGAATCCTCACTGCACTGACCCTGGCTGTCTTGTTCGTTTTGTGTGTGTGGGTGTGTTTGTGCATGTTTGGAACAAAAATTGTATTCAATCTATCATAGTTCATATTTGGTCTGGGTTGCCTTCTAACTCTGCCACTGAGAACTGAGGTAAAATGGCACGGAATGGGCTGTGGTCTGGAAATAAGCAGTGGTATTGCCTTTAAAGCTGCCTTGCTTGGCACCCAGACCTGCTGACCTGCTGCCCTCATGTGAAATAGCTCTGGGTGAGGCCTCTGAAACCCATGGCAACAGCAGGGACATGGTACAGACTGGGAGGCAGAGTGAGGCAGGCACAGTTAGGACCATCACAGTGACCGCAAGAGTTTGTTTCTGAGTCCCACAGAAGTTCTTGTTCTATCAGTCTGTGTGGGCCTAAGAACTCACTCATGCAGCACGTTCCTGGGTCATGCTGAGGCTGCTAGCTTGGAGACCACACTTTGAGGACCACTGGCCTAATGAACCAGTAGGATTTTCCAGGTGGAGAGAAAAAGAGAGGTCAGAGCAGCTGAGGGGGTACCAGGAGCAGACAGGCGTAGTGAGTTTGGTGACATCAGGGGATGGGAGGGCGGCGAGTCTGGAAGACTGGCTGGGCAGTGTTGGCATTGAGACTGGCTCTGCCCACCATCCTGAAGCTTACTGCACTGTGCCACCACCAGCAATGGTGTCCCCTAGGACAGTCCTCTGAGGCCAGGATGCCTGAGATGTCCCACAGCAAGGTGGATGACGAAAGGGGAGACGGGAAAAGGGCTGCACCCTGAGAGAATGCCCAAGCCATCCAAGTTTTCTCCTCTCCTTCCTTTGCATGACCTGGCCCTGCTCACAGTCCTTATTTTGGCTCTAAAATGATGTGTGCTGTTCTTGAATGAGTGCTGAGGTGCTCTCTTTCACCCTGAGCAAAAGGAGCTCATGTGGAGGGGATTCAGGATACCCTATCTGGGGTCCAGTCAAGTGTCTATATATAAGAAGCTGGACTACCAGTTCCTAAAAGCAGGTGTGTGTGTGTGTGTGTGTGTGTGTGTGTTACTTTCCTCTATCACACCCAATTCATCAATGTCATAGGATACTTTTAGCACGATAGACTTTTATTGGTACATGTTTGCAGTACATCATGCTTCCATTCCTTGTGTGGAGCTGGGGCCTGCACTGACACAACTGAATTCTGTTTTCACCCCCCTCCTCCTCCTCCCCCTCCTATCTCCTGACCCCCTTCCCTTTGAGAAAGATCTGCCTCCCCACCTTTTCCTATCTGTCTATTATGTTGTTCTTTATCCTTCAGGTTTCTCCTGTAAGAGAAACCACGCAGCACCTAAGCTCGTGTCTCTGATTTACCCCACTTCACATTACGATGCTGAGGCACAGAGAAGGTGGTAGGAGTGCAGCTGGCCTTGGGTTGATTCCACTCAGATCACATGGACTAAGTGCTTGCTTGGGATTGGGCGCTGCACTAGGTGCTGGGGAGGCTGAGATGCAGGAGCCACCCCCTGCTCATAGGGAGCCGGTCCTATCAATGGCTACAGAGCAGCAGGACAAAAGCTACACTCAAGGCCTGCACGAAGCACACCACAATCTCAGGAGAGAGGCAGCTCTCGCTGGGGAGGCAGAGAAGGTTGCAGCAGCAGGAGTCAAGTTTGGAAAGGAAACTCCAGAGGATGAGAGGCACTGGAGAATAAGTGAACAAATCTCCTTTAAGAACACTCTCGTTATTGTTTTAGGGTCCGACCTAAATCATCATTATGAGCTTCTGGGAGATACATGGCCACATGGTGTGGAATTTGATTTAAAATATTACATAAACCGTTATATATAGAAACACATATGGAAACAATCTGAAAATATTTCTCCTCAAATATAGTGCCATTTGCCTTTGTGAAATTTCTATTTCTGGATGAATATGTGAAATATGGCTTGGTCTTCTGAGACTTAGAAGAAATTACATCACTATCTAAAGAGAAAAGTGATTTCAGTTGTTACTTTGTCCATTCATTTATTTTTACCAGTTAGTCAACAAATACTGAGTTATACATTTACAGTTTTGAAATTCCATAATAGGTCAGGGGACACCGGAGTAAGATCTCGCCCTTTTCCTTAGCTCCTCTGGAGCCCAGGAGTGAAGAAACACCTGAATATAAATCATTCTGACACGAGTGGGTGGTAAGCAGTATGAGTAGCTACAAAGTGCTCCAAGGACCTAGGAGGAAACTGGCTGCTTTGGGCCTGGGATAACCTAGGGCACTGGCCACTTAGGGAGGAGAAGCCATGTGCTTGTGGGAAGGGGTGCACATGCAGAAACACGGACAAGCGAGCATTCTAGCCTGGGAAACCTGTGCACTCAGTGTGGGAGAGACTGAGGCTGCTTGCAAATGGCGCTTTGACCTGTTTAGGAGTACGATGTGGGGAACAGCCAGCCTCACAGTAAATAGTCCTCCAAATAGTCCTGAAAGCCAAGGAAAGTGTTCCTGGAGGTTGAAAGACCGGGTTTTGGATTGGAGTCCATGCAGGATGATGGATGAATGCTGATTTACACAGGTGTGGACAGAGTTAGTTTCCAAGTGTGGCGCTAGGGGCTAGGGAAGGCAGGGACCTGTACCTACACTTGGCAGTTGGTCAAGGGGCAGGGGGAAAAGCCAGGAAGGAGCTTGTGGCTGCTGTGGAGGACACAGCTTCTGCAGTCCTGGCCTGGTAGCTCCAGTTATCTGACGTGGCCTTGGTTGGACCTCCTGATGGGTAGCCGTTAGCTTCCTGGAGGACATAATGCGGGAAAAGATGGAGAGCAGACCTGGAGAGACAATCGGATGTGATGCCATAAACCCCAGCACAACCCTATCCAGTGTTAATATTCTTGATTCCAAAGCAACCCAAGCTATAGTGAGCCTTCTTTTGACAAATATAGGCAAAACACCCATGTTATTCTCAGAGATTTAAAAAACTAAGAAGTGCAGTGAACCAGCTGGGTGGACTGATGAATGGCTGGATGGTGAAGGGGTCTCTTGCCCAGAGAATTCACCAAATAGTAACCCAAGCTGATTGCAAGCTTCGTGAACACAAAGGTTGGGTCAAGTTAATCACTGCAGAATCCTTAGTGTTCAGACCGCTGATAAACATTGTCTAACAACTTTGTTAATGAAACACAAAGCAACATCTCATGTAACAGGAATTCTCAGGACAGGGAACTTGGTGTGGGGTCAGGAGTTAAGAGTCTTGGACCTAAGAGAAGCCAGGGAGCTGGTGTTTGTTTTTCTGCTTCTTGTAATTTTCAGACCAAAGCTTCCAACCCCTCGCAGGGAATATTTGGTGGTGGAGAGATAAAGGATTGTTTTTCCCTCAGTCTTTTCCAGTCAGTTGAAAGAACAGCATTATAATTCCTGCTTCCCAACCTCAATTACTTCACCCACTTATTCATTCAGTGAAGATGCACTGGGTGCTTGTTTAGTGTCTGGGAATTCAAATGTCAGATGGATAGAGCCTTAGCTCTCAAGGTATTTCCTCTGGTAGGTCTGGAGATAAGACACTAGAAACTGCTATACTAGTGCTGCCTAAGAGAAAAGTAGGCCACTGCAGGACAATGACAGGACATTGCACAGAGGCTACAGGTGTAAGAAGAGGGAAGCTGAATACTGGACTTTTCCCTTGTTTATTCGTCTCCCGCATCCATCTCACCACCACCCAGCTCTCCACCACTGCCTCTTAACAAGGACTTCAGCAAAAGATTTTGCAATGCAAATTTCTGGTTGACACTTTGATTTGGCTGCATTTACAACAAAATGCCATAAACCAACCAATGAAAACATGTGGAGAGCCTTTTCCATCAGCCAGTGAACATGTGTAGAGGATACGTATGTTCCTTCCTTCCTCCCCAGCTGCATTTGTCTGTTTTTCATTACTATGATGAAATTCCCAAGGCTGGGTTACTTATAAAGAAAAGAAGTTTACTTAGCTCACAGCTTCAGAGGCTGAAACTTCAAGCAGCATGGTGTTGGCTCTTGCAGGGTCTTCATGGCAGGCACCATCATGGGGGAACACGTGTGCTAGGGAGAGATCACATGGCAAGATGGGAAACCAAAGAGATGGGGAGTGGCCACACCTGTTACTCTATAAGGACCATCTCTCAGGAACTCCTCGGGGTCCCATTAGAGGTACATCAGTTCTAGCTGAGGTCAATACCCAGAGAAGCCTATTCCCACTGTCCCAATTTGTAATGGTCCCACCTAGCAGGGGATCAAGCTTCCAATACACAGACCCTTGGGGCACAGGGACACTCAAGCCTATCCATCTGTGTCACAGCTTTGTTCTTGCCAAAGCAAGGGGCAAGAGGTCAGGAGTGTACAGAGCAGATGTCTGGGTGGGAAAGAGCAGAAAACAGACACAGGAAGGGAGATGGGAGCTGCAGAATTTTGGGGGGGATAAGGATTTAGCTCTAACGCTTTGCAAGCAGATGGGAAGTATGCAAGGGTTTTTGCTGTTGGTGGTGGTTGGTTTGGCTCTCAGTCTCCAGCAACTGAAGGCAGGGCACATGGCATCAGAGCTGTGCTACTGACCTGCACCACTCACATGGCCACGTTTGAGCTGATTTATGGAGGTGGCTGGCTGGTTTCATCACAGGCAGTTTTTGTCAAACTTGCTTCCTTCTCAGAGGGGTTTGTTCATTGGAATATTTGTATATTTGAGGATTATGATGAGTGACTGGAGAAAAAAAAGCAATTTGGGAAAGAAGAGTAAAGGAGGGAAATAAAAGAAATGGTGTGTAGGTCAAAGTCTAAGGGGTGAAAAGTGTCAGAATTTGTCCATATTGCTTTCTTTGTGAAAAAAAAAACTGCTTCAGAGTTGTGAGAATTTTATGAAAATGCATTTTAATTCTTAACTAAATCTGGGAAATGCAAGTGGCTCTCCTCCACTTCATCTTCTAAAGGACAGAAGAACCCTTCCAGCTTGGAAAGCATTGCATAGCTAAGTATCTGTGTGGGGATGGAGTGTGTTGCATTTTCTGGTATTGCTAAACTCTCTTTACTGTTCACACACTCAGTTCTTGGACTGAGAGCTGCTTCTCCTACCTTCTGCCAGCTGCTCAATTCTCCCTTGTCCCGCCCTCTCTGTTCACCCTGGAAAGTTGGTCATCTTTCTTTTTTCCTAGCAATGCGGATAAAATTCAGGGGCACTCTAATACTGAGCTATGTCCCCAGCTCCTTTTTATTTTGATACAGTCTCAGTAAGTTGCCTGGGGTGGCCTCAAACTTGCTATCCTCCTGCCTCAGCCTCCCAAACTCCTAGGATTCTAAGCCTGTATCACAGCACCTGGCCGGTAGTCATTTTTAAGGCCTGATCTTTAGGTCTCCTGAGCAGAGATTCCTGTGTCTTATGTATTGATGCTGCCTGAATCTTTAGCTCTAGCTCAAGCTGTTCCCTTTACTGCAGGCCTTGTTTCTCTTACCTGCTGGACATCTCTCCAGGTGAAATGTGAGAACCTGGAACCCATCATGCTCAGAACTCACCAGAGCTCGCTCCTGCACAGACTTCCCCTGTCTTTGTGGGAGGTACCAGCATCCCAGAGTCAGCCACAAACAGCTTACAGGGTCACAAGTCTTCTTCTCCTGAATTTCTTTCTCCTCCTTCTCTTCCTCCCCATCCCTAAAGCTACTACTCTGGCCAACACTTTCTGAATTCTTAGTAGTGGTCTCTGCCCCACTGGACTTTCTGAGCTTCCCTCAGTGGGTTAAATGGTTTTGGTGCACAGATGCCTGTTCTTGCATACAACATGTCCAGAGATTCCCATTTTCAGCTCTCCTGCCAGAGGCAAGTCATTCAGATTATTGCATTTTCCCCTTTGACTCCAAGGATCCTGAGCACATGGATCCAGGTTGAGAAATATCTGCAGAACTGTGTAGGAGGTGTATTTGTTTTTGTTGGGGTATCTGTGGTTGATGCTGTCTGAGATTTCAGTGTGATTTGGAAACAGGCCAGGATCCTCAGTCTAGGCACAAATTTAGAGCAAGGGAGGCTAGGCGTGGCACCGAGTGGCCTCTTGGAGTCCGTTATGTAATGCATAGTCCTTTGGCTGGAGGTGTTGCTAAGGAGCTAATGCTGTCCCTGCCTGAATTACAGGGGATGATGGTTAAAAGTATGTGTTGTCATGACAGATCATGGCAGGTGAACCATGGACTCCGCTTCTCCAGAAACGTCACACACCAGAGGCATTTGATGGCATGGGTCTGCCATGCTGTGGCAAGCGCCATTTTGTCAGTACCATCAACATTCTAGTCCTGGAAGAAGAATGGCTCAGACATGTTCAAGGGATCTAGATGGTGCACCCTGTTGTTTTCACCTTCTTAGTGAGTGGGATTGCATTATCAGTAGATGATCACTGCTCTTGAATCTCACATGGTGGGCACTTCTCTGTTCCCTGTGAGTAGCCACTGTCTTGCTCTCCAGCATCTCTGCTATTGAACTGTAGACCAGAAATAGAAGATGTCACCGCATGTCGGGAGTAAACCAGCCAGCAAGAGCCAGTCAGAAACCTCCTCACTCTTGCTCATTTTCCAAACATCTGGGCACACAGGACCATCGGCAAAACATGAAAGGCCCGTTTCCTTTTGCTGTGCATTTCTGTCCATTTCCTTTCCCACAGCAATGATTGCTAAGCAAAGGAAAGTGTCTGATGAAATAGTCTTGTGTTAGATTTTGTTTGTGAGATGGTCTCACTATGTAGATTAGGCTGGCCTTGAACTCACTATGTAGCCCAGGCTGGCCTCAAACTCATAGCAAGCCTTCTCCTGCCTCAGCCCCTGAGGGCTGGGATCATAGGCATGTGCTACCATCCCTGGCTCTTCCATAGGTTTTACTGGCATGAAAATTTACTACTAACACAAACATAACATTTAGGATAAAGCAATGGTGAATTAATGAGCAAAGCCGCATTAAGGGTATTTCAAGTGCTGTAAGTCTGAGAAGGAAGATATTTATGGGCATGAGCAGGGAGAGGTGGACTCTTTGGGGCATCTAAGGCAAATTCACCATGTTGTCTATGACTCAGGCACCTGGCATGGCCCAGTAGGAGATGAACAGGGGCCAAGAGGGCTCTGTCCACTCCTGGCAGTAGGGGTGCACAGGCAAGGCCACAAGGCAGTGACGTTCTAGTGGGAGGAGTGGCTGGTTGGTGTGGACAGCAAGAGAGCAGGAGGATAGCTGGTGGGCTGTGGTGTGAATTTGGAGTGCTGGTGTCAGGCACTGAATAAGAGTTGGAGGGGAGGCTGCCACTGGGACTCACACTTAGACACCCAGTCACCAGTGGGGAGCGTGAAAGCACAGCTTCATTACACAGCGTTAGACACTCCATTCCCGTCCCAGCCCAGCTGCAGACTCTGGCCTTTCATGCCGTCCTCCTTTCCTTTCTACCGCTTCTTCCCGTGGCTTCATGCCCTTTCTACAGTCCTTTGTTCCTCTCTTTTCCATCCCTCTTCCTCCTCCTTTGCCCTGTTCTCCTCCCTTTGTCTTCCTTCTCTAAAGCACACACCACCTGCACCTCATTGATTTCACTTAGTGTCATGGTCTCAAGGTGCACCCAGGTTTCTTTTAATACAGAAACTCAAAAGTATAAAGAGTAAAATAAAAGACGGATGACAGGACCAGGGAGACAGCTGATGTGGGGCTGGAAAGGGGGCCTGGGGATGGGGCAGACAGAAGGTAGGGGAGGGGAAGGGGAAGTAAAAAAGAAGCAAGATGCACAGTCATATTATGTACCAGAAACATACACGAACTTTAAAAAGGGGGAGATCATACACCAACTCACAGTTCCCTTCCAGGAGCACTGCAGGAGGAGAGTGGCCACTTCACCTAGCAGGGATAGGATAGAGGACTTTCAGTACCAGATACCAGAAGGGGCTAACACTGCTGAGATGCTTTCTGGTTTTGTCTGGAAAAACAGCTTTCATGGCTGAGGCAGGTGCACAGTGTACAAAGGCTTGTCCTAGGCATCCTCCTCCTTCCTGAGAGTGCTGGAAAATCCCCACACACATCAGAGGAGCTTTTGCTTTCCCGCTAGGATCACTAGAAAAGGGATTCAGATGATTACCTTTCCCCACCATCTCGCTGTTTTTTTCCTTTTTCTTGTTTTCCTTTCACTGCGTTTACTTTTCTCTCTGAAAACATGGGTATCCCCCTCCCCCTTGGGTCAATTTACAGAGTTTTTCAAACTGTCCTTTCACCTGCTGGGTTAATTTTGCCTCAGACTTCTGTAAAGTTTTCTTTTGCTTTATCTCCCACCAAATCTCAGCTTGAACTTGATCATCTGCCGTGGTGTCCTCGCTGTTCTGCCTGTCCTGTCTGTGTGTGGCTATGAAGCCTGTGCGGATGGAACATGGATCAATTATGCTGCTCCTGTAAACGGCCCCGCACCACCTACGCACCCCACTTCTGTGGCTCTCCTATCTCTTGAAGAAAGAGGTGTATTGGTTTTGTTATTGCTACACAGTAAGTCCTAGAGTTAGGAGTTAAAACTGCACACTTTTATCACTCTGGTTTCTGTGGGACAGCAGTGTGTACACGGCCTTATCAGGTCCCCTCTTACAGGATCTCACCCAGGAGCAGTGTCCACATGTCTGCTGGGGCTCAGCTCTGAGCTCCCTAGGCATTGAAGAAGGGCCTCCGTTTTTCTGGTCTTGCCTGGAGGTCCGCTTGCCACACAATCTTCCGTGGGGGACTGCTGGCTTCATCACCACCAAGGAGGGCAAGCATCTGCAGAGTGACAACGCCATTACCCTCGTCATGTCCCAGTAGGCAGAGGGCCTAGCCTTTACCCACAGCCAAGGGAGGGGAGGACACAGGGAGTGGACCCTGGATGTGTGGACGGGGGAGGCCTCTGAGAAAGAGTTTCCTCGAGAAGGGAAGCTTTTGTAAAGATACTTTGCACTCCCAGGAAAACATCTTTTTCATGAAGGTTTCATGAATTTTGGTCTCATGCTTCATGGTAGGAACTGACAGCAAAATAATTTTGTTTCTCTGTCCTCTATGTCCTTTGATCTGGGTTTCTAAAAACTTGTTCTCCTTCTCCACCAGCCTCTCCAGATGGGAAGGTTAGCAGGAACAGATTGTTCGGTCTCGGTTTGTGCTGCACTGACATCCCCGAGGGTGTGTGTGTGGGGAAAGGGAGACCCCTGGCCTAGCTGTCCAGGTCTCTATTAGAAATCCCTCCCCCTGGGGCCGGGTACCATGCGCTGCAGGGGAGGACAGCCAACTAGAGAACAGGCTTGTTTATACCCGAGCACCTAATTAGGCAGGATTGGTTACTTTTTGAAAGTATCTGAAAGCAGTATTCTTAGACTTTTAATGATTCTGGCTGCTCGAACAGATTAAGGGGGCAGGTGGGAAGGCAGGGGGTTTCAGAAGAGTAAGGGCACCTTTGGCTGGATCCAAGTGTGATTCACCGTTTGCAAATTGTCTGCTCATTTAGGAGTGGGGGAGAACCGCTTACCCACCCCCCACCCCCCCCTACATCGCGTTATTGTTTACATATTCGTATGAACATAAGTCTTCGAGGAAGAGCGATCTTTATACTACAGGTGGTGGTGTGTGTACACACATATACAACGACAAATATCGCTCACTTTAACACCTAAGACAGTGCATACAAATGAGCGATTTAAACAAACCTGAACCTCAGCGGTTTGGGGGGGCAAGGGCCCACGGAGGGTCGCGTGGAGAACCGTGGGCACGGTTAAGGGATACTTGGAATCTAAACCTCCATCCCAGGAAAGGCACGAGTTCGGCAGCTCCAGCGAGACGGGACTGCCCTTGCGTGGCCCGGGAGGCGACGCCAGCGGAGCAACTGCGGAGAGCGCGGAGCGAGTGCGAAGTCACCCCGGGAAGGGCGCTAGGACCCAGGCACCTGCCCGCCTCGGGCCGCCCGGGGAGCGAGGCGCGGAGACTCGGGCTCGCGGCCAGTCCCGGAGCACGGATCCTGCCCGAGGGCGCGGACGGGACGCTGCCGCCCATGGAGCCGAGGCAAGCGCTCCAGGTGAGCCGGGTCGGGGCGCGCCGGCCGGGCCTCTCGGCTGCGGGCGAGGGCCGGCTCCCTCTCCCTCAGGTCTGCGCGTCCCGGCGCCTGCCCCTCCTGCCTCCTGGCCGGGCACCTGAGGCGGCGGCCTCCGGCGTGGATTCCCGGGCTGGATGGCCGCCCCGGTGGCCGCCCTCGGGGACCGCGCGTCCCGCAGCCGCCCCGCGCGCACGTGCTCCCGGACTCCCTGGGGAGCGGCCGCCCGGAGTGTGCGTGTGCACGGGTGTGCGCGTGGGGGGAGGACCCGTGTGCACGCGCGCCCCGCCGCCTTCGCGCGCAGCTCCAGGGTTCGCTCGAGCCCGGCCGCGCGGGGCGGGACCGGAGCGGGCCCGAGGGGGCGCGACGCGCTTGCTCGGAAGGGCCCGCCGACTCTCGGGCCGGTCCCGTAGCGACGTCCGCGACGGCGCGAGCGCTGGTTCGGTTCCGAGGTGGCGCGGCGCTGCGCCTGTGCGCCCGGCGTTTCGAGGGGCCGGGCCGCCCGAGGTGCCCGCAGTCGCCGGCCTTGTGGACGCGGCTCCCGGACCGCGCCGGGAGGCGAGGCTGTCAGCAACCCAACAGGACCGTGGTCGGGCGGGACCCTCCGAGGGGCGACCGCGACCTGAAGGCCAGCCGTGCCGGCCGCTCTGCCGGGCGCAGCCTGGACTCTAGGTTCCCGTCCCGGGTTGCTGGCCCCAGAAAAGCCCCAGCCACCGCGGTTGAAGGGTCCGCCCGGCCACCTTCACTGGTTGCTTGGGCAGACCGCGGGCCTGTGTGCCCCGACAGGGACGTGTGGACCCGCACTGCAGCCGTGCAGTGCTGACCCGAAGAGAGCGTCCAGGGGAGGGAGTGTTGGGAGGCAGTCAAGCCAAACATTTACACAGGGCGCGTGGGGGGAGGCGAGCGGCAGCGGACCGGCTCGGATTTTATAATCCACGGTCCGCATTGCCAGTTCTCCCGTGGGTGCCCTTCTGACCTTGGATGAGCTACTTTAACCTTGCAGTGGCGCCGTCTGCCAAGAAGCAGAAACTGAAGACTGAGAATTCACTAGCAGCCGGAGCATGGGGCTGGGAGGCGGCGTTGTCAGTGCCCTAGCTGTGCCGCTGAGCGGCTGTGAACCACGCTGTGAGGCGAGCCACACATCCTATCCTGGCCCTCGAGCTTGCAAGGGCTGTAAGGGGCCTTCAGGTCCGGGGTCCACTCTGGCAGGAACTGCCAAGTTTATAGATAGCCCACCAGTGCCCGCTAGGTGCAGGTTGTAAGGAGTTCTAAAAAGCATGCAAGGGCTGAAGACAGGCAGGGTCAGAACTGTGGGTGAATGGAGTTTCAATCCCATTCTCTTTAGAGAGACTCACAAATCTTTCAAGTTTAAAGTCTGTGGAAGTAAGCCCAGCTGGTTTAGTTAATATTTCGATAAGCTTTTTTTTCTTTTTTTTTGCGGTACTGGGGATCGAACTCAGGACCCTGTGCTTGCTAGGCAAGCGCTTATTCCACTGAGCTATATCCCCAGCTTAGTTAATATTTCGAATGCACACGGGGAAGGACCTTATTTACAAAGTCCTGGTTAAGCTTGAACTTGATTAGGTGGAAGGAAGGAAGGAAGGAAGGAAGGAAGGAAGGAAGGAAGGAAGGAAAGAAGGGGGGAAAAAAGTAGGGAAGGGAAGGGAGGGGAGGGGAAGGGAGGGATGAATCTGAGTCTAATGGACTCTATGCCCGCAGCCTCCTGTGACTGAGTAGAGATGGCCCCACTTGACCCCTGACAGAAGAGCCCCTGGCATGCTGGGTAACTCACAGGGGGCACCTTCAGTTACACCAAATGAACAATTTATTTACCAGAAAATGACTCAGTGAACACTAACGTCTTAGAAAGCAGCATATCAGTTTGGTCAAGAATGAATGAAATTATCTTTAGAAGGTGTATTAAATATAATGTCAGGTGCTATTAGGAATGCCTAATATTACCACAGCTTATTGGGGCTAAGCACTGCTTTAAAAAATACACTACTTTTAAATTTAGTTTTAGGAAGGAAAAGAAGCAGAATGATTTAGTTTTTTGCTGGTCAATTTTTTAAAAGAACAGATGTAAATGGAACACAAACCACGTGAATGAAACCTGTTTCTTCAGGTTTTCAGAGATGAATAGCACCTACTCAGGAAGTAGCTGCCACAGGTGAGGCGTCGAGCTAAGCACTTTGTGTGGAGTCGGGGTAGTCCTGTGGACCTCTATAGGAAGAGCAGTGGTTACCCCTCAGCTTTGTAGATGCGGGAATTGCAGCTTCTGGCCCAAGATTTCACAGCTAGTGAGCGGTGGAGCTGGGCCATTAGCTGGGTCGATTTACAGTTCTAAGGAATAGGAAAGAGGTAACAGAAAAGAGGGCAAAAAATATCTAAGTGTCAGATTACTTTATACACTGCGGTGGCTTTAAATTTTAAAAATCTTTTGTGGATAGTAAATTTCTTTTTCTACTTAGATTTTCTCAATGTGACGGGTGTCTTTTCATGCACGCGAAAAGATTGACCCCTTTTTAACGATAGAGATAGGCATTCAAGGGATGAACTGTGGTTTATTTAACCAATTCCTTATGAATAGATATTTGGATTTATTTTTAGATATTCTCAATAGCTTATATTGTTAGCAGAGTGAGTCTTTTTATGTACATATACTTCTGAACGCCTGTTTAGCTATATCTGCTGGATAAATTCCTAAGGGTGGTATCACAATGTGAAAAAGCATTGTTCCAAAAACTTATATATATATTCCACAATGTTATCTTGCCTCCCCTTGCCAAAAAAAGAGTAATTTCTAATCTGGAATCCAGTTCTTCCACTGACATTGGATTTTGGTAAATCATTTAATTGGAAGTGGTGTCAGGTGTATCACCTTTAAACTAGGGCTGGTAGGACTTACTGGTTCCAAGGTCTTTTCCAATTATAAGATTCTGCAAATGTGTACAGTTAGACAGTGAACAAATGAACTTGTATTTGACTTTTTTTTTTTACTTACAAAACATCAATTTACTATGGCTTCATCTAATATTACATCAACCTCAGGGCTGTCTCCTGGTGTTCTGGCTTTTGTGATGTAGATTTGTGTGGGAGATGTAGCTAAACTACAGGCATAAGTCAACCTGAAACCTTAGTGACCTAAATAAAAAGGTTTATGTCTCTCATACTGAATGTCCCAAGCCAGTTAGCGGGAGGCCTGTTCCACACAACCATCAGGGTCAGGTTAACTGAGGCTCAGTCATCTTAGAAATAACTCTCAGGAACCTGTGGTCTTGGCACCAGGTCCCACGGCAGGGGAGGGGTGGAGCCAGTGGAGAATTAGCGTCTGCTCTTAAGTACCTCAGCCTAGGACGGAGCACACTTCTTCTATTTCCAGTCCTTTGGTCCCCACCCTGAGGCACAGAGACAGGGAATGTTGTTTTCCTGTGGCCCAGGAAGAGGAAATGGAGACCACGTGGTGCTCGGTATTGGTGGGCTGGGGCTGCCACAGCGAGTCCTAAATCTGGTGACTCACAATAGAAATTTCCTGGGTCGTAGTTCTAGGGGCTAGAAGCCTGTGATCCAGGTACCAGCAGGAGTATGCCCCTCTGAGGACCTCCCTCCCTGGCTCGTAGCTGGCCTTCTTCTCTGAGTGTTTACACACCCCGCTACACCCCTGCATCCTGATCTCTTCTTAGAAAGACGTCAGGCACAGGAGATTAAGGTCTGTGCTAATCACCTCATTCAGTGTTAATTCTTCTTTAACAACTCTGTCCTCAAACACTGCTGCATTCTGAGAAGTACTGGGGTTAAGACTTCTTTAGATAAATTTTGGGGACACAGTTTAGCCCGTAGCACACTGTCAGACAACGCATACCGAGCTGTAGTCACCATTTGCATTGGAGGTCAATGAATTTCTGAAGCCATATCATAGAGTCATTGTCTTCCTCTTTACATTGCATCTCTCTCTCCCAGTCCCCTTCCCCCATATTTCTTAAAAAAATAGTTATTTTCTGAATTCCTTAGTGTTATTTAAGGGAATCCAGTGTTACTTCATGCATCGAGTAACCTTTTATTAATGGCACTGACTAATGCGAGGAGGGTGCCTTTGAATGGGATAGGGACAACATGGAGGTTAAGATCATGAACCCCAATACAGGGTTTCTTGGGCACTAACCCAGCTCCACTTCTTCCCTCATGTGCACGATCAGGACAGTGACATTTCCCTGGCAGGGTTATTCTTCTATTTAAAGGAGATATTGAGTGTAGAGAGGTTGGCACATAGTACGGGATCCAAAAATGGTGACCATGGTTATTCGCAACCTCAGAAGCTTATGAAAGCTTCGGGCCCAGTGAGCTGCACCCCAGAAGTGCCTCTGGGCCAGAAACCTAGAGGTTTCAGGCTCCCTACAGCTCCGAGGCATGGCCAGGAAGAATGTATCCCTAGTGGTATGACAGTTGTAGTCCCAGCTTATGTGCTTTAAACTCATAGGCTCCCAATTAGAATTTAGATCCAAAAAGGATCACAAGAAAGGTACTGTCCCTTTAAATAGCCCCTCATGATGATTATCTGGCAACAGCTAGGGTTGGCAATTAACAGCAATTAACTGTAGCAGCACTGCAGTTTTTCTGAGATGAACTCTTCTCCCTCCATTTGATGACCAGTGCTCAGGATGTGGCTGGCAGTTAGAAACATGGGAGAGTTAGGCCTACAACATTCTCCCATTGACCTGCCTGGGAACTTGGCTTGATTTTATCAGCCTATTAATTCCTGGGGCTGCCTTGGAACTGGGAGAGCTGAGTTGCCAGGGGGCCTTGGGCCTGCACAACTGAAGCAGGGACAGTCTGGCAGTGGGAGACTCAAGACAGTGGCTTCTGGCCCGGAGGAGCTGCATACTTCATCTTGGCAAGCAGGTGCAGTCACCAGGCAGGTGAAGGGGGGCTGGGCCGTCCTGTAAGACCACAGACACCATGCAGACCATGCTCCCTGACCTACTGCACACTGAGAGCTAAGTCATGGTGACCACAGACGAAAGCCCATTGTGTCTTGTGACTTCATTTCTGCTCTAATTGGAGACCACCACTCCTGTCCAGGCAGCATCTTACACCTTGCTGTTAGCCAGGCAGTAGGTGTAATGGATTTGTCTTTGCTTATGAATGTGTGTACAGTTTTAGCTTTTTGTGTTTTTGGAATTTCAGCTGAGGTAGGTGTGTGGCTGATAATGTGTTGAGTTTAATTAAGGATTAAGATGTTTTAAAAGGCTACATTGTGATCTGCCACTGAAACAAAAAGTTACTGTTTACAAGGTGAGTTAAGAAAAGAGAGCATAGTGTATAAATTTGATATTCATGGAGCAAATATTTGTCGTTGGAGGACTGAGGCAGTTTCAGTTTTGCTTTGGCTGTTTTACAAAGTAGCAACCAAGTGCTTTTAAGAAAAAAAGAGATACCCCCAAGTATGAAAGGCTCTGTTTATGTTTTGTTATTGAGATGTATGCAAATAATTATCTATTACACTTTAAATGACTAAGCTGAAGTCAGGAGAAGTTGCTTCATGAGACCCATGCAGGGCAGTGAGAGATGAGTAGGAGCGATTCTTGTATCTTGCAGGCCTGCCAGCAGCCCACTATGGCATTATTGAATGGTTGGCATGTTTATCTTTGTGGTAGAAGCGATGTTGCTTAGCACAATCAGTGTTGTGTTAGATGTGGAGAAGTGTGTGACAAAAGTGATGAAGACTGGAATCCAGAGTTCCTGTCTCTAAGCAGTCCTTTGCCTCCTCGCACCAAGGTGCGTGTTTCCTGACAAAGTGTCGTTGGGCTGCAGCTTCCAGACTGGTGACACAGTTGCTAGCGTGACTGAGAGGTGACTGAGAGATTGAGTCCCTCCTCAGGAGGAAGGCTCCTAGCGTCTTAGTCCATTTGTGCTGCCACAACAGGGTGCCCAGACAGTGTAGTTTATAAACAACAGAAATTTCTCTCTCTAATAGTTGTGTAGTTGGGACATCCCAGATCGAGACTTCAGCAGGTCCTGCTGCCTGTGCGGCTGCTCTCTGCTCCTGAGAGCCTCCTTGTTGCTGTGTCCTCCAGAGGGAGAGATGCTGTGTCATTTCATGGGGCAGGGACTTGGAGGGGCAGAGAAAGAAACCAAACTGCCTCTGTAGAGCCTTAAATAACAGCATTAATCTGTTCCTAGCATGGAGCCTCCCAAGGGTGCCCCCTCCCCTACTGCTCTTTGCGGATGGAATTTCTAACATATTTTGGGGACACATTCAGCTATACATTTTGCCCCTGGTCCCCCTCAAATTCATATCCTTCTCATTTGTAAAATATATTCATTCCCTCCTAATGGCCCACAAAGTTTTAACTGGTTCCAGCACCAACTCAGAAGTGTAAAATCCAGAGTCTTATCTAAATCAGACGTGGGGGAGACTCAGAGCACAATTAACACAAGGCACATCACCTTCCAGCCATGAGCCTGTGAGATCAAACAAATTACAGAATAGACATTCCCAATGTGTCTTAGCGTATTTGCTCTTACTGCATATCCAAGGATAACGTACAAAGGCATTTCCTTCTTACAATTTTGGTATCTTGGTGGCAGTACCATTCCTGTGGCTCTGCTGGGAACTGTGTTCCCCTCCACCGTGGGGGACTTTCTGCAGGAGCATAACCCCACTTCTGTTCAGTACTGTCTTGGTAGAGGTTCTCTGTGGAGGCCCCACACCTGCCTGGGTCCCTGGATATTTGAGACAGTTTTTGAAATCAAGGTAGGGGAAACTGTGACTCCATAGCTCTTATGACCTGCATGCCAGCAGAATTAACATCATGTGGACTCCACCCCGCCTTAGCTCTTGTGCTCTCCAAGACAGTGACCCTGCTTGAGCCATGGCTGGGGAAGCCTCGGAGTGCGGTGCTGGGATGCAGGAGGCGGAGACCCGAGGCAGCCCCTGCATGGCTGTTCTGTCCCCCAGAGCTCTGTGCCCTGGTTATGGGACGAGTGGCTTTATGAGGACAGCAGGGAGATCCAGGCTGGCGCACCTGCTCAGTGTCATCCAGGGATGCCCTGTGCTGTGCCCTGAGGCAGCCTCACTAGAAGCCAAGCAGATGCAGGGCCATGCCTTTGGGCTCTCCCACTTCCTGAAACATGAACCGAAGGCAGTAAAGCTTGGCAGTGCCCACATGGTGCCAACTCTGCAGGTACACAAGGGCCTAAGAGGATGAAGAAAACAATCGTATCTGTGTATGTTGGATGGAAATGTCACTCCTGTGGGAGATGTGTGGAGGGCAGTATTAAAGCTGGGTCATTTTTGAAAAAGTCAGTGACTCATAAATGTATTGACACTCCATGAGTTCTTTACCACTGTACATGTTAGGAGCTCATACCTGATTACATAACAGGAAAACAAATGATTGAGGTTTTTAGTGTCTGTCTCCTGCTTCCACTTAGAACTTTGTAATAGAAATTCAAGAGCATCTTTGCTGCAACAGAATGGAATAGAAAGAGGAAAATAGATTTGTTCTGGGAGCTGAACAGATCTCTGCTTTAAAAACTACACAAAGGACCTTCTTAATAACTTAAGATTGTTTTAGAAAACAATCTTTGAGGAGGAATGCCAGGGGAAGTGGCATGCTCCTGTAATCCCAGCTCTTTGGGAGGCTGAGGCAGGATGGTTGCAAATTTGAGCCCAGCCTGGGATACTTAACAAGACCTTCTCCCAAAAAAGAGACAGATGATGGAAGGATGGAGGGAAGGAAAGAAACAGAACTAGCTTGATGAATTCCAGGCTATCTTGTTATGGGAATGAATGAGTTTAGGAGGATGGAGTTAAATAAATTTGGGAAGGTTTTACTATGAGTCTCTTTGTTTTACACCGGGTGACCAACATCTCTCTACAAAGACTGTCATTTTGCAGCGCTCGTGATCCTATCTGGAACAGGAGAAGAGTGCTCTGAGAGGGCAGAGGCACGGAGGCACTTGCCACCCGTTTTCGCTCAAGCAGGTTTCTCCACGCGAGGAAGGGCATCCTGACCTCAGCAGGCCGCCCCCGCCGTTCTGCCCCGCGGACCGCGTGCTGTGGGGTGACTTCCGTCAGGGCGGCCACTGCGCGCAGCACGGGGAGGTCCGGGTGCGAGGACTGTGCAGGACCAGGGCCTGGAGACGAATGTGGGGGAGGGAAGCGAACCCTCGGTCCCCGCAGCGCGGGCGTGCGGGCACTGTCGGGCACAAGGGGCCTGAGTCTGCTGCTCGCCTCGCACAGGTGCCTCGGAGCCCAGAGCCTCTGTCGCGGCGCCTGTCCTCTGGTTCCTTCCACATAGGTGAGGAGCCTGGGGCCTCGGCCCGGGCAGAGTGCGGAGCTGATGGGCCTCCCTGGGCCTTGCCCTGGGGCTCTCCGGCACAATGAGCCCCTTCCGGAGAACCTCTCCAGGGACTTGTTCTGAACAGAGACTTGGACAGCAAATGAGGTAGCCAAGTTTTACATTTATCAAAGGTATTAAAGGTAAGAAAAGAGGGAAAACAGAATCAAGAGCGCAGAGTGCGCACTGAAAGGCTCCCAGCAGCCACTGAGGTTAGTGGCTACCTCACCTAGATTCCCCACTCTGATGTCATCGCGGTTGTCCAGTCGGAAACTTGCTTGATCTTGTACCAGCGTTCTCTGATTGGTCCCGAGCAGGGCTTAGAAGCTGTTCTGCTGCCAGTCCTGGTTCTCTGTGATTGACAGGTCACACCTACTTGCCCAGCCAGTTTGACACATCCTAATCTCCTGCCTCAGTCCTCCCCAAATCCTTCCCCGCTTCTAGAGGGACTTGCTCAAACTGTAGCGATCTTCTGTGCTGCCAGCACTGTCCTTGTGGCTTGCAATCTGGAGGGCAGCAGGAGCTATGAAGTGCTGGGGAGTACAACCTAGAACAGCTGCATTCTCGGAGATGAGAAACAGCAGAATTTTATGTTACATAGGATTTTTTTTTTTTATAAGTGAGATGGTAGAGAGACCCTCCACATCTATAGTCTAGGAGTAGTACCAAGGAAGGCTCACTCAGAAGCCAAGGGAAACCAATTATTTCACTAAAATGACTTGACATGTAAGTGGGGTGTGATAGAAATGCTGCCGCAGTTTTCCTTTCAGTTGACTCCAGTGACTCTATTTGGTATCCACAATTACTTTTACAGACCTAAAAGTTGTCCCATCACTACTTCAGTTCAAATATATGGATTGGTCATGTGGTCTGTTGGCTAAGGCCTCCTGCAGAATTAAAACAGTTGTTGGCCTCTTAATACATAGTCTAGCAATGACAACTGAGTAAAGATCAAATAGGCCCCAAAACACTGTGATTAGCAAGAAATGGTATATCTCTTATTTTCTTAGGTTTGGAGCTCAGATATTTTTATCTGGGTGAACTGCCATAACATACCACTTGCCTAGTGGCCCAAATAACATACATTCATTTTCTCTCAGTTCTGAAGGCTAGAAGTACAAGATTAAGGTGCTATCAAGGTTGGTTTCTCTGAGGCCTCTTTACACACTTGCACACAGCTGCCTTGCTGCACCCACACATAACTTTTTTTCCCTTGTACAGAGAGGGGAAGAGAGAAAGAGAGGGGGGCAGGGAGAGGGAAAAGGAGAGAGGGAGGGAAAGGAGAGAATGCTCTATGGTGTCTCTTCTCTTCTCATAGGGACACGGATCCTTTTGGGTTAGGGCGCCACCCTTATCCTCATTTAATCTTAATTACCTCCCTAAAGGCCCTGTCTCTGAATGTAGTTACATTGGGAGTTATGGCTTCAATTTATGAGGTTTGAAGGACACACTTTGGCCAATAATACTAGGTAAAAGTTGCAAGATTTTAAAAATTAAGCCATATTGAAGCCTAATGTGTACAATAAAGTATATACCTTTAAAAGCATACGGTTTGATGAGTTTTGACAAGTGCGTCACCATGTAGTGTGATTGTGCTGCTGTCTCTCGCACAACTTGGACATAACAGCTCCAGTGCCCAGTCACACCCAGACCCACTAGGGCCCCCAAGTGGCTATTGATCTTCCTTCTGTTTCAATAGATTCAAGTTGACTTTTTTAGCTTTTTATCACTAAAGTCAAACATGTAAACATTGGGTTTTCTTTCACCAGGATGAAGATTTGATAGTCATATGCACTGCTCATCAGTAGTTTGCCACTTTTCATCTTTTAGGTGTCATTCTACAGGTGTGTCACAGTTTATTCACCTGCTAATGAACATTTGGATTGTTTCAGGTTTCGTGCTATTATTTAAAAAGCTATTATGAACATAAATAGGTCTTTTGATACATGTTTTCATTTCTCTTGGGTAAATAACTAGAAGTGAAATTTCATGTTTCTAAGGTAAGTATACTGTGTTTTTAATAAGAAGCTGTTAAGCCCATTGTCCAAGTGTGGTTGTAGCAATTTACAAAGCTATATGTGAGAATTCCAGTTGCTGTAGACCCTAACTCTTGGTGTTTAATCACTTTTTTACATTTAGCCATGTGAGTGGCTATATAGTGCTATCTCATTGTGGCTTTGTTTCTTACTGGTGACTAACTGATGCTGAGTATTTTTTTAGCATCTTATTGGTCATTTTTATTTCTTGTGTTGTGGAGTATCTGTTCCAAATATTCTGTGCAATTTTTACTTAGGTTGTTTTTCTCCTGATTATTGATTTGTAGGACTTCTTGCATGGTCTGAATATAATTCTTTGGACATAAATGTCTCCCAGTCTGCACTTTGCCTTTTTATCTTCTTAAAGATATCTTTAAAAGAGCAAACTTTTAAGTTTTTAGTGAACTTCAGTTTGTCAATTTTTTTCTTTCATAGGTCATGTGTTTTGTATTCTTTCTAAGAAATCTTTACCAACCCAAGTTTGCAAAGGTTTTCTGTCATGTGTACTTCTGGAAGTTTTTAGGCTTTGGCTTCTTTTTTAGTTCTACAGTCAATTTCAACTTCAGTTGTGTTTGGTGTAACATCAGGGTTGAGATGTTTGCTTGTTTTGTTTTTGTTTGGCATGAATATGTAGTAGTTTTGCCTTCATTTGTTGAAAAGACTGTGCTTTCCCAATGGAATTACTTGGTACTTTCATTAAAAATTAGTTGACCCTGTATACAAGTGTCTATACCTGCACACTATTCTGTACTATTTATCTAGTTGTCTATTCTTATGCAAATACCATCATATTATTACCGTGGCTTCATGTTAAATATTTAAATCATGTATTATCTTCCAACTTTGTTCTTTTTTAAAAAATCCATTGGATTATTATGTATCTTTTGCATATCTATATTTTTTGCATTTCTATATTTTTGCAGCTACGAAAGTTTAGAATTATTTGGCTGACTCTATAAAAAAGCTGATTGGATTCAATTTGGATTATATTGAATCTATGGGTCAAGTTTGGGAGAATTCTGGCAATATTGAGTTGTTTTATAAAGAATATTATATATCTTTATTCAGGAGTTTTAATTTCTCTCATCAGTATTTTGTAGTCTTCAGTGTAGAGATCTGGAGAGAAATTGTTATGCTTTTCAGTATCATTATAAGTGGTATTTTCAATTTCAATTTCCAGCTGTTCATTACTAGTGTGTAGAACACAGCTGTCTTCTGCTTATTAGCCGTGCTAGTAACTTTTTCTGTCTAGTCTTTGTATTTCTACATGTAAAATTACATTGTCTGTGAATAAACAAAATTCTTTCTCTTCTGTCTGTGTATCTTTTTCCTTCTCCTGCTCTATTTTCCTACCTAGGACCTCCAAAATAGATGTGATAATAACACACATCTGTGTTTTGTTCTTGATTTTAGGCAGAAAGTATCCAGCATTTTACTTTTAAGTATGACACTTACTGTACAAATAACGATCAAAATGTTTGGTGAATATTTAAAATTTTAAAAAATGTATTATAGTAAAAACAAATGACCACGAATCCCCTTACAATCCTCCCCCTCACTCTGAACACACTTGCCCCATTGTCTTTGCCGCTTTCTGAAGCAGTTCTGGCGATCTTCTTTCACGAGTGTCATTATAAGGTAAGGCCAAAAGTACAATTGGTGCGCTGCCCGGTGCTGCCCTGCAGGAAGGCGGGCCTGTGGGAGCGCTGGGGTGTGTTCTCATCCGACTATTCAGATGCGGTGCTATGCAACTTCTGGCTCTTCCCAAAAGTCAAAATTATCAGGAAATGTAAATATTTTGGATTAGTTCAGGATGTGGAGGCAACTGCAACAGCTAGAGACTCCCAGAACTGCTTTGTAAAATGACAGGAGCGATGGGATAAATGTGCTTGACATGAGTGCGGAATATTTTGTGGGAGATTTAGTGGCAATGTGTCTTTTACTGTAATTTAAAAAAGTTTAAATGTTAGCTGTATTTTTCCATCACACTTGGTGGCTTCCGCACCTCTCTGTGTGCGATGTTAGGGACTGAGCCCTAGGCCTCACAGGTGCTGGGTAGCACTGTACCACTGGCCACACCCACAGCCGCCAGTGTTTTGTATCAGGTTGAAAAAGTTCCTTTGAGGGTTCTTATCAATATAAGTAATGCTTTCATATGTTTATTGAGATGGTGAGAGTTTCTCCTTTATTTTGTTAAAGTGGTGAATTCTATTGTTTCACTGTGGTAACATATACATAATGTAAAAATCACCATTTGTAAAAAGTAAAATATACGTAATGTAAAAATCAGACATTTTAAAGTATACAATAAAGTAGTATTGAGTATGTTCACAACATTGTGCAACACTCCCAAAGTAGTTCCAGAACTTTTTATACCTCCAAACAGGAATGCCACACCCACTAAGCGGCCATTCCCCACTCCCCCTTCCCCAGCCCCTGCTCTCTGACTCTTGATTTTCCTGTTCTGTACATTTCATATAAATGAAACCATAATATGTGGACTTTATGCCTGGTTCTTTCATTTAGCATGTTGTTAAGTTTCATTTTGTAGTGTATGTCTGTACTTCATTTTTGTGGTTGAATATTATTCTACTGTATGTGTATACCACATGTTGTTAATTTGTTCATCTACTAATGAGCATTTGTGTTATTTCCACATTGGCGCTCTTATGAATAGTGTGGTCATGAATATTTATGAACAAGTTGTCATCTGAACACCTTCTGTCAATTCTGGGCAATACATACCTAGAAGTGAAGTTGCTGAATGGTATAGTAACTCTGGTTACCTTCTAGAAACTGATGATCCCTTTTCCACAGTGGCTTCTTGTCTTAGTCTATGCTGCTATAACAAAATTCCAGAGATGGGGAAATTTATAGAAAACAGAAATTTGTGTTTTCACAATTCCAGAGAGCAGGGCTGGAGATACAGCTCAGTGGCACAAGTGCCTGCCTGGCAAGCATAAGGCCCTGAGTTTGATTCCTGGTACCAAAAGAAAAGTATACTCAACTAAACTATGCAGCAAGACCCTGTCTCAAAAAACAAAAAACAAACACAATTCCAGAGAGTAGGGAGTCCAAGATCAAGGCTGTTATAGCTGGGAGGGCTTTCCTAGTGGGGAGGAAAACAGTATTTTTCCAGATTGGAAGCAGAAGGGCAAGAAGGTGAGAGATCAAACTCACAGCCTCAAGGCCTTTTAATAACAATGTTAGTCCGTTCTTCAGAGTGGCCATGGCTTACATCTAAAATGTTCCCCAGAGGTCTCATGCATTCAGAGGTAGGACTTTTAGAAGGTGACTGGATCATGGGGGTGCTGTCTTCATCCTTGGGATAGTCCACTGATGAGTTATAGCTGACTACTATTTAGAGATGGAACATAGTCAGAAGGGTGCTGGTTACTGGGGATGTGACCCCAAAGGGTGTAATCTTGTCTTGGTTCCTCCTTCCTCTCTTTGCTTCCAAGGAGTAGCAGCTTTCCTGTTCAGCTTCCTTACAGGCCCTCTTAGCTTGCTGTTTCTGTCTGGACTCTGATTACCATGGACTGGACCCAATGAAAATGTGAGCCAAAGTGAACCTCTCCTTAAACCTGATAGTGTTGGGTGTGGTGTCCCAGCAACTGGAAAGTGCTTCACGCAAGGATGAATCTCTCATGACCTAAATTAGCTCCATCTTTGCACACTGCTGCATTAAAGACTGTATTTCCCACACATGAATTTTGGAGGTATGCATTGAAACAATAGCACATCATCATTTACTTTCTTACCAGCAATGAAGATTCCAGTTCCTCCATGTCATTGTCAACACTTGCTATTTTCCTTTCTTAAAAAAATTACACTCATCCTAGTGGGTATCAACTGACATCTCGTTGCAGTTTTGAACTACATTTCCTTTATTGACTATTAATGAGAGCATCTTTTCATGTACTTCTTAGTCACTTGTGTATTTTCTTTGTGTAAATATTTATTAATGTTCTTTATCCTTTTTTAATTGAATTGTACTTTTGTACTTGCATTACAAGAGTTTTAAAAATTATGTGCTAGATCTTGGCAAATACTTTTCCCTTCATTTGGAGTGCCTTTTCAGTCTCTTGACTCCTTTGATGTGTGTATTTTTAATTTTGATGAGGTCCAGTTTATTCACTTTTTCTTTTGTTGCTTGTGCTTTTGATGTCGTATTTAAGAATATAATGTCAAATCCAAGGTCATGAAGATTCCCCTTAAAGTTTGACCAAAGAAGGTTAGAATATTAGCTCTTAATGTTAGTTTTGGTATATTTTAGCTAGTTTTTATATAGAGTGTAAGTAAGAGTCTAATTTAATCTTTTTAGACTTAATCATATTTGAATGTGAAACTACCCTTGGATTCTTAGGATAAACCCAGTTGGTTATGGTGTACTATCTTTTTAACATATTGCTAGAATTTATTTGCTAAATTTTTATATCTTTGATCTTTATGTCAAAAATCTTTATATCCCTGTTCAAGGCTACATTTATTTGCACTTTTTTTTTTTTGTGCTGCATTTGTGTGTGTGTGTGTGTGTGTGTGTGTGGCCTTAGCATATGGATAATTTTAGTTTTATACCATGAGCTGTGAAGGGCTTCCCACTGCTCAATTTTATGAAAATATTTTTGTAGAGTAGATATTATTTCTGCCTATGTTTTATAGAATTTGCCAGAGACTATTTCTAGGATTGCAGTTGTCTTTGTGAGCAGGTCTTTAAACATAAATTTAATTTCTTTAGTAAATATAGGGAAATTGAGATTTTAAAGTATTTCTTAAATGAGTTTCAGTATTTTGAGTTTTTCTGGGAATATGTCCATTTTATTTAATTTGTGAACTTTGTATTTTTTTTTTTGGTGTCAGGAATCGAACTCAGGACCTTGTGCCTGCCAGGCAGGTGCTAGTGCTGCTGAGCTATATCCCCAGCCTCTTAATTTGTGAACTTATTGACATAGATTTGTTTGTAATACTCCCTTGTTACTCTTTAAATGGTTATACCAATTTCTGTAACTGGTATAGTCTTATCTTTTTTATTGATCAATTTTGCTAACAGTTTATCAATTTATTTCACCTTTCAAAACCCAGCCTTTGGAATGTGAATTTTGTCCATTATTTACTTGCTTTCATCCACTAATTTCTGCTTTATTTAACATATAATAATGACATACTTTTGAGTTCCAGTGTGGTAAATGGATATGTGTATACAGTGTGTAGTAGTCACATTGGAAGTTCCCTTTCCTTAAATGTTTTTAATTTCTTTCTAGGGGCTGGGGATATAGCTCAGTGGAATAAGCGCTTGCCTAGCAAGCGCAGGGTCCTGAGTTCGATCCCCAGTACCGCTAAATAAATAAATAAATAAATAAAATAAATTTCTTTCTGTTGGGAAGCTTCAGTCTCCTCTTTTAGTTCTTTATAAAATATATAATATCATATTGTAGACTGTATTCGGTCTACTGTGCTATAACTTGTTTCTCCTATTTCACTGTATTTCGGTATCTACTATCCAGGCTCCCTCTGTCCCCGTCCCCCTCCCCCTCCCCCTCCCTAGCCACTAGCACAGTCCTACTCTACTTCTACGAAATCATCTTTCTTAGCTGCTGTACATGAGTGAGAACATGTAGTAGTTCTCTTTCTGTGACTGGTTTATTTGACTTAACATTCTTTTTTAGTTTGACTTGATTTGCTCTTTTTTCCCTAGTGGAAATGTGGATCATTAGATTTAGTGCCATCTTCTCTTCTAATGTAAGCTTTTAAATCATAAATTTTCCTTCAAGTATTACTTTAGATATATGCAAATCTTAAAATTTGATTTCAGTTTTATTCAGCTGAAATACATTCTAATTTTCCTTGTGATTCCCATATGACCTATATGTGTTGCTTATTTTCCAAGTGTTTGTAGGGCTTTTTGTATAGTTTTGCTATTGACTTCTAATATAAATTCACTGTGATCAAAGAATATTCCATGTATAATTTTAATCTTAAAATATAGTAAGACCTGTTCTATGGATCTGCATATGGTCTGGCTTGGTGGAATGTGCCATGTGTACTGGCAAAAGGTACAGTCTGCTATTATTTGGCAATGTGTCCTATAAATACAAATGCCAGTTTGCCATATGCTGTTTTTCAAGTGTTTTATATACTTACTGATCCTCTGTTTGTTATTTTGATTGTTGCAGGGGGAAATCTCTTTGTTGATTTGCCTATCCCTTCTTTCAGATTTATCAGATTTTGCTTCATGTATATTGACGCTCTGTTGCTGTTATTAATCATTATTATGGTGATGGTGATCGAACCCAGGGCATGGTGGGCAAGCACTCTTCCACTGAGCTGAACCCTCAGCTGAAGCTGCTTGGAGTGCAGTCATATTTAAAAGGTTTTTGTTGTTAATGAATTATCTATGATAGTGAAATGCCCTTCATTTATCCATAGAGTTGATCTGTTTCTGAGATCCACTTTACCCAACATTAATGGAACCACTCTGGTTTTATTTGTGTATATTGTTTGAATAGTAAAATTCATTCTCTCCTACTCCTAACTAGCCTGTGTTTTCACATTCAGAGCAGACTTTTGGGGCAGGTATCATCTGCTTCACTACAGTGCCTAGATAATTTAAATTTACTGTACTTAGCAGTTAAATTAATTTAATGGGTATATTTGTATGGTAGGATATAAATCTGTTACATTAATACTTGTTTCCTGTTGTTTCCATCTTTTTTATTTCTGTTTCCCTGCAGTCTTTTACGTTAACTGAGTAATTTTTAGGATTCCGTTCAGCTTATCCACTTGCTTTCTTTTCTCCAGTTGTTGCTTTGAGGGTTATAGTGTCCGCTTCTTATCACTGTGCTTTTAAATAATAGTATACTCCTTTACGTAAATAAATGTGTGTTATGTAATACTTTTATGCTCCTTCCCATCCTTTGTGCTGTCTTTTGTCATTCATTTTATAATCATTTATCACTTAACAGTAATACATCATAGAGTATACTTACAGAAACCTAGATGGAATGCCTACTACATACCTAAGCTTACTACATACCTACTAACATACATAAAGAATAACTGTCATATATGAAGTCCATTGCTGACCAAACATTAGATAGTGCATGATTGTGCTTTTACATGTTTTATAAACATGTACACACTATTATCACTTTCGATATAAAGTTAATTATTTTTTTTTCTTTGCTGGGGGTTGAAACCAGGACCTGTGCATGTTAGGTAAATGCTTGATTACTAAACTACATCCCCAGCCCTATCTTTTAAAAACAGTAGAGGTGAGAAAGAATATTATTTACTATTTAATTTTTTAATACTTTGTGTATATCAAAATTTCTAACTAGTGTTTTACTTTTAGTTACAGAGCTTTTAGTAATTTCCTTATAAAACATGGCTACTGGTGATGAATTTTTGTTTATATAAAAATTTTATGTCTTCTTTTTTTGTAAGATATTTTTCCTGTGTATAGGTCAATAATCTTTTTCTTCCAGTCTATTAATGATGTCTACTTCATTTTGGCTGTCACAGTTTCTAATAAGAAGTCTGTTATTCTTGTATTTGTTCCTTTATACTTACTATTTCCTTTCTCTGAGTCTTTTTAATATTTTGTATTTATTTATAAATTTCATTATATTTAGAATAGCTTCCTTTAGGCTTCCTTTGTTTGAGGCTTCTTGAATATTTTAGATCTATAGTGAGTGAGGCTGCTTTCTTGCAGTTCTTTCTCTCCCTTTCACCCAGTTTGAATAGTTTTAATTTGCATGTGTTCTACTTCATGGGTCTTTTCTTCTACAGTGTCTAACATGCTCTAAGTCCATCCAGTGGTGATTTCACCAGAACTTGTACTTTTCATTTCTAAAATTTCCATTTCATTCTTTTTTTCCCTCTATTTTTTATCTTTCATTTCTCTTCTCAAAATGATTACTTTTCTTTTAATACTTGGACACTAATTATAATACCTGCTATATATCTTTATCTGCTAATTTCTGTTTGTATTTACTGACTTACCTCCTAATTATTAGTTACATTTTCCTGCTTCTTGGCATGTCTAGTAAGTTTGATTGTGTGCTAAACATTTTGGATGTTCCATTATTGGTGTTTAGGTTTGGTTATCTTCCTTTAGTAATGTTTGGATTTTGGTTTTACAAAAAATTAAGTTAATTTCTGTTCAGTAAGTTTGATTATTTCAAGGTGTGTTTTTAAGCTTTCAAGGTAGATTTGGAGTAGTTCTGTAGGGATTCTGTAACCTTATTACTAAGGCAGGATTTCGCTGGCTCTCCAGTGAATATCTGAGGTGATTAGTAGACACTCTTCACTTTGGCTGGTCAGAATTTTGATGGCTCTTTTGTGTGAGCTCTGTGAGTTGTTCAGCTTTTAACTTTCCAGTCACTCTCTTCTTGAAAGTGAAATTTCTCCCTGCTAGTGCATATCTTAGTATTTAATAAATTCTCATGTCCCTCTATGTTATTTATATGTATATCCTTCTTTCTAAAACTCTGCCTCATAACTTCTGCTGCATAAACCTCTCTGGACTGAGATTTTGTTCTCCCTATGTCATTGGAACCACTGCGCTCTGTCTGGGACTCTTTTCTTTATTCTGAGTGTAGAATTTGCCTCCAGGATGAAAGCAGGGGTAATTACATGGTATACTCATCTGCTGTCCTTCTCTCATGGACCACAGTCCTGAGTTACCTATACATTGGTCTGATCATAGTTTTTCATACATATATATATTTTTTTCATATATTTTATAGGGTGTTTAATTGTTAGTGGAAGAAGGATAAAATTGGCTTCTGTTTCTCCATCATGATAGTAATCAGAAGACTTGTACATTTAATCCTAAATAAGGCTGCCATCTTAAGATGAAACTATTTAAAGATATACACTAAGATGTTTTGTATTCTTTTTCTCTATTCTTCTTTCACAATTATAAAAAACAAAGATCTATGGATATGCCAAAGAAACTTTGAAGAACCGTACTGTGTTGTTTATCACTGAAGAATTATTTTCCCATAATAGTTTCTGCCTTATACTCCTTTCCCATGTATTCATTCTAAATAGGACTGGTGTGGGTTTTTTGTTTGTTTGTTTTGTTTTTGAAATGGTATATAGACTTTTAAATGGCTCTCTGACTTTTCTAGGATAATTTCTAAGCCTCTCATTGCAAAAGTTCTATGAATGGCATTCTAGATTTGCTTCTCACATTTCACAAAACTTGAAGTTACTCGCTTGTGTGTCATCTCTAACTTATTGTTATATGTTTTATATTCAAGGTGCAGATAAATGTGGAAATTCATCTAAATTGTAGTGGACCATGAGATTTTATAGAATTTTTTGCAATTTGGTGATTATGAATGTCTGGTGAATGTATAAACTTTGCAGCTAACTCTACCTCCTACAAAACTGTTAAGAGAAGGAAAATTTTAAACAGTAGCTTGATCTTTTGTTTAACAACAAAGGGTAATTCTAATGCTGTACATACATCTCTATACATCTCCGAACACATCACTTTCATTTCAAAGCTTGAAGAGTTGTGTTTTTTATTTTAAGACTGGTGTTGGCAATTTAAATAAGTTCATGTTCCCTGTTGTGAAGGTTCTGAACCTTATCTTTTAGATCTCAGTGACAAATGGTTCATATAGTTTTAACTATATTTCTTATCTAAAGATTTATGTAGGATTTTTATGACCTGTAAATCTTTGATGACTGCATGCTCAGGAGAAAGCAAGTCATTGCTTAGCCAAGCAAGGTGGGATTACACATTAATGGTTGTCTTGATTACTTTTCTCTTGATGCTGAGACAAAATACCCAACAGCCAGAATTAAGGAAGGAAGGGTTTATTTAGCTCACAGTCTGTGGAGGTTTCTGTCCACACTTGGCAGGCTCCAAGGCAGAGTGGCACATGGCAGAGGGCTACAGTTCATGGTGATGAGAAGATAGCAAAAGCAGCAACAGCAAAAGAGAGGAGTGGCGGCGAGCAGCCTCTTGCTCTGTCTTACATATGCAAACTATCTGCCCTAGAGCGGGTGTAGCTCTCACGCCCATAATCCCAGCATTGGACCCTGAATCAAGTAAACTCTAAAAGCCCGCCCCGTGGCTACACAAAGCTCTGGGGGGACATCCAGACACACACCATAACAATGGTAAACAGAAAAGAGATGTTGAAAAATTTCACATCTAACGGGCAAAAACACAAGAGAAGCCTATAGAGATAAAACTTGTAAAGTACAAGACTGTCACCTAGTAAGCTGTCTTATGGCAGTTTGAGTGGAGCTTCAGCTTGATTAGTTTTGAGATCTGCCCAGGGATTGGTGGACCACACTTCTTTGCATGGATCTTGGAATCCTGACCTTGAAGTCTCTGCTTGGTCACTTTCTCTTCTAATCTGACTATGGTTCCCTGCTGTGCTTCCTGAAAGCCATGAACTGGCCAGTTTTGCTGTTTCTGCACTGGAGCCAGCAATGGTGAGCACATTAAACCTCTCCTCTTTGAAATGTGGGTGTTGGGTATTGGGTCCTGCAATGGGAAAGCTGACTAATACTATCGCCCAAATGATACCTGTTATTAATATTATTCTGCCAGTACTCTGAAAATAATTTTACATGCTTTGTGTATATATACTGGATTGAATTCACAGTGTTTTTTCCCTTGCGAGATTTGACCTCAGATCCTTGCTTCCTAGAACTTTATGTATTGCCCATAAAGGATAGTTTGACCCTCATATATTAATAAAAAATTCAAATATTCTGCTGGAGATGTATATGGCTTTGCTGGTGCATGTACACATTAAGCTGACTTTTGCACACCTAATCCCTACTCCTAGGTCTCAGCAAACGTGAGGACTATAGAAACCTGACCTGGTTAGGTGATGCCCAGAGAGGACCCTGAAATCCAGAAACTTTCATAAAAATTGTCAGGTGACAGTGGTATGTGGCATCCATCTGGGTAATGAAGCTTCAAGTTATATTTTTGAACATAAAACATCATGAGGGAGGGGTTTTGTTTGTTTGCCACTGCTTTCATTTTGTGACATCTTACTTTGTGCATAGCCATGACTTTCAAAGAGTGATGTCCAGATGAGTGGCATTTGCATCACTTGGGAATGAATGATAAATAAAAGTTCTCAGGCCTTGCAATCTGTGTTCTAGGCAGATGGCGTGCTCTGATGTGTGCTCAAGTTTGATAGCTGCCTGTGTGGAGAACCCGCAAAGTTGCCCCTCGTGTGACTTAATCTATTTCTGTCTGTGATATTCTAAGCCCTGCAATATGAGGCATGAAGAAGTAATCAGTCATGCCCCCCAGCAACTGTTGCCTTGGAGACATTTAATGGTGTAACATGGGAAGTGCCACACTATAGAGCAAATGTCAAACTCCAAGAAGGAAGAGATTTTCTGCCAGAAGTTTTCTGGAGCACCTTCTTTCACAACTAAGGCATCCAAAGTGAGAGGATTAAGCTACAAGATCCATGGAAAGTGCTAAAGCGGGGCCCTCAGGCTGAGCAACAGCCTTGAGGCACTTGGAGCTAGTGAAGAAGTAAACTCCCTGGGCTCAAAAGTGGTTCTTGAAGCAAACATATCAAAGGCTGACTTTAAAAATCCTGCCATGAAGCAAGAAATTAACATCCGGCCCATTGTATCAGCCTGACAATAGGAGAGCCTAAGGAAGGCTTGGCAAAGAGACAGTTGCCTTAGCCACACACAGAAGGCATGGGCTATGTGCTGTTGAAGAGGGCTGGGGATCTACTGTCCTCTTTGTGTTAGTGTTTCTGTGGCTGAGATACAATACTCAACATCCACAACTTAAAGGAGGAGAGGTTTAATTTGGCCCATAGTTTCAGGAGGTTCAGTCCATGGTTGGCTTAGCATCAAGGCATTGACATCATGGTGGAAAAAATCAGAGCAAAGCTCCCTAGTTCATGGTGGCCAGGAGGCAGAGCAGGGAAACCTGCACCAGAAAAGAACCCATGAGGGACCATCTGTAGTACCCAAAGTCATATCTCCATGACCCAACCAACACACCTAGAGGCATCCTTTATTAATCCCCTAGACAGCTCTCAATCCAATCAAGTTGACACAATGAAGCTTAACAACACACTCTTCGTGTCTCTTTCAACTCTTTGTGTCTCATGCATTGTTTCTGGTTATGAGTACTGGAGATCCAGTAGTGAGCATAAGAAATTCTTGGCCTCATGTCTCTCATTCAACGTCAGTGCTGCTTAGTAAGTGTGGTGGAACTTTCTGGTTTCCAGACTCAAGCTTCTGGGCCCTACAAAGTGAAAATGCAGGCTGAGAATCCCCTTACGAGACAAGGCCCCTTTCTCCTGGGATTGCTCCCCGTCCTCATATGCACTGTCTTGGTTACTTTTTTCTTGTTGCTGAGAAAAAATACCCAACATCCAAAATGAAGGAAGGAAAGGTTGATTTAGCTTACAGTTTGTGGATGTTCCAGTCTATACTCAGCTGGCTGTGAGGCAGAGTGGCACATGGCAGAGGGCTACAGTTCATGGTGGTGGTACAAAGCAAAGCAATAAGCGCAAGGAGAGAGGAATGGCAGCAGGAATGGCAGCCAGCAGCCTCTTTCTCTCCCTTACATATACAAACCATCCACCTTAGGGTGTAGCTCTCACACCCATAATCCCAGCAAACTATCTGCCCTAGGGTGGGTATAGTTCTCACACCCATAGTCCCAGCATCGGATCATGGATCAGTCATAAACTCTAAAAGCCACCCCATAACTGCATGAGGATTTAGGGGGACATGCAGACACAAACTATAACATACACCTTATCCTAGCTGTCCAAGCTGGAGAATCACCCCCTACTTTTGATATCACTGATCCCTCATCTAATCAGGATCCCAGGGATTCATTCTCAGGTCTATGGAATCTCCCCTAGCACCATTTTTATTTTTTTATTCTTACAAATCCCATTTACTAAAAGTCCTTTTTGAGTTTGCTAGGGTTGCCATCACAAAATACCATCCACTGGGGGGTTGAAATAACAGAACTTTACTTTCTCACGGTCTGAAGCTTGGAGCCCAAGATCGAAGTGTCAACAGGGCAGGTGTCTGGCAAAGCCACACCCTCTGCAGTGTGCAGATGGTGCCTTTGCTCTGTGATCTCCATGTCCTATCATCTGTGTGTGCATGAGGCTCTGATGTTGCTTCCAAGGACATCAGTCGTGTTTATGAAGGCCCTACATTTATAACTTCATTTATCCCTAATTACCTCCTTGAAGCTAACAGAACCAAATGCAGTGGTACCTTGGGGTTCACAAATGTAATTCTTAACTCTATAACCAGAATCATAGAAAGAATTAAGTTCGTGAACTGAGGTACCACTGCATAGCCGCGTTGGAGTTTAGAGTTTCAGCATATGCAATTTGAGAGGATGTAATTCAGCCCCTAACAATCCCCACTGCTCCATTTCTAGATTGTTACGGCTCCTTATTGACCCTCATTCCTGACTCCCTTTACCAGTCCTTGAACACCCAGGTTCATCTCAGTGAACAGCATTTTAAATTACAGTCTCATTAAAAACTGAAGTGATTTAGCCAAACTTCATAGTCCAGCATTTGGTTCCCAGGTAATAGCCTACCTTCTCAGCCAAAATAACGCCTTTCCTACATAGCACAAACATCCTGAGTGATTTTCTTTCTTGTTCTTCAAGCGTTCAGCAAGTGTTCTCGTCTCCAGGCCTCCATTATTCTCTCTGGAATGTCCTCTTTTCTCCCTATTCAGATACTGCCCTTTCTAGCAGGAGCCACACTCATCAAGGACATCTTCCAGATCTCTCCCACCTACTATGATCTTTCTCTCTGGGCATAGATTTTTATTTCAAAGCAGATATTAACACCTCTTGTGTGTATGTCTGTGTCCCTCCCTGGACTGTCTGAGGGTAAATATTGAGTTATTTCAGGCCTTGTGCTTGGGACAGTGGTGGTACTCAGTACCCTCATTCCATGGATGGACAGATGGATGGGTAGACAGATGACAGAGGCATGGATGAAGAGTCCCTTTGATCAAGTTGTCTGAGACTCATAGCTTAAATGTCTACCTCAGGGCTGGGGATATAGCTCAGTGGAATAAGCGCCTGCCTAGCAAGCGCAGGGTCCTGAGTTCGATCCCCAGTACCGCCAAAAAAAAAAAAAAAAAAAAAAAAAAATGTCTACCTCAACTGAGAAAACTCCATAACCCTGCTGAAGTCTCTTTTCCATATCAAGATATTTTAAATTCCAGTATAATCTCCAGATTACTAGAGAACTTTATTGGTTTTTTCTCCTTCCCACCCCTCCAAAAACTCTAAACTCAGTGGAAACAAGGACTATTTCTGTCCTATTCCCTAGTGTTAGCAGCTGACACATGGCAGACACTCAATGAATGATTTGCTGAATGAGTCAATGTGTGGTGGGACAAGATCTTTCAGAATGTGTTTTGTTCCCGGCAAAGTGTACACGTGGAGAGGGGAGAGTTTCCTTAGAAACTAGACTCTGAAAACTTACCTTGGAGGCATTTAGAAAACCTCACACTAATTTAGAAACAAATATGCCTGTGCCTTACTTTATGTATTGTAATATGTTAACAAGTTCATGTGCATGAATAATGTGTACCCTCAGAATACCTAAAGGGCTGTCCATATAAGGGTATTTAAGGAGGCATGTGATCTGCTGTGCATAGAAAGCCAACATTTAATCATCTGGCAAACAAAAATTTATTTTGCTACATAGTGGATTGGTTTTCCAACTCTAGAGTTTCACAGGGGGAGTTTCCTTACGGGGGGCATAACCTAGAGTGACTGCTATGTACAGAAGTTTTAGTATCTTTCATTTTCCATCTTTTTCTTCCCCTTCCACTTTTATCTTTCCTGCCTTGGGAGTCACCATCTAGTTTTCTGATTTACTTCTCCCTCTGACTCCACCAGTGTTAGCTGTGTCTCTCAGCCTTTGCACAGAGATTCCTTTGATCAGAAAGTCACCCTGGTTGGGCTGGAGATGTAGCTCAATGGTAGAGTACTTGCCTTAGATGTGGAAGGCCCGGGGTTCAGTCCTCAGTACTGGGGAAAAATCATATGGTCAAAATCATCTGGCTGACCTGCTTTCTTCTCCAAAAAGCCTTCCCCAGTTATCATAGCACAAAGGAATCAATAGTACTGTTCATTCTGGTTTGTGCACCTTGACACATGTGCATTATGCTGTTGTTTCTTGTAAGCCTCATCTCACATACTGTTCTATAAGCTCCTTTGGAATAGAGCTGTACCTTGTGTTCCATTTGTATGTCCTTTTGTCTGAAGCTTTTGTGAAATATGTTTACAAGACTTTTGAAAATGAATGTTCCATTTCTTGTAGCCTAATTGTTTGGCTCCAGAGTTCTGAAGGTGAGAAAAAAGATCATTCTGGAGTCCCTCCCAGGGGCGGATCCAGTCCCTCCAGGGTGTTCTTGGTGGAAAGATCACTCTGATTCAGTGTGGATGCAGGGCCTGAACTCAGTGAAGTCCATGTTTGGTGTTGATTCAAGAAAGTCAGATATTAGTTGACTCTCTCCCTACACCATCGCTATTTGCATTTTCTGTAAGTGGCAAGAAAAAATAGTTCAGTTGACCAAGTCTTCTCCTTATTTTTATTTGGTCCTTGGCAAAAGATCCAAAAAGTGGCAAAACTAAAATTAAAAATGCAACCCATTTTATTTTCTTTAAAGAGCTGCCTCTGCAGATGCACATGTAGGAATAGTTCACCTCCAAGAGGTGCTATGTCTTTCATGTTCTTCTTCTCTCTGTGTGTCTCTCTGTGTGTAGTTCTCTATTTATCTCTTTCTCTGATTCTTTCCTTTCTATCTTCTCCCTTGTTGAAAAAAGAAAATATAGTTAGTGAAAAAACTTTGAAGAGATAATTTACATTATATTAATTTACTTACATAGTTTTTATGTGCTTTTTAAGATCACTTTATGTTTACTTTTTTTTTTTTTTTTTTTTCCCGGGACCGGGGATCGAACTCAGGGCCCTAGTGCTCAGCGGCAAGCACTTAGCCCACTGAGCTGTACCTCCAGCCCTATGTTTACTTATAAACCTCAATATATATAGACTTTCCATATTTGCAGTAATGAGTGTATACTAACTACACTGTGTTTACCCTAACACTGTAATCTAAACACAGTTAATTAGCAATAGTCTGACATGCTGGTGTAGTTTATTGAGCCATTCCTTAAGTGTTTGATGTTTGAATTATCTCCCATTTCTTAATTATTAATAGTATTGTCCTAAACATCTCTATACAAATTATTTGATTACCAAAAGGAAAAAGAGGTTCATTGACTTTAAAATCTAAAAACATAAATCTCTACTAAAAAAGAAAACCCTATGTGCACCCATATTTACAGCAGCACAATTTGTCATAGCTAAATCTTGGAAACAATGCATAGACCCATCAACTGAGGAATGGATGAAAAAGATGTGGCATTTTTATACAAGGGAGTATTAGTCAGCTATAAAGAAAGGTAAACTCGAGGCTTTTATAGGTAAATGGATGCAACTAGAGACCATACTCATAAGTGAAATAAATCAGACTCACATGTGTAAACATCGTATTGTCTCCCTCATGTAGGAAACTGAAAGAGTAAATAAAATCTGAAAGATACAATAGATATTGTGAAAGGAAGAAACTGCTCAAAATGAACAAACAGCTGGGATGAGGGAAAGGAAAAAGGAAAAAAAAATGAAGGGAAAATATACATATACACACAAGATAGCTAAGGTAATTGTACTACTAATTTCTATTGGTTTATTGAAAGAAACAGTTAATGCTTATTTTTCTGGATCAATCTTGCATGCCTACATCTGGTAATCTGAACAACTACTTTGAAGACAACAATATGCAATATAAGAACCATTGTGGATTACCTATCATCTTGTTTTGAAATTCTGTATCATTTTTAATTGTTTTTAAATTTTTTATTCTCTTTGAAATAAAAAAATGCTTAAAACTTTTATTAAAAATATGATACAGAAAAAAAGAAAAACCCAACCTAGTAACCTCTTTAATGTTGGATTATAACAGTTAAGAGATAAAAAAGACAAAAAGGGACAAAAGAATTTATTTTTTCGTTCAAAAACATTTGAGCACTATTCTAAAAGTATGGGATCTGCTGTAAATAAGAAAGAAAAGAAATCTCTGCCTTTGGAGAGGTACATTCTGGTGGGAGCAGATTATTTGCTAAATTGGAGGTGGGGTTACAAAACAAAAAAAACAGTAAGCTGAGTGGCAGCAGGACAGTGAGGGGATGTGGGGTGCACTTTTTAGTTGGAGTTGCAGATAGGCAACTTTGAGTAGGGGCCACCCAAGCTGAGTGGAGAGAAAGTTGGGCACACGCCGACGGGTGTGACTGCAGGACTGGGGGAGGGGACAGCTCCTGTTGAACACTGGGTCTCCTGGGGCAACAACAAGGTCCTGGATGGAGTAGAGGTGAGAGGGCAGAGGCTCAGGTATTGCAGAGAGGCTTATAAGTACTTGTAAGGATTCCAGCCTTCCCTCCCCCAGCAGAGGCCGTGGAAAGGCTACCCCTTGATGCACTTTCTTTGAAAGGGCTGAAGCTGGACCACTTCTTACGCCCTGAGGCTAAGTCTCTGGGAGGGGACAAGGGAATTGCTGTATTTCTGACAAATTCCTCCGGGGGTAATTCTGATGTCCTCTTGGGACTGTTGCTTTCAGTTCAAAAGTTCCACAATTCTAAATTTAAAATAACTTAATAAGAGGATTGAAATTTTCATAGTGTCCCAAATGCGGGTGATTTAGAGATGTTGGTGATTGTCTAGGAAACTGAGGCTCTGATTAAGTGACTTGCTCAAGGTTATGCAGCCCTGAGAGACAGACCTACTTTCCAGGGTCACCTTCTGACTCAGAGTTCAGGGCACTCTCCACTGGGTTGAGCTGCCGAATAAACTGGGATCATTTCGCTTGTCGGGATTATGTTTCCAATAAGCTTTACCATTAGGAATGTGGTCTGAACTCAGAAAGCCTGAGTTGATTGGTAAGGTTGATCGGTGTATTAAATGTTTGGTTATCTAAGATCAATCAGTTAGCTGCTATTGTTTTAAACTTTATGGTTAAGAGTCATTCAAAATGTATTAATCACATTTTCTGCTTCTTTAGAGGAATTCTGGAAGATTCATACCATTTTAGAGTTGGAATGAACCTTAATTGTTCAGGGTCTTGCAGTGCCTCTGGGTCATAATTTTGAATTAAGTTCTTAATATTATTATGAAACCTAAAAGCCATTCAGCTGACCTTGGACCTATCTGAGGTTTAGTTTTTTAAAAATATATTTGTGATCTGATTTGCTTTCTTTTGATTTGTTTTTTGGACATTGTTGTTGAATTTCTCCCCACTTGATCAAAACCAGTTTTTGTAATGTTGGGTTTTCTGACTTTTTTCTGTAACTTGGGCCTAATTATTTCTGCAGTGTCTGAACTTACAGACTTTGCTGTCACTCGGGAATACACTGAAACAGTTACATGGGAATCACTTCAGAAATCACTTGCACAGGCAACAACTCTGGCTCAGCATGAATGGGGCTGCGTGGTTTAAGGTAAACTATGTCTCCTCCACTAACACCCTGCTCCAAGTCTCAGTGATCAGATGTTCCAGCAAAGGGGCAGGTGGCACATTCCCACTGAGAACACTTGCGGAGATTAGAGGGATATATTATTTTTTCCTTTTGCTAAGCCAGAATTGGCACTGGAAACTGTCTGAGCTCTTGGCTGCGGTGGAAATGGAAGGAAACATGTATATCTAGTGCATTTCTCCTTCTGTCCTTTATTCCTGTGGAGAAGTTGCATTCAGCAAAAGATACTGCTCCTGGTATGAAATGCTCAGTTATCTCACAAAAGCAGCCTGGCTTTTTTTCCCTTTCTCTATAGAAAGTTGAACCTAAATTTGTTTCTGCATGACGAGTTACCTTCATGGTTCAGCTCCAGAAGGTGGGCTGTAATTTCTGTTTGGTCCTAACCTTGCCTACAGAAGCCTGTGAGTGATGGGCTTTTCCCCCGCTAGGTAATTTCATTATAGTAGCCACGTTTCTTGAGAAAAGTCTGAAAAAAAGGATAGTCATGTGGTTGGAATTAGCATGGCCCTAAATTTCAGTATGGTAAGGCTGGCATGGGCAGCAGCTTCCTGAAAGATAATGACCAAATTATCCATGGGCAACGCAGGAGAGACTCACAGATACACTTTAATTAATTAACTTATTTTGTCTCTTTTGAGACAGGGTTTCACTATGCACTTCAGACTGGCCTTGAACTCACTTTGTAGCCCAGGCTGAGTCTGAATGCACAGTGATCCTCCTGCCTCAGCCTCCTGAGTGCTGGGATTACAAGTCTAGCTTCACAGATACACTTTAGGAATGTCAAACTCCTGATGTTGACAGTACACCAGGGGTCTGGATGGGGACTAGAGTTTTTATAATCTGATGTTCTTTGGTCAGGTCTTAAGTGGTCCCTAGGAAGTAGGGCAGATTGTAGGTATCAGGCCTAGTTTTAAATAAATAATCGTCCACAAATCTGTCTCTACCATTTCATATGGTGTTCCAATGGGCATGGTGCTCAGGCAGCGTGCAAGGGAACCATGGGGGGAACTGGGATGCTGGGAAAGGACTGACTGGCTCTTGTGCTTGCCAGCAAAGAGCCTCAGCAAAGAGGGTCAGCTTGCCTAAGCGAAATCACTGATGTGACCTGTCCATAAATGCTGATCCACATGGGCTGGGGTGTCTCAAAACTCACCCTCCTATCCCAGGTCAGGTGGCTCTGAAGCATCACCTCTGGTGAAGGCATGCAGGAAGGGGTAAGATCATTCTCTCCCTCTGCTCAAATGTCCCCTTCCCTGCCTTGCCCCTGCCTTTGCACACGTGTTGATCCCAAGAGCGTTTCCTAATAAACCCGCTGCCTGCTAAATACCATTGCCTAATCTGCTTCTTGGGGAACCTAACCTGCAGAAATCCTTTGAACAATTTGCCTGTCCATTAGAAAATAGAGCATGAACCTTTTCCAGATTCACTGGATATGGACTTTTTCATGTTATTAAAACAACAGTAAGAAAGAGCTGAACTGAGATGAGAAAGCAGAAGTAGAAGAATTAAGTTGCCTTTTCTTTATATTTGAAATCAGGAAGTAGGGTGATAGCTTGCTTGTCTGTGAAGGTCAGAAATCATTTCAGGTCTTCAAGGGATTCACTCCAGGAGTTGATGGTCTGGGGAGGGAAGGGAAGAGAAGGATGACAGACGGTATTTCAGATTGCATATTTGTTTTTTTGGCCTTTGCATTCAGGCTGGTTTTTCTTTTGTTATCATCTTAGACCATCTTAGACCAGCTCATTACCTCCATGTGCCATTGTGGCTGTGGTGACACCCTGAGTGACACCCGGGAAGAAGGAAAACTCGGGGGAGTTGGGGGGAGCAGGCAAGACCATGCGCACAGCTTCTTTGGACCTTGCGCAGGAAATTAGGTGTTCAGGCTCACTGTCCAGGGCCTCCCGTTCCTTGGCATGAGTCTCCAAGGGTGAGGACCCTGGAGTGGGGCTCCCCAATCTTCAGACTGCGTGCGGGAAAGGGCTCGGTGAGGGGAGGGGAGGAAGAGTGGACTGTGGAAATCAGGACTTTTCTCAGCTCCGAGGGTGTGTGGAGAGGTGGGCAAGGCCCTTGGTGGCCCTGGGCTGTGGGTCCCTCCTGCTGGGAACAGGAGTCCTGGCGTTTGCTCAGGGCCGTGTAAACATGTAACCCTGAGAAGCCAGAGACTGATGGAGGGGGCTCAGTGGCCTCCAGCCCTTGGGGCCTGGCCCAGGGCGTGTGCGGCGGGGAAGAGGGGCCGGGCACTAGGGGGCGGCGTCGCGATGGGTGCAGAGGGCACGAGGCCTCTGGGCAGCGCTGGCGGAGGAGCGGGCGCCCAAGTGTGGCGCCCGCGGCCGCGGAGCTGGGGCACCTGAGGGAGCGGAGGGAGCGAGGGAGGGCACGGGCTGCGGCGGGAAGACAGCACAGGCTGGCGGCGGGCGCCTGGCCCGGGGCCGCGGGAGCCGGCGCGGCCGAGCCGAGGGAGGCGGAGGGAGGCGGCGGCGCGGGGAGCGCGTTAGGGGCGCCGCTGCGGGGAGGGTGGCGGCCGCCGGTGCGCGCGGGGCGCTGTGTGCGCGCGCTCTCTCGCTCGGGGAGAACCATGGCCCGAGAGGGAAAGTTGGGGTGACGCGCGCGGCCCCCGGAGGCTGGGCGGGGGGCAGCGCTGCGAGCCCGACGGAGCAGCAGCCCCGCAGGCCGGGGGCGCGCACTCCCCGCGCCGCCGCCCCCTCACTGCAGGTGGCCGCGGACGCGCGGGGTCCGGGCGGCGCAGGGCGCGGGAGAGCCCGGCCGAGGGATGGGCTGCGCCCCCAGCATCCACGTCTCGCAGAGCGGCGTGATCTACTGCCGGGACTCGGACGAGTCCAGCTCGCCCCGCCAGACCTCCGGCGTGTCGCAGGGCCCGGCGGCGCCCCTGCACGGCCTCTTCGTGCAGACCGACGCCGCCGACGCCGTCCCCGCGGGCCGCGCACCGGGACCCCTGGGCGCCGTCCGCGTCCGCAGGGCCCGCGCCGAGCTGGGCAGCGGCAGCAGCGCGGGCTCCGCAGCCCCCGCCGCGACCACCTGCCGGGGTCGGAGGCGCCACTGCTGCGCCAGCGCCGAGGCCGAGACCCAGACCAGTTACGCCAGCGTGCAGGTAGGTGGCGCCCGCGCGCGTGGGGTTCCCGCCCCGTCCGGCCCTCGGCGCCGGGCAGGGGGCTTCCGCGGCTGGGAGCGGGCGGGAGCCGGGAGCCCCCTGCCTCCCGCGGTTGGGAGCGGGCTGGAGCCGGTCGCGGGCCGCGGCGGCTCCGGAAGAGTTTACTTTCTTTTGTGGGGTGAGGGCCGAGGAAAGGCGAGAGGGAGAAGACCTGCGGAGGGGCGCGGGGAGGGACCCGGCGGGTCTGGGGCCGAGTGGAGAGGAGGCGCCACGGGCGGGCCTGTTCCCCCGTGGGAGGAAGGCGGTGGCTAGGGGTGCGGGCCGGAGCGGCCGATGTCACCGGGAGTGTGGGGGAGATTGGAGCACCGCCTGGCCTTGCATGCCCGGTGGGTAGCTGGAGCAGACCCAGGACCTGGTCAGATAGAGCCTGTCATCCAGGTTTTCACCTGGCAGACCCAGCCCGGCTTGCAGGGGCCTCGGCCCAGGAGCCCGCCGGGATTTGTGAATGGGCGAGAGTGTTTGTGTTCTGAGTCTGAGCGAGCAAAGGACCAGGAGGAGGAGCGGAGTGGAACCTGTTGTTTGTCACTTCAGCCTTTCTCTCGGGTTGGCCGCATCCTGGACAAACTGACGGCTGCCAGCCCTGAGTGTAGATCGCCGGCCCCAGCGAGGGGACATGGGTTCCCACGCAGTGTAGCTCTGTAAGGTGAAGATTCTGTACAGACCTCTGGTCTTTCAGGAGACTGGAGTTGTGAGGAAATAGGGGGAAAATGCCTACCGATGAAAGCAGTCACTAGGTATTTCTTAATGACAGACGAAAATGGTATTTTATTAGCATCCTGGTGTATGTTCTCAAAGCGCTGTTCTATCCAAAACGAATTTGATTTGTGTTGGTCTGGACCGTGAGCTTTATTACTTACAACCAACAGAATGATAGAGGCACATGTCACTGTACGGAGGGAAAAACATGCAACTGTGTGACTCTTGACATTAGGTAGATCCAGCTTTTGCACAGTGAGATTACCAGGAGCCCTTCCGTGGTTCTTTGGCTGAGACACGTGCGTAATTAATTAAAAACTTGCTCAGGCAGTTGACCAAGGGTGAAGGGGCTCCTAGTCTTGGTTGGAGGAAGTCAGCATACGCTGGAGCCAGCATACGTGGCACCGGCCACGAGTGGAAGACCAAACGCTTCCTATGAACTGAGTTTTTAAGGGAAAACTAAATTTGGGTTTACAATATGAAACTTAACTGATATTTGTTTGTAGTTGTCGTGCTTTTTTGATAATAATCATACTGCGAGGATAAAAATATTATTTATTGAGCACTTGCTATATACCAGCAATAAGCTTCTTTTAAAGAAAAAAAGAATACCCCGAAACTAGGGATCTGAATTCATGGCAGTACACCCTATCAATTACACGTTTGTTACAGGGGCCTGTGCTCAGTACCGTCCTTTGTCTTTGTTACCTCCTTCTCTACCTCCTGCCGCTATTACACAGAGTTAGCTTTACGAACAATTTCAAGGGATTAAAATGTTGTATTTAGTGACAGCATTAAATTGGGATATACTGGGATGTTAACAATGACTATCTCTTTTTCTTATTGTTGAAAAGGAAATTTGCAGACCTGAAGGCTTGGTTCAGAATGGTGGCCACTCATGAACTCTGTGTACGTTTTTCTTTTGGTTGCTCAAGAGAAATTGTGTATTTTTGCCCTTAAGAGTAGCAAGGGTCTCATTTTAGTACCTGGCAACTGCTGGTTAGTGAAAGAAAAAAAATGAATGAACCTATTTTCTGTGCTCTAATGCCTTTCTCAAGAGGCTACTTGGAGACCAAATGCAGTGAAAACTGGCGGGGGGCGGGGGGAGCTGATTATTATTAGCAGCTAGTATAAAGTTTTATAAATCTCACTGCTGCTTGGCTTACGTACTAAATGGCTTGACCCAGGAAGCAATTTAACTTACTTTGCTTTATCAACAAGATCTCCAAAGAGAAGCTTAATTCATCCCAACCCAACTACTACTTTAGGGGTTCAACACTGATTCGCATTGCGTGGGTCTCAGAAATTAGATATTTGAAATTAAATTTGAGACCAGAGTTATATAAAGCCTATAGAGTTTTATCATAGAATTACTCTAAAGTATTTGATAGTATTCTTTAGGCCTTGGTTCAGTGTTGCATTGTCTTTCTTAGTCTTGAAATTCATGTGTTCTGTATCCTTTGTAAATGAGACATTTTATAAAAACATTACTTCCTTTTTAGAATAATTCTTTTGCCTCAAGAGTTTGAGATAGGGGCTAGCTACAAGGTTCCCCCATCCCTTTGTAAAATCATCAGGTAGAAAAGTAAAATCTTTGCCCCTGGGTTCTATTTATGGTGGTGGTGGGTTTGAATAGTTTTTTTTCCTTCTTGTACATCAATTATGCACTATATCCCCGTTATCTCCTTGGCCTCTGGAATTCCCCAGAGTGCAAAAATGTGTGCTTGATTTCTTTTTTTTCTAGCAATAATTCATTTAATTAGGCTTTTAGAATGATGAAGCATTATGATGTCAAACATGATGTCAACAGGAGCCTTCTTGAATACCTAATTGGCAAAAAAAGATTACAAACATTAATAATTCATAGGCAGTACAGTGATATCACATGGATTTCCATTTCTGGTAAGAAGTTAGATTTGTCTCCCAATTGCTGTAAAAATGCATCTTCCTAGCAATTTGTCTCCCTCTCGCTTGCCTTTTTGAAAACAGTACTCCGACAGGATGTTCACTTCTAATAATGTGCCAGTTCTGGAATTCTTCACAAATCCTTGGTTGAACCTTTCTTTGGGAAGAACCAGGGATCCTTACAAATCTTTTCTCATACCAGCTGTTGCTACTTGGGACCACTGGGGACCAAGCAGCCCGTTGCAGAATAGCACTGATGATACAGTCAACTTGTAGCAGCTCCTGTGTAGATGCCCTGTTTTGCAGATGAGGCATAGGAAGTTGTTAGTTTCCAAATGATCATACTGATAACCAGCACTGCCAATACCTTCTCTTCTCTCCATTCATTGTGCTCAGTTATCCATTCAGCCGGTATTTGTGCCAGACTCTGCTGTGGGTGCTCAGGGTTCAGGAATATCCGTAAGATTTGGTAAGCAAAGCCAGGGAGGAGGGCCGATCTCCTGCAAGAGAGTGAGTCTAAACCAGTGATTATTGACTTCTACCGTATCTGTTGCACAGTGTGTGAGAGGGTAATCCTGAGTTGACTCTGTGGACAAGGAAGCCAAACAGATGCTTTTCTGACATTATAGTAATTGATGAGTTTTTTGAGGGAGGGATGGAACTATTTTTTAAAGTTGTTTTGTGTTTGTTTTCCAAGTCAATATTCTCAAGCTTCAGTATACACCGGAGCTCCCAGGAAGAGTTGTTAAAGTGCAGACTGCTGGGCTCCACTCCCAAGGTTTCTCAGCAGACCTTGAGGGCAGCCAAAGAGCAGGGATTTCAAAAGAGCTGCCAAAAGTTGCTAGTATTGGTGATCTGGGGATCATGTTTTGAGCACCACTGCTTTTAAGTGAATTAAATTATCTTCTTGGCCAGATGAAGCAGGTGAGGCTGCCTCTGGGAGAGTTAGTAGGACATTGCCTGTATGTGGGGTACAAATTACACTCTGTTTTCACCTCTACTTTTGTATGGAACACCTGCTGTCTCCATCTATGAGATCAAACTCTGGGCCTCCAAAGTTGGCTGAAAAAACTGAAAGTGGGGAGAGCGCCAGACCACTAGTCCCCTTTGGGCTTTTGAAGCGCAGTTCTCCCAAGGATCCTCAAGGGTTTGCTGCATCCTGAAGTCTTTCATTTCCATCATAGCCCTTCCCCTGTCTCTGCCCTGGAGGGACGCCCCATTGGCATCCTGGGAAATCACAAGGCAAGGGAGGAGCCTAAAGCAGTATGGATGTTACCTGACATGGGCACATATTTTGTTCTGTGCTCTTGGGGTTTTGTTTGTTTGTTTGTTTTGTTTTTGAAGACAAGGTCTTGCTATGTGGTTCAGGCTGGCCTTGACCTAGCTTGTGTAGCCCAGGCTGGCCTAGAACTTGTGATCCTCCTGCCTCAGCCTACCAAGTGCTGGGATTACAGATGTGAGCCACCACGTCCAGCTTGTAGTTCTTGCAAGTCTTTTCATCATCAGTTTTTGCTTTAAAATGCAGTATAAAGTTCAGTAAGCTCAAGTGGACCCTCCAAGTTGCTTTGGTAAAATCCAGGCTTACCTTTCACCACTGAATATTTTTTTCACAATTTGCTGCGTTCTTCTCCGAGCACATTCGTTAGAGGCAGTGGGCATGTTTTCTTACTCTTTACTGCTTTCTTTAATAGTTACACTAATTTTTAAGGAAATCAGATATTTCCTCCTTTTGACCCCATTAAATAAGGCATCAAATGAGAAAGTGACAGAGTATGAACTTCTAGCTTTTCAGAGGTAAGACAGATCCTACTAGAACTCCTCCTGGTAACAGTGAGGCAGGGCTTGGGCACCGGCATGACAGCTCCTGGGAGAGAGTGGGGTAGATTCTGTGGCTCCAGATTGGTGCTGGGTGCAGGTCAGGAATTCAGAAAGGAGGAGTGAGTGAGCCCCATAGCATAGGAGGAGGACAGAGCCCGGGGTATGGAAAACCAGCAGAGTTCACAGGACAGGTAAGCATTTTGGGGCCAAGGAACATCTAGAATTCAGCAGTGCTGCAAGGGTGACAGCTAGTGAACCAGCTTGAGACTTCTGATTTGGGAATAGATGCTGTGTATTTGTGCTCTTGCGGGGGCTCTGTCCTGAGTGTGAAGAGCTGACAACCATGAGAGGCACCAGCGGGCTAAAGGTGAACCTGTACCTAGATGAGGCAGCCCAACCAGCCATACTTTTGAGCACCGTGGTCAGACAGGGCCTGGCCAGGAAATAGACTCTACACGCACAAAACTTCAGCTGAAAACAGTCTCATGAGGGGCTATTTCAGATGTGTTGGCAAGATAAAGGAGTGATGCTGCACTGCTGCACCTCAGGCCTAGAAAGAGGGAGCCTTTGCCACCCTAGGAAGGTCGAGAAGCAGTGGTCGTGAGACCCTGAAAAGACAAATCCGTAGAGCAGGAAGCCCCCACAGGCTGTGACTGTAAGGAAGGGCACAGTGCCTGGGCTAGTGGCCCCCACTGGGCAGGGAGGGAGAAGAGAGCAGATACCTCCCTGTCACTGTCCTCCCTTTGATGAGTCTCCCGCCTCTGCTTTCTTTGCACAAACATATCTGGAAATTATTGGGAAAGGAACATACTGACTGGGGCTTCCTGGGTGTGGGGCAGGGTGGAGAGCAGGCTTGGAGGGGCAGATCCTCAGCACGTGCCCAGGGTTCTCTGTGAAAGCTGTTAGCACTGTTCACTGTCACTGGAGATGCCTCAGTGCTGATAGGCTGAGGTTGGGAGGGGCATTGTTGACAGTTGTCTAAAACAATGACATTTTAAATGCAGTCACCTAATTTGTTGTTTACATTTCTTGCCTAATGTCTGATGATTCTAAACTGTCAGTGATCTTGGTTGGAGACTCAAAGTTGCTGTAAACATATCTTGGGCTTCAGCCTGCTCTTTACCCGGCCATAGCTGAGCTGTGTTTCTGTGGCTGCCTTGCCAGCTGCCCCCTCCCACCCCCAACCCAAAGCGTCCGTGTGGGGAGAGAAAGTGCTGCTGCTCCAGAGGGCTGCGGACCGTTGGCTCAGAATGCCTAAGAACATGCATTTCTACATATGTGTAAGTTGATGTCTTCCATACAATATGTATACTTAGAACATGGTTTAAAATATTTAAACATGTTCTGGAGTTGTTTATTTTGTGGGATGGGGTGAATCCAGGCCCTCCCTCAGGCTAGTGAGGCTCTCTACCCTGACCTATGCCCAGCCATTCGCAGCATGCTTTTCATTATCACACAGTGAAAGTCTTGGTGGTTATTATGTTTTATAGAAAACGCTGCTTTTTAACAAGTTGTAGTGTGTGTCATTTTAGAATCTGTTATTGACAGACCTTCTCCCATTGGCGTGTGAAATCCAACTTTGGTTTAGGATCCTCATTTTACTCCTTATTTCTTTTACCTTCTCCCTTTCTATCTTCTAGGGACAGTGCACAGGAAAAATAGTTCCTGAAGTGGGATGATCCTACTTTGCTGACAGTTTTTAAGAAAAGTCAGGAAATGATTTTACTTTTGGATAATCTATCAGTGAGAGAAAGATTGTTTTGTGATGGTGTCTTTTGCTTCTAAGACGGTTCAATTTTTCAGGCATGGTATGTACATTTTAGAAGGTAAATAAGGTGCATATAATAACACTAGCCTATCATTCACATCTTTGCTAATGCTGAGCACTTTATATTGTTTCACCTCATCTAGAGTATTTTACCTAATCTACTGTGGCTGTAGGTTATTTCCATTTTTAAAATGAGGAAGGGAAGATCGCAGGAGATAGAATAAATTACCTATAGTGAGAGCTGAAATGTGGATGCAAGATCATCTGAATCCTTGAGCCCAGCATGGTGGCACACACCTATAATCCTACCACTCTAGGAGGCTGAAGCAGGAGGATCACAAGTTCAAACCCAGCCTGGGCCACTGAGTGATTTAGCAAGACCCTGTCTTAACCACTGAGCTTCTTGCCTTTCCTTCTTGATCCACCTGTTAGGTATGGTGGAACTGGGGACCTGTGGACACTCAGCCCCAGGCCCATCTGTCACTGATGCTGGGATGTAGATTTATTAAGAGCAGAGGCAGGGGGCAGTGGCCTTGCAAGTGGGGTTTTCTCGTGTCCTGTCATCACTGCTCTGTAGACTGCTTTGAGAGCAGTGGAGAATTTGCAGTGCGCACAGAATTCAAATTGCCTGGACACACATCTTTACTTCCACTCAGCCACTTGGCGCTTCGTACATGTTGTACGTGGTGATGTTAGCTGTGAAAATTCTGTGGCTGCCATTGTTCTTATTTTGGTAAGTAAAATGAGATTTTGGTTATTTGGGTATTTTTGAAGCATGATATTGTTTTAAATGGGAAATGTATCACACATTTTTGAGTAGACTGATTTGGCCAACTAAGCTAACTAGATTTGTATAGTGATGTGTTACTGGGCGGATTTGAAGACCACTGCCGGGGACAGGGAGTGGGTCTGCTTCAGCTGGATTTCCAAAGGAGAAGACCTGGGGAGTCCTGCCTGTCCACAGCCTGTGATGCTGGCACTGTTCAGGGCCCTGCTGTTACCTTGAGGTGACTCTCGGTGGAATTCTTTGGCTTGCCTGGGTCTGGAATTGTGCTCAGAATGGTTTTGCCTGTGCTCTGCTGGTTTGTGTACTGGTGTTACCATGGGTGTTGGATGCAGGGTCTTGTTGGGAAATGCTGCACCATACACTTAAACCAGTTTTCTCTCAGGTAGGAAGGGATCACAGTTAGCTGCAGGGACCTAGATGCCTGTGTGAGTCACGAAACTCTAAATTTTGGAAATTTTATAAGAAGACACACCGGAGACTTTTCAAAACAGCCTGTCATACAGGGTAACATACCAAAAAAAGGTGTGTTTTCTGACATCAAAACCAAAACTAACATTAGAGCTTCTACTGAGGGAGTGTCCAGTCGGAGCCCTGGCCAAATGGAGAGGGTACTGGTGATGGCCACTAAGGACCCAGCAGCCCACCTGCACCCGCTAGTGGCCTTGCTCACTTACGCTTTAAAACACATATCCACGGTCTTGCCTGAGAAACTGGGTTACTGTGAGGAAAACTGAGGCCACCAGTTAGCTGGAACTAGAAGTCTGTCTTTCCCCACTGTCCAGAGAGCATGCTGCGCAAAAGAACGATGGCCAGGTGGAGCTGGAAGGAAACTGACAGTGCTTTGTCAACAGCTGGGCAAGCACTTACCCCAGAGGGCACCAAGTGTACATGCGGGGGTGTGCACGCAGGCACGCACACACTTTTCCAGGCACCTAATTCATATGGAAACAATGTTGTAGGTGACATTTAGGTTTCTAGGTTAGCCAAAGAAGTTTCTAACCAATCTGGTGGCTGAGATACAGCAACAGCGTTGAAACGGGGCTGCCGTGAGAGAAACATAAAATTGAATTAGAACTTGTTTCTCCCTACGCGTGTCCTTTGAGACGAATGGGTTTATTAGAGGGTGATGAAGCAGGTGAGAGCTCGGGAGCCCTGGGAAGCCGGGGGCACAGGTGGGGGTGTTAACCCGGCAGTGCTGGGGAGGAAGCTGAGGCCACTCCAGGGGCTCCGTCTAGGTCAAGGTCACATAGCTCGGACTCACAGCCTAACATCCCTCTTTTCATTGTGCTCTTTCTCCTACAGGTAAATAGGAACGTGGCTGATTTCATTAAGGCACTTACTTTCTGTTCCTTGTACACATATTTCAGTCTGTGCTTTCATTAATTATAAGAACTCTTAGAAAATTGCAGAATCATTACTTGTGAAAAAGTTTAGTGACTACTTAACCACATTTTTGTAATTGTCTTATTAGTGATTCTTTTATGTTTACTGATATTCAAATAAAGCTCACTCATCACAACTGGCTGATATTTCTCTTAAGACTCTCTTAATCCCTTGGTTCTCTTCTTTTCTCTTTTTCTCATTTGCAGTTTACTTGTTGAGAAACTGGGGTTGTTTGTCCTGTGGATTTTTCCCCATTCTGTATCTTACTCAATTCCTGTGGGGCATCTAACCACTTCCTTGCCTTCTGTGTTTCCTAGAACTGGTAATTAGAGTTGGAGGTTTGATCAGATTAACGCGCAGTTTTGGAGGGTGGGGATGGGGTGAAATACCACTTGGATGACATTGTAGTCTCACATCAGGAAATGCAGTGGGGGTTTGTTCTCTCTGCTGCTAACCCTCCTTACATCCGTCAGTCATTAGGAGTTGTAAAATAGTGAGATTCTTGTTCTGTCATTTTATCTGCGTTTATTGGTTGGAATGTGAGCCAGAAAGAGAAACTTTCACTGACTAGTTTGTTTCCTTGGATACAGTTTCTACAGGAAAGGCAGGTTAAATACATGCATCTTTCTTGTTATTTCCAGTTTTCAAAATACTGAGATGAGTTGATTCCCCAGCTTCTCCTAAGGTGGCAAGGAGTTTCTCACATATTTATTTGTTCATTTACTTAGTATCTTAATAAGAAGTGTAGCCGAGAGGTGTTGCTTTTGTCTCTTACTTCTGTTTTTGCCAGTTTTCCTTTGAGTTATGTAGGGCTACAAGTCTGCACATTATGTCTTCCGCCCACTTAGTTCTGTGACTTAACTTCTGTAAAGTTCACTGTCCTCCTCTCTCCGAGGGGATCGTACAAGTTCCAAGCTCATGCATGGTGTTGCTGTGAACCCAGTACAGTTACGTGCTGTATGTGCCATTGCTAGCACTGGACAGAATTCAGTGTTGCTTGTTTTACATAACAATATGTAAGCCAATCTTGAAGACTTTTCATTTAATATTTTTTATTATGGAAAAGTCCAAATATATATAAAAATGTAGAGAAGAGTATAATGAAACTTCATGTACACAACACTCAGCCTCAACAATTTCAAAATTAAGGCTACTTTTTCTGTACGCCACCCACATTCCCCCTATTCTGGGTTATTTGAAAGCACATTTAAAACATCCTATTATTTCAGCTGTAATTATTTCAACATGTAACTGTACAAGATAACAATTGTTTAAAAAACCTGCAATACCATTAGCACACTCCTAATTAAAAATAATTCCTTAATATCAAATGTCTTTTGTTTAAATCATTTTTACAGTAGGATTCACCCATTGCAGTTGGTTGATATGTTTTTAAGTCATCTTTTAAATGACAGGTTCCCCTTTCTCTTTTCTCCCTTGCAGTTTATTTGTTAAAGAAACTGGACCATTTATCCCACAGTTTCCTACAGTCTGGATTTTACCTATTGCTTGCTGCAGGGTCGTTTACCACATCCTCCTACCCTGGGTCTTGGTAGTTAGATCCAGAGGCTTGATCAGGTCAGACTTAATTAATTCCTTTTGGAAGATGACTGTACTTTTTTATTTTAAAGAGAAAAGAAGAAAAACAAATTAACAAAATCAAAGACATTAAAAACAATATAAAAGCAATAAAAATGATACAGAATTTCAAAACAAGGTGATAGGAAATTAGTAGTGGCTGTTGTATTGTTATGTTCAAAGTGGTTACTCAGATAACCAGATCTAGACATGTAAGGATTGATCAAAGAATTAAACATTAATGGTTCATTTCAATAAAGCAATAGAACTTAGTAGTATAATTACCTTAGCTATCTTGTGTATATATTTTTTTCTCTTCCTTCTTTCTTTCTTTTCTCTTTTCCCTCATCCCACTTGTTCTTTCCTTTTGAGCAGTTTCTTTCTCTTTCTCTATATCTTTTGTACTTTTCAGATTTTATCTATGCTTTCAGGTTCTTACACTAGGGAGGCAATATGATGTTTACACATGCAGCTCTGATTTATTTCATTTATGAGTATGGCTTCTATTTGCATCTATTTACCTATAAAAGCCTTGTGTTTATCTTTCTTTATACCTAAGTAATACTCCATTGTATAAAAATACCATGTCTTTTTTATCCATTCCTCAGTTGATGGGCCTTTGGGTTGTTTCCAAGATTTAGCTTTGAAAAATTGTGTTGCTATAAACATGGGCACACATATATTGCTGTGGTGTGATGTTTTCAGTTCTTCTGGAAAAATATCCAGACAGGGAATGGCTGGGTTGAATGGGACCTCTAATTCTAATTTACTGAGGAGTCTCCAGACTGATTTCCACAGTGGTTACACCAGTCTACACTCCCACCAGCAGTGGAGGTTTCCTCTCCAGCATTTGTTATTGGTTGATTTCTTGATGCTAGCCATGGTTTCTGGGGCAAGATAGAATCTCAGTGTTGCTTTAATTAGCATTTCTCAAATGACTAGTGATGTTGAACATTTTTTCATGTATTTATTTGCCATTCATATTTCTTTATCCAAGAAGTATATATTCATCTCAGATGCCCATTTTTGGATTGGGTCTTTGAATTTTGGGGTTCTGATTTTTTAAAAATTCTTTATATATTCTATATAGAAGTCCTTTGTCTGAGGGACAGTTGGCTAAAATTTTTTCCGAATTAGTGGGTTTTCTTTTTACTCTGTTAGTGATTTCATTTGATGTGCAAAAACTTTTAAATAAGATGAGATCCTACTTGTTTATTCTTTGAAGTATTTCCTGTGCAGTTTGGTTTTTATTCATGAACTCTCTGCCTACCCCTGTGTCTTCAAGAGCTCTACCTATTTTCTCTTTGGAAGATGACTTTGTAGGTCGTGTTGCCCATTAGGAGGCACATTATATGCACCTGGCTGCCTCTCTTGTATTCTTAGCAGCCATTGTCAATTTTTGCCTAAGTTTCTTAAATCCCTTGGGGTTGTAAAACCTGTATCACTCTTTCTATGATACTCCTGGAACGATTATTTAAAGAGAAACTCCCCTTCCTCAACTGTTTGGTTGCCTTCATGTATAGTTTGTATGGGAACTGTGGGATAAATGTTTGCTTCCTTCTTCTCTCCTTGGTACCAGTCCTCAAAATGAGCTAGTTCCGTAGCATTCTTCTGGGGGGGTCCTAGATGTGCTTAGGATTGTTAAACACTTGTCAGTTTGTAAATATTTGGTGGCTTCAAGGCCACTGCAGTACTAGCCTTATCGATGTTCAGCTGTCTCTCTTTCTGCATGTGGGACCTGTGCAAAATTCCCTGGTAATGTTCAGTGGAATTCTTGCTGTTTGGACTGACAAGATGGTTCAGGTTCGTTCATTGTTTTCCCCTCTTTCTGATACAGAACCAGTCTCCCAAGAACCTAGTTCTTTTTATTGTGAAATAGGATTCACAGGCATGATCTGGGTAGTGTTACTCATTACTGGTCATAGTTTCTGGAATTTTAGTGGACAGAGTCAGGAAATAAATACTTTCTGAAGATAAAAATGCAACATAAATTTATACTTCTAGTTCAAATTTAAGACTAGAAGACTTTTCTTAACTTCATCAGTGTTAGATTTGTTTCCTTTTTTTTCTTCCCCACGAGGTCAGTGCTAGTTCTTCACGTCATGAAAGTCATCATCTGTTCTATCATGTAGCACATATCTTAGAGTAACAGTGATGAACACTGGTTGCTGATCAGTATGATCACCTAAAACAGTTCAGTTTTTTCCAATTTAATTTTTGATGTTAGGATATATCTCACTAGGGATTAGTAGCTCTTCTTTGTGTAGCTTTTCTACTAATAGTCAAAACAGTTTTTGCTAAACTCGATAGGTTTATTTTTTTCATTTTACTTTTGATTTTTTTTTAGAGTTGATTATGTGTCATTAAAGTACAACTTATTTACACTTTCCAAAGTAAACTACATAGTGTATTTACACAAGTTCAGATCTTATGCCCGTCTCTTATGTTCTATACTCTTTATCGTACAGGCAACTATTTTAAATTTGTACTTAAATCTACACTTGTTTTTAAAACACACAGATGTGTTTATAGCCTCCGAAAGTTGTATGTGTGGTAGTACACTCACTCACTTTTCTTCACTGTCCTCTTTGCACTTTCTGTATTCTGGAGATCACTCCTCTCTGCAACGTATAAAGATCCCCAATTTCTTTCATGACTGTGTACTGTACCATTGTGTGGTTGTGCAGCCAGGGATTTTGGCTGGGGTGGAGGGGAGCTTATTTTTTACAATAGTGAAATGTTTTCCAGAAAGGGAGAACTCCTGTATTTAGGGCACTGACTTCCACTATCCTATAAAGACTTTCAATCGGTCATTTGGTCCTTTAGGAGTTATAAAGTAAGATACAATTTTAGTTCAAGTTTAACATCCCTAGCAGAGGTTCTCTGTGAGTTGAACTGACTCTTGGCTGCTGTCATTCAGCTGTGATTTGGTTCCTGTGGTCTCTTGAGTTTTCTAGAGTGGGTTTCCTACCTGTTGCAAACAACCTGGGCATCGTAATTCTCCTGCCATGATCATGGCAGCAACGTGATCTGGGGGGAGACTGCACCTGTTCTTTGTATTTAGCTTAAAGTTTTGTGTGTTTGCACTAGTTCAATACCCAAGAATGCTACAGTGGTAGCATCACTGCTGATTGAAAGAACATTCTGGAGTATTCCTGAGAATTTAGTGCATAACAGATGCTTTATCTTGAGATTAAGTATCAAGATCAAAGTTTTTTCTTCCACATTAGAAATACAGCATATGGGTGCTTTTGCATGTTTGAAAAACCTGATTCTGTCTTTGTGACAGAATCAAGTATCTGATCTATGATGATACTTTCCCTGAAAGGATGTTTTACTGTTCAGTAGTATTGGTCAACTGAGCTTGTTTGCTTTCCTCACACAGACATATGAACTTTATTGACTGTTAAAGCTTAAGGTGGCTTCTCAGCTTGCAGATGTTGTAGATGAGCTAGTGAGACACTGATAAAGTTGAATGGAGAAGAGGAAGAAAGACAAGGAGAGAAGTAGGGACACTGGTCAAAGAGAGAACTTAGGGATCAGAATAAGGGAGAAATCCGGCGGCGCTCAGGATGGGGACTAGAAGATGCAGAAAGTGCTGTAAAGAGTGGGTGTGTGCCTGTGAGTGTCCAAAGGAGGTACTTCTCAAGTGGAGTAACAAAACTGTGTGTCACCAAGGATGGGAGATAGAGTTTAGCTGTCATTTTAGGAGGAGGAAGCAAGATTGGGGTAAACCATGCAGGAATTTTGGAGCAAAGTAATTCAGTACCACAAATATTTGTTGAGTGTCTAAACATCAAACACCTGTGTTAGACTTAGGACTACAAAGATGAACAACATGATCACCTCCCTAGAGAAGTTTATATTCTAGTTCAGGTGAGATAATGACATATAGATATGTATTTATCTGCTGTTTTATAACACTGCTACAAATTTAGGGGTTTAACACACACATGGATTAAGATTGGGAGTCTAGGAATAGCTCATCTAGTTCCTTTACTTCAAGGGATCTTCTGAGGCTATAGGAGAGGTGTCAGTTAGGTTGGGTCTCATCCAAAGGCTTGGCTGGTGGAGATCTTCCAAGCTCATGCACGTGGTTGTTAGTGGGATTCAGTTCTGTACTGGCTGACAGGTTGAGGTCTTAGGCTCCCTCTTAAGCGCCCTTCCCTTCTCCTGTCAGGAGGTCAGCCTCCACTCCTTGCCACACTGGCCTTTCCAGCATGGCAACTTGCCTCGTCAGAGTCAGCTGGAGAACTGCTCCATCACAAAGTGAGATGGTAGTCACAGTCTTACATAGTCCATTCTGGGTGTGGAGGATGGAGTTGCTCAGGGGCATGACTCAGAGGAGGTGGGATTCACTGGGGCTGTGATGGAGATTGGCAGCTGTACAGCTGTTTACCGCAGTTACCTGATGTCTGAGAGGTAGCACTCCACTGGAACAGAAAGTAAGACCATCCAACTTTTCCTGTTGGATTTCTGCCTGACATGGAAATGGCTTCTCAAACAATGTAATGTCTAGAGGTCTGAGTGTGACCTTGGAGGAAAAGGAAGATTAACTTGTGTATAGATGGCATGGGCAGAGGAGGGAGATGGAAGTTCCCTCCTCTCCCCAGGAGAACAGTACGAGCAACATAAAGGGGGTGAGATAGGGTGGTTTGTCTGAGGGCACCCCAGATGACCAGTGTGACTATATGTGGAAACTGTGTAGGAAGAGCCAGAAACAGAAATGATGAAAGGCAACACCAGATTGGGGGGTTTCTCCTTTGCTGGGCTGACGAACGGGGATTTTGTATGCAGGGAACAGAGTTTCAGTTTATTGGTGTGGAAGAGTAATGTTTGCAGTTTTAATAATAACTCAGGGGTCTGAGGAAGAGGCTCTATACTAAGGTAGTAGCAATTGAGACAAGAGAATACATTTTCATTTTTAAATTAGGAAGTTCTAGGCCAGGTGTGGTGGCACACACCTGTAATCTCAGCACTCGGGAGGCTGAGGCAGGAGGATCATTATGAGTTCGAGACCAGCCTGGGCTACAAAGTGAGCTCAAGGCCAGCCTGAACTGCATAGGGAGACACTGTCTCAAAAAGACAAAAAAATTTTAGGAAGTTCTTGGATGTTTGGATGAAGCAGAATGGGAAGGTAGAATAGCCTGGAATGGCATGTGGGTTTGGGCTGTGTTGGCAGAGCGTTGATGTTGGGATATAGAGGAAAGAGGAGATGGCAGGAGTAATGGAGATCTCTTTAGCCTTAACTTTGCAGTTTATACAAAGGTGAAGGTAACATTATGTAGGACAGCATCCAGAGCTAATTCCCTTCTATCTTCTCTATAATTCTGTATTTCCTCAGTCGTTTTTGTATTAGCAGACGTGAAGATAACTTTATATTATACAGCATCCAGTGCAAATTCCCTACTATCTTATCTATAATTTGGTATTCCCTTTAATGTTTTTGTGTTAACTAATG